>CM055971.1:0-600000 GCA_029531755.1 Holothuria leucospilota
GAGAGCGTTTCTGGACAATACTTGTCAAACTACATATAATCAATACTCCTAAAGCACATGCTACTATAGTGAGGTCACTGCCACTGATACGATCGTCTGACGCAGGATTTTGAGGCTGCAAAAGGACAAAAGACAGTAATAACGATAAATACAAACTCTTACTTGCACGGATACACATAAAACGTTTATATGTACATATATATGCATATATTATATATATATATACATATATATATATATAGTATATATATATATATATATATATATATATATATATATGTAAAGATATTGAGCAAAAACTCAGTATATAGGCCTAATATTATTATTAGCCTTTATGTATTTTTATTCTAATAACCTCTCATTATCATCCATGTTTAAATAATTTTAAATTATGTAATGGATGCTTCATGCCCTCTTCAATGTTATGTTTATTATCATTTTTGTAGTGTGTTAAGACTTAATATTCTGGTAATTAGCATCGTACCTGTCGCCAAAAAAGTAAGCTGTTGAAAAGAGCTCTTCCTTTGTCTTTACCCCAGGACAGTAAAGTATAACCGGAAACAGCACAAATTGCATAGCACACCAAAGCAGGAAGTCCGGCCAGTCCCAGAACTGAAGGTGCCAGATAAGTAGATACCACACCAGCAAACGAGAAGAAAGGTTTCTGAAGAGCCTTGAAAATGTTTTTTGAATCATTCAACTCCGAATACCTTTGAAATTCAGTTTTGATATCTTCTTCAAGAGTAATTTGATACTCCTTGCTGGTGTCTTCACCACCCAATTTCTTCTGATTGCGAAAAAAATTGACGGCTTCCTTTTGACTCATGTTGTGGATGTTCATCAAGGCAGTTTGTTCTAAGTAAGGTTGGTCTTTAAGACCCTGTTGAAAGACAAAAGAATAGACTCCTAGGAAATCGACCTTTTCTAGAATTAACTTGACCCGAAGCAGTAGAAGTTTGGAGTGTAATGAAATTATGCTACCCTACAAAGGCAGTTGACTTACCTGGTCCATTTTTTCTCTGTAAAGACGAAAAGCAGCAGCGAGAGCAACATTGTTCTGTGCCTTTGCCGATGCCTGAAATGGAAGGTGTTTTCTTTTTCGTAAGATATGTTATTAGTACACTGATGCAAAAGCTTTTTGCACATTAATTTTATTTATCAAAGTGCACTTCATACTTATAAATACCATGACTTAGGACATAAAGTTTGTAATAAATATGTGCGAAATATCTAGAGTGTTCAGAATTTTTGCATATGGTTTACCAGTTGTAAGTGCCTCTCATTTAGATTTATATGTGGCACTTATTAACAATTTATGTTGAACCTGTTTTACACTTTTTGTGGTTTCAACCACCTGTCCATGAACTACCGCTTTTTGCCGTCTGTTTTCAAAAAACGCCATTTTAATTGTTGATCTCAGGCTATATAGAAACAGCAGCACCCTAAGTGACATTTGCCCCCTGGACTCATAGTAATGGTTGTCTAAAGACAACATGTGACGTTTCATTCTAAAGAGCTTAAGCTCAATACAGCAGAGTGGATAGGTAATGATAGGTTACGCCTATGCCATATGTCCTAGCGTATATAAAACTAGATGATTTTACTTGCATATTTAACACTTTACATCATTCTGGGTTGTTTTTGAACCACTCATACAGCAAAAAATGAACTCCGAATATAAAAGGTTTCATAATGAATACATCCATGACAAACTATTGGGTAGTATACAGTTCTCAAGTAATTTATTTTTGTTTTTTGAGTGGAGAAACTAATACATTTCCAAGCTATTGATAATGTACACAGTGTAAAAGAATTTGTGAAGTACAAACCTGCAGAACTGTCTCTACAGATGGCATTTTCTCCTTTTGTAGTATTACCATGTAAGGCTGCAGAGACAAATCGTAAATAAAATTGTGTCTTTTGGATACTAAAACTTATCCTCAGTCTAAAGATTGTGTCACCGCGACCATTTTGCTTGAAGGTGACCCTAGTACTGTAGGGAAAGCCCTTGCAATCTTCTCTCAAGTGCGAGTGAATTAAAATGTACTCTGAGATCTAGAATCAAGTAGTACAGCTCCAAATCAGTTGATAGCAAGAACCTCAAATATTTACCTTCATGCACCCAAGGAAACTGTCACAAGTCACAAATGACCCATCGATACGCTTTGGTTCCAAATCTCGTGATGAGAACAACACCTTAACAAGTTCTTCCATGCATTCACAAAACGGCGCTGCTATGTCTAAAATATCCATGAAAAATTCGTTATCAAAGGAAGTGTTATAGCATGTATTTTCGGCTGGTAGTAATTTCAAAATAAAATCAGTCAACTTTTTATACTTCACATAAAAGTATATGAGGGTATTCTTCATATAAAACTTGCATCTGTCGCATTTTGGACTTTGAAGGCTTTATGGCAGACGGAGAAGCACCAAATGGAAAGGACGTCAGGGGCACGGTTAACGACGCAGGAAACAACCCCAAAAGATCTGTGATATTTATAAAAATTACTTCATTAAAATAACGTATAACCAAATGACATACCCGTGTCTCAGACATGCTGACAAAGTTTCTTCCACGATTTATGAATTGACAATGTTAAAATCTAAAATCCATTAGAAAAGAGTTTGATCCTATCCATGAAAGCTAAAAACCTTTGACTGAGAATATGTGAGTTTTGGGGGGTGGGGTGGGGGTAAAAATGACCTGCCTAGTGGATTAATTACTATTTAAAATTATATTGGAAGAGAATACGTGAATAAATCATCGGCTCAGTAGAAACGCTAGGCATTCTTCTAAGTTGTGGGCATACGAAAATAGATTCAAAGATAGCAAACTAACATTTATTGCTCTACCAGTAACCCCCTTGTAATATTTTACCATTTTGGTACTTAAAAAGAACTCCAATAACATTGGCTTTAGGAAAGGGGAGAGATGATCAGTTACTACACAATTTGCAAGGGAGATAGATCGTTAATTAATTTTAAGTGACGAATGAAAACTAACCTAAATAGAGTATTGTTAAAGTAAAGCAAGACACCCGAAACTGTGTTAAACAGACCCGTTCTTGCAACCAATTGTGTGTTAAAATGATCAAGGTTAAAACATTAAAAATGTGCAAAGTATGCCGTGTCATTCAAAGCAAAAACCTGTCTTTAGAAATTAGAAAAAGACCTTTTCCTGTTTAAATATAAGTATTGTACAATCTATTTATGTTAATTTGTTTCATATGATTACAATAAATAGATTAAATTACCGTTAATCTGCTTAGCATGTCTTCCATTTGCAATTTTACACCCTGGATAGGGCATAAGGAAGCATTTGATCCTTTCAAAACAAGAGAGTATATCTTTCCTAACTTTGACTAGTTCCTCCTTTTTCCTAGACGTCTTTTGAAAATAAAATAAAACAAAACATAACAAGTAAATAATGTCAATAAAAAAGATATTATATTTCTTAGTATGCTACCAGGGATAACAAGTCGTTAAATACATGACGCATTATTTTTTTAAACCATATTTTTATGGAAAAAGTCCAATTCCAGTTTCTTTCAGTTTCAGTTTATTCCTTTTCCACCTTGGGGGTTATGAAACTATGCGGAGTAACATATTGGAAAGATAAAAAACTGATAATGGAGATACAAATTTACGTATCAATAGGACGCAAAGGTGAAAGAGGTTAAAAGCACTTATTATATAGCAAGGGCTGGTTGGATTAAAATGTTAGTGATTAAGTTTCTCCAAGATGCAGAACACCTGTAATGTTATTCGATCAGACATACGCTGAGTAATTCTTTATAAGGTGTACATGTATGTAAGGAATATGCCAGAAAGGTAAGCATGTAGAGGCGTTTGGAAGTTTATAACTTGGAGTGCTGTCCAAACTTCCAGCCGTACCAAATTTTAAAGGATGAGAAAAAATTTTTGTTTGTGCCCGTAATTTTACATTATATATTTTACACATGACATATAAAAATTAAAAAACTGATATTTAGACTTATAAATATAAAAACACAAATATTTTGAGATACAAGAAATGTATACTACGGATATATGAAGTTTGTGTAGTGTAAAGAGTAGTCACGAATAACAAAAATGCATTAACAGGGCACCGAAAGGTAAACTGGTCTAACACCTGACTAAGTTTTGTTCAAAACAAACAATCAATTTTGGTAATTTTGTACCCAATCTACTCACATACTTAAACGAAGTTTTTGTTTGTGTATAATTGATCAGATTCAGTGCAAATTTTACGCTTATTCAAACTCTTTAAAGATAACCTTCCTAAGAATTTTTTACAACAAGAAGATTGTTTCCCAGAAGAGCATGGATTCTCCAAAATGCTTAGTATCTTAGTTTTGTAAACAAGTGCCTAAAAACCAAGTATACCATAAACCATAAGAGGACATTTCAAAGATATTAAGTATGTTATGAACTTACTGACAATTTGCTGTCAAGGAAAAGTTTACCCCCTTTAGCACCAAACGAAAACTTGTCTTCCCATTGCCAGTCACGTACCAAGAAAATGAGAGTCTGTCAGTACAAAAATGTGAGTTCAGTTGGTAAAGACTACATCAAACATACCAGAACCTTCAAGTGCGTATGACAGGCGTATATTTTGCTTCTCATTACGAAATATTTAGATTTACTTTGAAATGAAAAGATCGATATCCGTACCAAAATCGATTCATAATTACCATAAAACCGCTAGTTAAATGGCCCCTTTTAGTCCCTGTGCGGTCCATCTGAGACCCAAAATGTGAAAAATAACAATTTGGTGTTCAATCAAAATGACGTCATTGGTGGCAATATCGCCCTGCACAGCGCACACACGATCGCACAGCCTAGACTAGACCTGTTGACAAGCAGTAATTCAATACGTCCCGTACGTCTTTGGTGCTGTTTTATCAGGATGAAGTTTGCCGAATAACATTAGCGCCTGAATACCGTTTGATAGACCAACTCAAACTTTTAAGCAAATTAAAAGGGAATCTTGATGGTTATTCCTTGAACGTCATTGTTCAGCAATACTGATCTGAGCACCGTGCTAGTCAGAAAGCCTATCCAGTACATCGCAAGAAGACAATACTTGCAAGAATATGAGAGTGCGTTTCTACCCCTATGCAAGCACTAAGTTACAAGTTCACTGTTCAAACTGGCCAAGACGTACTGTAACTATTAATACAGCACATAGCTAGCACTCAGCGTTTAAGTTTTCTTTGTCATGATGAAAAAATTAAGTAGCCTAAAATACTGCAGCACAAACGATTCTGCTCCCCAAATGTGCCTCAACCTCAAAAAATTCCTACAAGAGATATTTAAATGGTTTTTGGTAGATTTGGACGAGGGAAAAAACATATCAAAATCCACCAAAATCGGTTTATGAGATATTTACTTCAATGGGTCATTTCCAAAATGACCATTTTACGTTATTGTAAAGGTAAATGTATCCAAAGTAACGATTCTTTTCTGAATGAAGGTAGCTACTGTGTTAAAATTTTGTTTGGCATGATCATATTATAATTGAATTGACCAACAGTACTACGGTAAACCCGTTGCTTGCATAATTCATCTAAGATCTTACTCTTAAGTCACAAAAACCACCCAAAACGACTGTTCTTTGCCTACTATAGAATACATGCAATATAAAAAAGTCTTCTTGGTTTCTTTCATTTTGGTTTCCAGCAGTGTAGTGTTATTATTTAATCATTTTAGTAATGTAGATAGCTAGCAAGTGGCATAACGCACCGTAGAGAGGAACAAAAGTGTGCTTTCGTCCTTCAACAGGTTGTTCCAGGCGTGCATGGCCCCAGGATTTTCCCGACAGAGGGACAAGCTTTCTGACTGGGGAGTAGGGGAAGGGATGCAACCGGATGACTTGACTGGTTACCGAAAGGATACTGAACGCAAAAGTTTTGGCACTATGGAAGCGTGTTGAAATGGTTCGTTTCTTTTGTAAGAATTTGAAAGTTTACGGTTGTTAAGGAAGGAAAATCTGAAGAACTGGAAAATGTAGGGGATTTTATCGAAGAATTTGATGTACAGTACATGAGAGCAAATTCTAGTCAACAGTCGGGGTTGGGGGACTAGACGTCTTCAGGGATTACATATTTTATCGTACCTTTTAAGGCTTCCTGCTAAAACTGGAAAAGTTCCTCGCGGTCAGCCTTCCCCGATGGGACCATGCTCCCCTGTCCCCATCTAACACCACCCCTGGTTTGTCCGTGTCTGTTTCAAGAACGTTACAAGCAGCATTAGATCTCATGTTATGTGTAGTTAGTTAGTTAGATGAGGTTTAACGTCCTAGTTTCCAACCAATTGGTTCAAGTCGAGAAGACCACCGCTTTTTTCCAGTTGTGGCTCACTGGCTTGTCTTCCCCACTCCATTGTCTATGATAAGCACCAAGCACAAAGGCAGTAGGTTCCATTTTAAAGTCTTTGGTATGATCCGGCCATGTTATGTGTAATCCAACAAGGAAGTGGCTGTTCAGTAGTTGGTTGAGGGTTGTTCATTGTTGAATATTCGAATGTTTCCATTTTCACACAATTGTTTGTCATGAAGATGTGCTTTTCCTGTTTCTGAGAAATAAGTTTAGTTCAGTAGTAGCGTTAACGTTTGTTGGGTACACGTTATGTGGCTATCCCTGTAGTTTAATGATATGATATTTTATGATAGGCTATCTCGTGGAAATTAACGGGCACAGCAGTCGTGTTAAGTGCAGTTACAGCTTTATGAAAAGGTACTCTGCAGCGTACATATACGGTATTTAAATTGTTTCTGTGTCATTGACAATAGAATAAATGGTATCCAACATTGCAACTTAAAAGACACTGGGTTTAGCTGCTCACCGGTTTGGTCGCATCCATGGGGAGGGAGGAGGGGGGGGGGGGCAGGGCACATGACGAATACGTCCGCGTTACATCTTAATGTAGATAGACAGCTACGGTGATCCGGTCACGTAACACCATAGTAAAGCTGCTTTTCAGTTGGGGAAGATTAACAGCACATCTAATCGGATGGTACACCTAATGCAAGTGGTCAGCAATGCAGCAGAAATGGGGAAGTATATGTGTAAATTGCTCCTTTAAACTGTATACCTTTGTGCAGGAGTGGACAGGGGGCAGGTGGTGGGGGTCATTCCCCTTGGTGGGTCACTGAAAGCAAGTGACCATATGATGGCTCATTTAGTAGAGTGAAACTTGCTGAGGTTAAATTATAAGCGTGACGTAGGGTATATATCAGGGCAAAATTTTTACTGAAAATGATGTTTATGGTTGTATAGATTCAGAATATGATAGACGCTCTATACTTTGGCACTTTGGCATTTCTTACCACGAAATAACTTGCAAATAAGTTTTTAAGTATAAACTATTATGTTTGGTGTCAAACTAAAGCTATTTTCATGTAAAATCAAACTGCAAGTAAGACAGGAGGGAAATCAGTTGCAGGTCCCCCAAAAGGTGATTTTAAGGACATTTACTGTGAAATAAATTCCAAATTTTATAACACGCCCCTTGCGTTAGGGGCCAGCATAACATGTCGTACACTACAGCTGCATTTTGTGATATAAACAAAGGTCATAATGAGTGTATAACTGGACGATAGCGGTTACATAATAATAAAGCTCAAGTAGTTCAGGACGTATAATCCTCAGAAAAGTATAGCGCATTAATTCACTTTCATTATAAAAGCTGTCTGTGCCGTATTTAGTAATTTTGCATGATAATAAAACTTTACAGGAATAAGATACGTAGCTGAAAGGTCAAATAAATAAAAATTATAAATAAAAGTTGCTACTACATTAACAGAATTTTGCGTCAAACCTTTCATTTCTGAAAGATATGCTTCTAAATTTCCGATGTCCGCACATGGCCCTAAACCAAATGTTAGAGGGCCTTCAGTTGATAATATAGCCGCCTATTGCTACGGAAATATAGGTCTGTAAGCATGGGTAAGATCATTCAACGTACAAAGTTTTCAGTGATTAAGTAGCTGGAGTTCAACACTGCTTCCTCTGGAAATTCTAAAACCAGGACCTTAAAAAGGTCGTAACGGTAGCATAGGTCCTTGGGAGGGAAAAGCAATTCTCAAGGTCTTAAAATCGATTTTGTTTTTAGTCGATTATTGCCTTCAAAACCATTATTATTAACTTGTAATATCACAACTTTGCCTATAGAGTTCACAATTTTGAATTACAGTGTCAATATCTTAACAGTTAACCTTACAATTTATACTTTCAAATTCCAAATTGTAACTTTGAATCTCATTATTTTAATCTAAAAATCTCATAAAGTTGACTATTAATGTCATACGTGTACTTTTGGAGTGCAGAATGGGATTAAAAACTCGTACACCTACTGCTATCAATTTGACTTTGTTTTTGTCTTGACCTCAGTTTCAGATTTATGTAACAGTTATTACTAAATGTTGGAAATCAACTACAATAATTATGAATTTAATAGTTAAAATACTTGATTTCATAAGGAATAGGTTAAATTTAAAGGTAACATTCAGGAGAGTTGCAGCCGTTTCTGCCTTCTTATGTCCCTCTACTGGCGCCTTATCAGATCTCAACTTGAAATATTTCGAAGAAACCGATTTCAGCCACCAACGCATTGAATGAAAATGCTTTCTCTCGCTTAAAGACTTGAAACAATGGTAAAGTTAGCCAAACTATGAGGGCCATTTAACGATTAGTAAGGTCCATAAACTTTGAAAACAAAAATGACATTTAGAAGTAAAAAATTACATTTTATGGGATAAGTGATGCGGCTTTGACACCAATTTCTGTACATTTAGCTATAAATCACTCCACATATGAATTTTCAGCCATTGATCCTATTCCTGTGAAAAGATATCAGCTTTCAAAAAACCACGAAATGGCACTTGCGCCTTTCTTCTGGGAACATGGTATTGCTCAATACTTTTCTGAGGTCTGTCACTTCTCAACCTTGAGCTTCAGCACTAAAATGTCACTAGGGTCATTCAATTTTACATAAAACCCTTTAAAGTGTACAAGTTATGTATATTTGTTCTTCAGTTAAAATAATGTGTAGAATAATCCTCGGGGTCTCATCTTGGAGCTAATACCCTTCGGTGTTAGCCCCATATTTTCATTATCCATCGTTGTAGCCTACGTCTGGCCTCGCAAAATTAGCATATAAAGGACACGATGCCTGTTACTAATTTAGTTATGATGTGACCGCTCGCTATAGCACTATAATCAGAAACGATAATCGTAATCGTATCAGATTCGTTATTGTTGCATGGTGTGACTGGGGCTATAGGCAGATAAAATACTAATACCGCACTGTGTGTGTAGCCTCTCGGTGGCGGAAGAGCTGTATAAACAGCCGACTAAACTAACCGAGGAACTTCACAAATATTGGATCCAAATCTACCAGTTATACTATGATACCTCTTGAACTAGTAACCGTACTAAAATTAAGCTAAAACGCAGCTCGTGTGCACTGTATGGGACAGCGATTACTCAAATTAAGGCGAAAAACTTACCGTCGACTTTGTGTTCTAGCGTACCTACAATCTTGGACAAAACTGTAGTAACACCTCCCGCCGTTGTACCATGTACAATATGATGTCGTGCCGATTTATTTTTATTATTATTATTTTGTGATTCTGCCATAATGATTTCATCTTGAGAGAATAATCATAATTACGTTTGAAAATATGAACTGAAGTTCTCAGTCTATCGCTCTAATTTCTCCGAAATCGTTTGGAAAATTGAGCTGCTAATTCTCATATAGTCTGAGTTTAAGAAAGCCACTTTGGAGTTAAAGATGGGTTACTCCTTGAATGTGCAGAAGGTGAAAACAACTGGGGCCCCCATAACTGCCTATAACGTCATTTCCCAAACGGTAAGATCAATATGCATGAAAAGAAGACATTATTAGTTAGGGGCGCTGTTGCGGAATTCTACAAATCCCAGCAAAGGGAGGTCCTTCACGGTCCTTCACTGCGTCCAACCAAAGCAACAGTTTGCTTAAAGTTGTCCGCAGCTACATGGAATTGAGTAAACGCAAGCACTAATTTCACATATTTCTCTACCGCCCCTTCATGATTTGTACATTTGAAGTTCATATATTTAAACTTTGCAATAACGGAGCTAATCCCAGCCTATTCCTTTGTAAATTTCTGGATTTGTACCTGATAAACGACATACCAAAAATGTTCCACACATGTATGATGTAAATTTAAAACGTGATAAGTAATTTTGTCAATTTTGTCTAGCTACAACTTGTGTACCGACATCCTATTGTATCACAGGTTACAACTAGGATAATTTACACCAGTTCTTTTGCTCAGTTTTTTTTTTTCTCTGCAAACATTACCTGTTTCTTCCTTTCTTTTTTGTGGCAAGAATGCCCATACGTGACGTGTACTTTCTTCCTTTCTTTTTTGTGGCAAGAATGGCCATACGTGACGTGTACTTTTGAAGTAAGTCATATGGCCCTTTATGTTGTTTCTACAAACTTATTCAGACATTGCAAATGCTGATTATGTTTGTCATAATACTTGAGGTTGTTCTTAGGTAAAAGTTATTCTTTTTGGAGATTAAATTATGAGTTATGATATACGCCTTTAGTTTTAAAAGCAGGGTAGGGTCGACCATGGTCTCGTCCGGAAATCCCAGCCGGCGATATTTTCCTATTTCATCTTGGAGTCTTAGTGTGTATAATAAAGTACCAATTCTCGACAAACAGCAATGGCCCTGGAAGTTATTTTTTTCCTCTTAAGAAGTGAAAGTTCTTCAGTAAACATCCTCAATTTGAAGTTTTTCCCAATAAAACCTTACCTCTTCCCATTTTCTTCAATAAAACCCCAAATATTCTCAACTTTCTTAGACTGAAACCTACGCCCGGTCAGACGTCCTTCCAATAACTAATAGGTGTGGTCAAGGCCTCGGGCGTATGGCCCCCAATGCATGTTAGTGTACAAACATTTGGTAGGCCTACAGAACGCAAGGCATGTATAAAATGTTCTTTGGGTCATGCAATCTTTCCTCTGAGTGTATTGCGCAATACCTTACTTTCATCAAATATAACTGTGAGTTCTAGTGACTTTGCAAGATACAACTTACATACAGAGTTGAAAATATATGAAGTGATTTATCGACAAACAAACAGACGTCGTAAACTGGTGTAAAAACTGCAGAAAAAGTCTAACTTTTGAAAATACGGATTTTTGAAAATATAATTTTTACTTCCAAAAGTTATATTTTTTTTTAAAATCTTGGACCCCCTTGTGCCCAAGTATGAACAAACCTTCAAAATTTAACTCGGCATTTCAAGAAGCATTAAGCATAGTCAAAGAGCTTTTCTATTTACTGAGTAAACATACAGTGAATGGGTTGAAAATCGGCCCCTTGAAAATTGTTTCTAAATTCAAAGCTCTGCATGGGTAGATAGGTCGCTAAACGGCTTTATGATAAGGACACGGAAAAGACAAAATGGCAGTAATTGAAAGTATCAACCAAAAAAGTCAAAATTAAGAGTTTTAAAGTCGCATTATTTACCTAGCAAAGAATAAGATTGAAAGTCACAATTATGACTTAAATCGTCTGATATGACTTTTTATCTTATCAGTTTGACTGTGAAAGTCATGATTAGGACACTAAAAGTCAAGGTTTATCTGATTAAGTGTCCAAGGGTTACATGTCACAAAGTTTCATCTCACATCTTTGACTTCCAAAGCCAACTTATGAGAATTTTAAGCTCATAAATTTCACCTTGATGTCATTAGTTTAACTTTAACAGTCCTAATCATGAGATTTTTAACCACTTAGTCTCATACGTTAAAGGTTGAGTGCCAAAATATGTACTTTTCACAATTGATTGACTTTTATAATGTCACTATTTGGATTTTTAAATTCCGATATTTTACCATTAATTTCAGGATTTCGACTATTGATCTTATTAGTTTTATTTTAGAGGGCAAATTAATTAGATGAAAAGTAAAAGTTATGAGTTCACAGTTCAGCATTTTTACTGCAAAAGTCAAAGGATGGAGTAAACATGAAGTGGAATGTCTGACTTCAGAAGTCAAGGTAATAAGTTTAAATATTAGAATAACAAGGTTTTTAGTAAAATTTCTTTCTAGATTATGTCCCTTTTACAATAACAGTTCTCTAATGCATATGATTTGTGCACCAAATCGTAGTTAGGCCTTGCTTATTAATCAATATGGTTTTTAAAAATGTCAAAACATTAATTTCACTTCAGTCTTACCTTGGTTAGCAACATAAACAAAGTTAAATACTTTTCCTAATTACTTACACATCATTGGGCCCTTATGAAACAACAGGGCCCGCATGGGTGGCAACTCCTTGACACGTCCTGGCATCTACAAATTTGATTAACGCTACCATTTTTTTAAGAAGTGGCAACAGTTTGGAATAGACTGGTTCCCGGACCCTCCATCCATAAACCTTCAAAGTCCAACTGTAGGGACAAACAGATACAAGACGGAGCTACCTATACATGCAAGAGGGAGCTACCACTTTCCATTTGTGGGGGGGGGGGGGCACTCATCATTCTGTGCCAATATGCAATACCAGTAATTTACTTTTGAAAATGGAGGCCATTTTGAATAGTGACTGTTATTGTTGTCGCAGGACAAATACGACTTGACACTTAAGAAAAAAGCCTTCAGGTATGTGTCAAATGCCAAGTATTCAAGCTCCTAATGATAGCAACACTTTACACAAAGAATTTTTCGCAAACTATAAGATAACAACCAATGGCCGTCATTCTGACAGATGGCCGCCAATGTTGTCACACTAAAGTACGTAATGGCACTTTCTTTCCATTAGAGAACCTTATTATGTGCCAAATGGCAAACTTTCAAGTTCGTGACAACAGCAGCACTTTGTACACAATAAATGTTTCAAAATACAGTTAAAATAATTAATGGAGGCCATTTTTCAAAATTGCCGCCATTTTTGTTAGAGGACAAATATATGACGGCCTTATAGTCACAAGCCTTTCATTTTGGGTCACAATAATGTCAGGCTTCCAAGTCCTTGATACCAGCAACCCTTTATACACAGAAATATTTCAAAATACATGTAAGCTATATCAACAACCAATGGCAGCCATTTTGAAAGATGACCGCCACTTACGTTATAAGACTAATATATATATATATATATATATATATATATATATATATTTTAAGACTGAAGAGTGTGGGCTATAAGCCCATACGAAACAAATTTGTATCTTGAAAATGTCATAGAGTTTACTTATTATTTGTATTTATACTCGCTCCCATCGGTTGAGCACTATTTCCAGTGTTGTTTCACAACTATGTATTCTATATATATATATATATATATATATATATATATATATATATATATATATATATATATATATATAGCAACTACAGCTAGGGACCTTTAATCGTGTGCCAAATGCCAAGCTTTTGTGACAAGAACAACTCTTTCTACAAAGAAAGGATACAAAATATAGGTAAAATACACAGCAAATGGCCTCCATTGTTGTCACATGACAAATTTGCAATGCCCCCTTTAGCAGAAAATCTTTCTTAGGCCATGCTCTAATTGTGCGCCAAATTTCACTTCTGTATCATAAAAGGTACAATTCCCCCAGATATTGCACCTATCTATTACTATTAGCTATACTATTAGCTGAACTAACCTGCACTGAACTTATCATAGTGCTGTAAGCAAATATTGTGGCATTATCAGAGACGGTTGCCTTATCATCGAAAGCCCCTTGGGTATCAAGCAGGAGTACTGCAATCTGTAAAGGATATGTAAAATAAATAAATACATACCGTCCGCTTAAGTTTTCCATCATTGTGACACCGGAGTGCGTCTCCTTTAGTATTGAGGAAGTATTCATAAGGTGAAAGTGTTTCCACATGGACCAAGATAGCGCAGTGGCAGAACATTCTGCACTGTCCCCAGGAGGTTACTTACTTGGGTGCTGTTCGGGGTTAAGTTTTCCATTCATATCATGATTATCCTCTTTTAGTACAAAGCTAATGCCTATGACATCGGTAAATAGCCCTGTCTCTACCAAGATCCCCATACGGAGAATGTGAAACCAACAACAAGAATGCATTTGGTCCTGTCCTATCATCCTTCTGTACGTCCATCGTGCAGTCCATTTTTAGGAACTTCGAAATTCTCCAACCAAATCCCTCCTCCGTGGATTATTTCCCCGAACCACATGTCACGGCATTTAGTAATTATGAAAATTATTTCTAGTCACTTGCCTCTCACCCCCCCCCCCCCACGACGTTCCTTGCAATCTTGTGGGATGTAATTCTTGCCAAGTAGTCAGAAATGTCAAATTTCTCTCCACTGTGGGTCCCACAAACAACTACTTCAACATTAAACAGTATTTTACTTGTACATCAATATACTAATGTAGTAGCCTATATATTTATGTTTATGGAAGCGAAGATTCATAAACATATTGCTATTACCCAGGTTCAGGTCACGTGACAGTTTCTTTGTCCCGGGTTTTCGGGGAAAGTTCTTCAGTATTAGGCATGTCGTTTGCATCATACATTTGTAACAAATTGTAGATCAGAACGAAGCAAGTACAGTCGGAATAAAGGATTTTTCACTAAATAACAAGGAAATATAGAATATTTCATTATAAAAACGTATGAATGTTGTAGGTTAATGGTATCGTCTTTTCGTAGGATGCGTCAGTGTTTCCACTCTTCCCGAAATTACCTGAAATTCGGTGAATCTGGGTTCAATCTCTGGGAAATTTTCGGGAAGTGGGATTATTTCGGGAAATTTCGGGAAAATCTGGAATTGGCATGTAGCGTATGAAAATGAAGTATGGCTTGACAATGTGAAATCCTGGATCAGCCCTTTTAAGTCAGCATTAAACAAGCGTTATTCGAAAATTTAAGAAAAAACCAAACCGATTTCGGGAAAGTTTAGATTTCACTTCAGGAAAAATGAATTTAGAGTGTGGAAACACTGTGATACGTTAGCTTGGCATGAAACAACACGATTATCGACTGCGCAAGCAGTGGTTCCTTCGTACGTTCAACTACACAGCACAGAGTTCTGTGTACGTATGACAGCTGTGTTTCTCGAAGCAGCGTTGCAAGCATGCAGGTTGTTTCTTCGTACTTCACAGTATCACACAGCCATGGAGCACGGACTTCTATATATGGACAGAGGATCACGTAACCAGTACGGTGGCCACCGTTCGAACAAATGTAGGCTTACCAAGATGGCCGCCGGTCTTCTACGATTTGCCCAATTTGACATTTCAGACAAAACATAAGCATGAATCGAAAGAAAACATCACAGCCCTTCAATCAATTTGTTGAATTTGACCTGAGCTTGCATTCTTTTGAAACTATTATAAGTTTCTCATCAAATCTGTCGATACTGAGCCACTTGAGCAAGTCCAAACTTATACACACAAGGCTATATACAGCAGGCAGCCATATTGCTAAGCCTACTCGTGTACGTACTGTGGTGACAATTTACGCAAAGGCGTTAGTGTAATATGCTCTGTTTATATATATATATATATATATATATATATATATATATATAATATATAGATATATATATATATATATATATATATATATATATATAACACTAAATTAAACATTTGGGAGACATTGGGATAAAATCCTTCCTTAGGGAGACAATCGGTTATATTCATAAAATTTAATATATTTCCAAATCTAAGCATACAAATATTCATACAAAAATACCAATAATTCTTAATGAATGCCTTTAACTTATGGTACGTTTGTTTTAACTGTATCTTTTACACACAAGGTTTAATTAAATAAACAAAATATTATAAAGTATTTCGCAATACCGATTTGTCTCCCTACAATACATATAAATTAGATGCAACACATGACACACCTGTATTTCTATGGTAAATAATAGCACCTATGATGTATTTATGCATCTTACACAGTGGCATAATAAAGAGGGCGCTAATACGCTACCATAGAAATAAAAATCTTTTAGAAAGAATGTAGAGAAGGGGTTTAAATAATGGTGCAAAGGATTAGTGAGACATGAATTTGTCTCCCTAGTGAAAATGTCTCCTTAATATACCAATTATAACTCCATTTTGTCTCCCTAATAGGGTATTAACAGAAATATATATATATATATATATATATATATATATATATATATATATATATATATATATATAAAAGAAGTCCGTAGCACTACCGTATCACAGCCATAGAGCAAGATATAGGAACGTTCCTATATCTTGTTCCATAATCACAGCAGCGTTTATCGAAAACAAGCCATTTCATCGGCATGCATACTTTATGTTATCGACCCCTGCAGTAACTGACACAGAAATAAACAACTGAAACCAACTCAGGCCTATTAATTGTTAGGACTTCCTTCTTCAGTCAAAAAGGATACCATGCACTTTGTGTGTTGGCCTTACTCTCGTTGTATATAGGCCTACATGCCGCCGAGACTGTTAGTGGCCCACAAGGATTTTTTGAAAATGTCGGCAGCATGGCCGTGCGGACCAGGGGGAGGAGGCTGGGGCGGTCGCCCCCAAATGTCAGACCCCTGAGTGACCTGACTAAATCGGGCAGATATTTTGTCCCAGTCGGGCGGGAAACTAGACCTCCAGACTCTAGAGTCGGGCAAAACTCACCGCCCTCCCTAGGCTGAAAAACACAGTCCCGTAGGGCCATGGTCTGCAGCCGAGAGTGTGGTTGTCATTACATCACCCTTTTTGAAGTTTTTGTAGTAATGTAAGAGATTTGTATTTTAGGCCTAGGCCTATAACGCAGTGATATTGTTGCAGCCTGGACAGAGAACGAGGCATCTGAGTGATTAAACCATCATGGACTGCACCTAAATACTAGTAATTTGGCAAGATCATTTTTCTCAGAGGGCCAATTTAAACTGATATTGTGAACAGTTTTCATACTGCACTGCATTTTACATTGAACCAGGCATAGTGTGTTAGTAACCTTGTAGTCTGATTCTTTGAAACAAAACAGTTCTGTTAAAGTGATCTGTTGTAAAGTGATTTCTTTTTCAGTTCAATAATTTAGTGAAGTGAAAATTCCACATATAGTAATCACTTCCATAAACAGTGGTTACGTTTCCCTTAACCACATTATTTTCTAGTTTAGATTGTAACAGGCTTGCCATTTTGTGTGTGGGTGAATACGTTACCTGCCTAAATAGTAAAGGTCCATCAAGCACAACCTTCTTAGCTACCTAATCATGTCAGCCTTGCGAAGTTTGCTCAAAACAGGATTTGATGGTAACAGCAGCCATATCATGGCGGTTGGGGTCAAGGGAGTGAAGCCCCCGGTAGCTCTCGCATTATTGCTTATTGAGAGCGCAGAAATCAATGGGTTTGTTGGAGGTCGAAGGTCATATGGGGTCATCAGAGGTGAAACTACCAAAACCTCGTAAACTTAATAGACAGTGGGCGGTGCCTCCAAATTGTGTCCGGCGTTTCGTGATAGATCTATTTAATCATTTTCTATCACAAATGTTTCTCAAACTATCAGAATTTTTGCAAACTATCAAAAATTTCGCGCACTCCGCGCGCTTCAACCCTTACCACAATGTTCTTATTATCAATATCTTCTGATAGCAACTAGCAAAAGCTGAAAGCTGTTTACGAATTACCAGGTGAAAGACTGGCTTTTTGAGTGGCATGTAGCTATGTCGGGCAATTGAAAGTGTCTCGATGCAGATTCTGAGTGCAGGTTTTGTAATAGAAGTCTTATTTAATGAAAAATTTCGCGCGCTTGCGAGCGCATGCTTTACGGTTTGCACTCCATCTCAAGACCATGATTTGGGTATGGAACTATAATAACAACATCTGTAGGGACCTAGCATCAATATGGACTCTTTAAATCTAAGTTGTTGTAGCATCAATGATTTGGAAAGTTGAAATTATGTATTTGCCATTATACATTTTTAATAAAAATTACCGAGCGCTTTGCGGGCAGCCATTATCGGTATAGATGGCAGGCGCGTAGCCAAGGGGGCGAAGGGGGCAGCCCCCCTTACCTTTACAATATTGCTAGTGTTTCCTCTTTTTATGTGCCGCTGAGAGTCTGTCTATGGGCTTCCCCCCCCCCCCTTGACAAATTCCTGGCTACGCCCCTGATAGATGGTGATTTTTAATACGTACTTACGACAAAAAAGCGTTTTGAAAATGCCTATGTTAGTCCTTCACCCCTTTCGCTATACCTATCAGGGAGGTCTAATATCACCTTCCTGCACCTTTACTCCCCCTCCCGCCCGTTCCCCATTGCTGGAAGCTGTTCATCTGGATTTTCCTACAGATTTGGTAAAAATACGATAGTGTTAAAGTGCTGTGCGTCATACTCTATAATAATCATTTGGATGCCAGGTAATAAGCATTATGTCATTGTTCCATTTTATGACCTTGATCCAGAGATCCTATGCAGGTATCTGCCAGCCTTAGATGCCTTTCAAAATGCACAATGAAGGGGAGCAAATAATTCGTTAAAGTCCAAAAATGTTTCTGTGGACTCCACGCACATATTTTTGGGTAAAAACTTTGCCTGAAAAGAAAGCGCTAAAGTACCCAAAAGGGAGTCTTCAGGAGGTTTGTTGACATCGTATCCTTCTCTTAGACAACATACTCTCCTCTTTCACTTAACCAAAATTAGAATTCGCTAAATTATGGATGTTTTCCAGCTATATATGATCAGCTCCATAAATATTCCAATGATAGCACCATTTTGCATCTAAGAAACCTTAAATTAGCAAAGATTTCTCAAAGGGGAGGGGGACACCCCCTCCCCCAGGACGTCACCTTTATGTAGTGACAAGGGAAAGATCCCTACTGTTGTATACAAACGCAGGGAGCATAAAAAGGGGAATATTTAAGCGTCACCACTCAGTTGGAAAAAACATCCAGCCAGTCGGAAAAATTAGAATTCACTAAATTAGGGACATTTTCCAGCCATACAGGTGCTCCAAAAATATCACAAAGATAGCACCATTTTGCATCTAAGCAACCTTAAATGAACAAAAAATTTTCAAAGGGGGAGGGGGAAACCCCCTCCCCTTTAGACCCCTCCCCAGGAAGGCACCTTAGTGTAGTGACACTTGACAAAGGAAGGATCCCCACTGTGTGTGCGAACGCAGGGAGCACACGAACACACACACACACACACATGACGCATTTTGCGCAGATTTGGGAGGTTAACTGAAGTGCCTTTACGACATCATCTGTTGTGCCCCCCCCATCACCAAAGCCTGGCGGCGCCACTGGTTTTATATGTATATATTTATATATATATATATATATATATACAAACACCCACACAAACACAAATAAAATGTCCAAATGACAACACTTAAAGAGGCACTTTGAGTTGGTTCGTAACATTCACTAAATTTTTTCCAAACCTGCCAAGTTTTCTTCACGTACTAATGACAAATGGTCAAACTAAGACCATCCCCATACCCTACGTACAAGTAAACTTTTCATGGGTGATTAATTAACGATTCAATTTTCAAAAATTCCTGACCAGACACTTTTCACATTAGTATTAATTGCACATATGATGACCATTACAAGCATGGGTCCAAAAATTTCAATTTTTTAGTTTTTGCGTAAGTGTTGGATGTGAAACTTGAGTAATTATGCTAATTATAAGTATTGTCATGTGGTCGTGCCCTTCAAAATCCTCACAAAATTATCGGTATCAACTCAATGTGCCGCTTTAAGAGAGTGCTCAATTTTGTGAACAAAACAATTAGTATGAGCTAGTTAGCTGTGGCATCAGAAAAAAAAAACACTATTCTCAGAGTTTCACACACAGTTTAATGAGGAGGTCCAGATGACTAATGATTTTCGGGTCTTTGCTGTGGCCGTTTTTAACCATTATTCATCTGGACCTCTTGATGAACGCAATAGCGTGAAACTCTGGGCAGAGGGTTTTTTTTTGCTTGTACACCACAACTAACATATATATATATATATATATATATATATATATGTATATGTATATTATATATATATTTATATATATATATATATAATATCTGTTAGTTTACAGATTTTTTTGGCCAAACAGTTTCCAAACAATTTCTGTAAAACCAAAGAACTAAAATGTTATGTTTATATATACGATTTTTTGTGTACAATTTAAAAATTTCTTAGTTAAAATTAACAGAGATTACATGTAATCTAGAAGAATTATGTAGAAATTATGTAAAATTTAAAATCCGTTCCTTTCTGACTAAAATTATACCCCCATAAGGGATCACGTGACCATCCTCTCAGCCTTTAGACTTCCACATTTCTAGTCATGATTCTAACCTAAAGGCAGAGAAGACAAATCCCCAGAACTGGCAAGTCTGTTCATTACGATAGTGATTATGTTAAGGGATTTTTTTTATAATTGGGGCATTACCAAAATTCTCAAACAATGTAAGCATTGTTTAAGAAATTAATATTACAAACAATACCAATATATCAGTTGTATACATTTCAAGCAAGGTAAATAATTACATACTCAGTTTCAGATAGAAACATAAAAGCATTAAGTACTAAGGTTGCAATCATTGCAAGAGAAAAGTATGGACAAAGATAAACTCCGCCACTTTAGAATTTACAGACATATTTACAGAAGGCTATGTTTTAAAGACTTACAATGTTTGTTTTAGGAAAAAGGAAGTCTTTATGTTATTAAACTGATTTATTATGTTGAAAGCATATATATTAGTTAAATAACAGTACGCGTATGTAAAACTTACAGAAAAAAACACAAAAGTACTGTAAAAATGCCTGTAAATTTACAGAAATTTTTAACAGTGTATATATTTGTAAACATATATGTATATTTACATATATATAAATACATTTATATGTATATGCCTCTGTAGTATGTTGTGTTTGTGGTTGTTAAGACCTCATTCCCCATTGTCCCCGCCCCATCCCTTGGCACTTCATTCACACTATACCCAGGAAACTTTGATTGCAATTCAGCTAATGTGTTCTACATACTCTTTTGCAATAAATGCACTTAGGGCAATTATGTTTAAGAAACAAAGACGAAATTTCGTCTTCGTTTAAACAACCACAAACACACATTTTACAGCACCTTAAGGGATATTCTGTTGCCGAACATTTCTCCTCTCCCAAACACACAAAACATAATCTAAAACTCTGCATCTGGAAAGAAAACTTCAGGGATGACGAGAAACAAAAAAACTGAGGAGATCATGCTAATCCTATACATCAATAGCCATACAAGGGGCCTGAAAAAGGATTACGGCATTTTGATTAAGTTTAGGTTGAAGAATGTATGTATAATTTGGGAGGGCCTTTTTTAACGAATTTGTACTGGGGGGGGGGGCTATTTCACAAAAGGGACCATCTGACACGAAGTTACTAAGTGGAGCGCCACCACCAGTTGGCGCGTAGCGTATTGAATTTTTTGGGGATCGACAGACACCCCAGATCGCAGGAAATGGCACTTCCCGAGAATTTCGAGGCTCTATCGAACCATCCTAAAATTGAGATATTATGCTCTGCATGTTTTCATTGTAAGAAACATCCTCAATGATTCCTAACACATTTTTTGACTGAGCGAAGTACCGAAATCCTTTTCAGTTTCCTAAACCCATGCATTAAAGACCTACTTATAATTGTTAGATTAAACTCGTGTACTGAACTTTCAGCAACTCGCATCGCGCAGCCGTGACACTGTGTCCAGGTCTGCAGTGCGCGCCGCAATATTGCTCATTGTTGATAATAACTAATTAGCACACTGGAAATGGAATATTTTCAAACTGCTGTCATTGCAGCATTGCATTGTATGGTCACAGTTCGTATAACTTGTAGCCGCCGTAGCGACCTAAAGAAAGAAGGGAAGAGGGGGGAAATAAGAGGGGGAAATAAAAGGTGGAAAAGAAGACAACGGCAGATTCTGCTGTAGGCGGCGATCAGCCGCCGCTGACCGGCTACTTTTTATTGCCCCTGCATTAGTTGGCATGTAACATACCCAGGATGATTGCTAGAAACAAAAACTGCATACCACACCCAGAGAGCTAGCCCTCCTCCTGTGGGGTTCAGATGGGCAACCGGATGGGGCCCATGTGAGTTACACCTCGTTTTGCCCTGCGTGCCTGGCTCTCCCGGCCAGTCCACATTCAGACCATCTGATCCCAGCTGGGCTGAAGACTGGAGCTGGCCCAGTGGGCTCCACCTGGGCACGCAGGACAAAACGAGGTGTAACCAACATGAGCCCCATCTGGTTGCCCATCTGAACCCCACATGGGGTCCAGGTGAGCTTGCTGGCTGGGAAAGGATAGTTAGTTACATCTAAACATACTTTATTTTGAGATTTTGATAACATCGCACGTAGATACTAGCTACCTCCTCCTGCGCCCCCCCCCCCCCCCCCACATACCTTGCGAAGTAGTCTATCACTTGGCAATGTCACTGCTCTTCTTGTAGGCCTGGTGGCTTACCTACTTACAGGAAGAACTTCTTAACAAAATCCCTTCCTTTGTAGGACTCGATGTTTGGAAGGCTCATTCGTCTCTCTTTAGCATCCAGGAAGCTTTCCACTGATGGCCTTGGGTCGAACTTGGCCGTTGGAACCCCCGCATTCCAGTGGATAAGCAACCTGTCGTTGAGTGATCGTTCGCTGGTGGCCATTCTTAAGTCTGAGTATAGTATATTGTATGTGGAAACACATTTCTCCACTGTCATACTGTGTGGTCTATGGGCAGACTTCTTGTGAAAATGTTTTCATGCCTTCATGGGGCTACCATTCTTTAATGCCAGATATTGATCATTTATTATCATCATTATGTGTTTTATATGTATGACAAAAAGGACCTACGGGGGGGGGGGGGCAAATGGACTGAGTGGGTGGGCTGAGTAGGGGACTGGGTGGGCCACGGCCCACCCAGTATGTATGTTAAAAAAGGCCCTGTAATTTGGAGTTAGGATTTCGAAATATTAAACAACGTTTTTTGTACTACGCTGGTATCATGGAAACCACTCTCAACCATGATATGGAGGTATGTCATATGCTTTTTTACTTATATTTATCAACCAACCCACGGAATATATACATATATATATACAAATATATATATATATATATATATATATGTACAAGAAAAAGTAGACAAATGGTACTCATTTTCTGGTTTAAAATTGTAATTTGCCAACGTTTCGGGTACTGAACACTTTTATAAAGGCGACTTATATGAAACTACAACGATAATCAGCTGGAATAAAAACAAGTTCATACAATGCAGATTTCATAAAGAGACGCAGATGCATACGCAAAGACTCGTCATAATGCTACGAGCCTACAGAAATGCGGCGCACAAGAAAAATCAATACAATGCGCACAATGACATACGCAATCAAGTGATGATAACAGCTACGTCACAATGCGTCATAGGAGATAAGATATTCAATTATTACAACAAATGTAAATGACGCACACGCAAAGACTCGTCATAATGCTTCGAGCCCACAAAAATGCCGCGCACACTCAAAATCAATAGACCTTATGCATATGATGTCACAAAGGAGAAAGTGCGCCCTTCTTTGGAGGAAGATGGCGGAAAAGCCCGTATCATTGCAAGTTACACCAATAAATGCAGACAGCTGATTTGTCAACCATTCGTATACGCGCGTAAGTCTACTACACGTGCGGCGACATCTACGCCGTTCGTGCACTTCATTGTTTGCATCCAAAATGACGTCAGTGTGATGTCAATGCATAAGGTCTATACAGTGCGCATAATGACAGCGTAACCTCCCTGAAAATTTAGTGAGAACTTCTGACTAGCAATCCTGGCATATTTCCGTGCAACCGGAATTGGTGTAATACCTGTGAATTTACTTTGGACAATTGGTTACAAATACAGGGTCCCAGAAAATCTTTCCGAATCAATGATCACTTTACTTGTATCTCTACCAATAAAGTCTGTATTATTGCTTGCAAACGTTGCGAGTTATTACACATTGGCGAATGTACAATAACTGGCGAAACCAAACGTCGATTAGCCGACCGCATAACTGCGCATCTACGGTCCATTCATCTCCATCTCCCAGGTTTTCCTATTGGCACTATTGTTAACGCTACTGGACGTAAACTGTCTCATGTAGATCTCATGAGGAATTGTGAACGTTTTGTTCTAATCTCCCTTAGGTCATTGCTATCTAGTCATATGGATACCCAACAGTTTGCCTATTCCAAAGGCAAAAGTAGTAAGGATGCAATTCTCTTTTTACTTGATATATTATATTCCTACTTGGAAAGCACTTAATCTAAGGTCTCATCTCGCATTATGTACTTCGACTTCTCATCTGCCTTCAATACGATACAACCCTAACTTTTCGTTAGGAAGTTGATGAAATTGAATGTTATCCCACATAATGTGATCAGGTGGATTTTAGATTATCTCACCGACCGCTCACAGTTCATCTGTTTCAATACCGTTATTAAATCAAGAGATTCATTATTGAACACGGATGCCCCCAGCGAACTGTTTTGTCCCCCTTTTTCATTCACTGTGTAGACGTCTGACATTCGGTCCACTTCTGCAGTATGCTCTATCGTAAAAATTGCTGACGATACTGCCTTCGTCGGCCTTGTGGTCAGTGATAATGATTCCATTTTTCTAGATCAAGTGAACAAATTTGTGGCCTATTGTGATCAAAATTACCTAAAATTGTCGGAATTTTAAGAAAACTAAAGAGATGATAACAGACTATAGAACAAAATACCGTGCATCTTTTGACCCTGTCATTATTAAGGATCGTCCTATCTAGAGAGTTTCAGAATACACGTACCTGGGGGTAGTAACTGATGATAAATTGCACTGGAATGAGCATGTTTAATTTATTGAGAAGCTTTTAAGACACCGCCTCTATTGTTTACGTAAATTAAATTCTTTCAGTGTAAGTCCAGATATTCTTGCCACTTTTTGTAATACTATTATTTGTTCTGTCTGGACATACAGCATGGTGTATTGGGTAGGCAACATAGACAAAACACAGCTGAGAAACATCGATGACATTATTAGGCTCGCAGGAAAGATTATCAATGAACACCTACCTACAGTTGTTGCGGTCTACGAGTCCCGGGTCCGGCACAAGTTGAAGACATTGTGGAATGACAAGGATCATCCTCTCTTTGAGCAACTTAATGACCGGCTTGTCCAACGTAGTGGTATACTCAGACCCATTCGTTCTATTACTAACCGGTATCGTTCATCTTTTCTCGGTACGTCAATCACCTTACATAACTCGGATTTTATTAGGTAGTTTTACTCTTTTACATGGGTATTTAATCTGTACATCACTTTCTATACTCTTGTCTGTTTACATTTGTAACTTAGTATACTTTTATGTTGTGGAATTGTAACATTTTTACTGCAGACATGTAGATTCCTTGTTTGAGGATTTAATAAAGTATATCTATCTACCTGCCTGCCTGTCTACCTGCCTACCTGTACCTACCTACCTATCTACCCATCCGTCCGTCCGTACATTCACCCATCCATCTATCTATGTATCACTCACTTCAACCCCCTTTTATCCTGTAACATCAGCGATTTCACGATCACATGAGCGGCTCCGTACACAGACAATGACTTTGACCGATTGAAATCGGAATATAGACTAATTTTTCAACTTGGCTATTTTAGCCCCGATGGTCTCAACGTAAAGTTTGACATATGTTGTAATTATTATCATCATTAAATTACTCACGACATTATGCGCACTATATTGATTTTGCGTGCGCCCGGCATTTCTGCGGGCTCGTAGCATTGTGACGAGCTTTTGCGTATGCACCTGCGTCTCTTTATGAAATCTGCTTTGTATGAACTAGCTTGTTTTTATTCTAGCTGGTATCGCTGCAATTTCATATTAGTCGCCCTTTTAAAAGAGTTCAAAATACCGTACGAAACGTTGGCAAATTACAATTTTAAACCATAGTATAAGTATCTTTTGTCTACTTTTTCTTTCTTGTTACTATTTCCATGCTAGACCTCTGTACCAATAGGCATATATATATATATATATATATATATATATATATATATATATATATATATATATATATATATATATAGAATATATATATATATATATATATATATATATAACAACAGTGCTACAGAAATGAATGCGTGGATCTCGAAAGAGATACGTAACAGCAGTAGAGGCTTGAAAATTGGTAAATAAAACAGTCATAGAAGATTTTTGCAAAGCTTTCGAGCAATACTAGCTCTTCTTCAGTGCTTGATCACAAGAGTGACAAGGAGCGTACGAAACTCACAGGTTTTAAATTGTGAGGACAAAGAGCTCCACTAACGGACTGATAAGTCAATAAGGACAATCATTTTTGAGAGCATTGAGAGAAGTAATTTGTATAAGCCTATCGAAAAAGGCGTGGGTCCAAACGGATTACTTAAGCCTGGAGTGTAATCCCTTCACAAGGCTGGTAGGTCGCTTCGGATATTCAGGCCAGAAGGCGTCATTGTCTGTAGCATACTTGTCCAGAAATGTTCCTTTTGTTTTCGGCTTCTGTTGTTCCATGAACTGTTTTGTTCAATGGCAATGACTCGCAAAATGTCTGTCGTATGACGAGGTAAATTGAAATGGTTAGGTTGTTCAACCTTTTTGGTTTTAATTGCTGACCTGTGCTGTGTCATTCTCATCCTTAGTGAGTTTTTAGATTCCCCTTCGTACTGCGTTCCACACAGATTGCAGTACATGAGATAAATAACATTTTTGGAGAGACAGTTAATTGACTGTCTAATTTGGAAAGTGCTTGCAGTTTGATAGCTCTGAAATTGTTTGGTGGAATCAATCAGAGCGCACGTCTTACATTTGGCCGGGCAAAGTGAACAACCAAAAGTCTCGTTCTTAGCCTCGACTGAGGCATTGTCCAGGAATTTTGCCCGAACCAAAATGTCCCGTATGAGTACGGGGGGGGGGGGGGGCGCGAGAAGGCAACAACTGGGGGATCGGGACAGATAGACTTTAAGCGAACCGTGCTTTAAAGAATGGGCAAATGTTTTCGGATGAATTTGGCGAGTGGTGGTAGACCAGGATGGTACTCAGTTACCGACGGCATTCTATTAGAATTGGGCTGACGAGTTATATATATGTATATTTATATATATATATATATATATATATATATATATATATATATATATATATATATATTATATATATATATATATATATATATATATATATATATATATATCTAATTCGGCACTTAGGGGGAAAGTTGTTGTTGAAAAGTCGACCTTAAGGGGGAATTTTCGGGTGAAATATAAGTTTCGCCTTAACGTTTCCACACACTTTTTCTATAGAAATACGTAAACTTACAAGGGCGCCCTCTTAGATTTACAAACTAGATGCCATTACTTAAAAGTTGTCTAATTTACGGACACCTAGCTGTTAACACGAACGGATGGCTGGCCATTGAAATAACGTTTATTTATATGTTTAGACGTTAGGGCGAATTTATTTCTTATGTATTTTATTATCTTTTTTTCGCCCTATGCACAAGCAGATATAACAATTTCCCCTTAAGGTGGGAATTAGCGTTATATATATATATATATATATATATATATATATATATATATATATATATATATATATATATATATATATATATATATATATATTTATATATATATTTTGCTAATTTGGGATTAAGGGGAAATATCGTATGGAAAAACCCGCCTATAAGGGGAAATCGTCTATAAGGGGAAAAAATCAGGTCGACTTAACGAAACTACACGCTTTTTCTATAGGAATACGTAAACGGATGGTAATGGCCTTTTCACTACATAATATATATGCCATTACTTCAATGTTGACCAAATTACGTACACGTATCTGTTAACACGTACAATTGGTGGGCCATTGAAAATAACGTTGATGTATATCTGTTTTTCAAATTCAACCAAATGGCGAAATATAATCTTATGTATTTTATTGTTTTTTTTTCGCCTTTTCGAAAGGTCGTCTAGCGCCCTCTAAATTTTTTCCCCAACCGTGGGTTTTAGCGTTCTATATATATATATATATTTATATATATATATATATATATATATATATATATATATTATATATATATATATATAGATAGATATATATATATATATATATATATATATATATATATATATATATATATATAGAATCATGAATACGGTGCACACCAAAGACATAGCAGAGTGCTCAATACGACGTTAGTTGTAGAGCAATATAGAAATGACTACAAGTGAGCCCGGTTAACAGGTACTCATATTTATTTCCGCTACTTCAAGTTTCACGGGTAAGACCCGATCGTCAGGCGGTTAACATTACGGATGATACAACGAACAATTCGAATAAGCAAAGTAAACAATCAGCCAGTTACAAAAATACAGCAGACATATAATACATACTTCAGTGCAATTGATGGAGTGATAGGTGGCACAAGACAAAGCAAAAACAAAGAAGAATTTAACAAAGTGAAATGGCAGTGCTAGACCCTACGGGTTAAGTAGAAACCTTCTTGAGTGTCTGCAAGTAGAAATAAATTTCGAACGTTTATTAAGAGTGCCGTAGTTTGGTATGCACATAATAAATAGCTTTTCCCAAAGACAAAGGTCACAGCGCTTGGTTAAGTTACTGTAAGGCTTAGCCCTCTTCAGAAATTTCCATGTAATGGTAAATGGAATACTTTTATCTTTAAGGGACCAAATAAATTTACTTAGTTCGGTGGCATTTTTATATTTCTTATCGTTGAAGGAAGTATTATGGTTCCTCCAACGATTTTTGAATGGTGTTTTAGTTAGGCCGACATAAGTTTCTACAGCCTTCGATGTAGTAACGGTGGCTTGGTATATGACCCCGTCAGTGAGGCATTTGCCGGGGACAGGGCAAATCGCCTTGTTTCTACAATTACAATTGTTAATATTTTCGTCGGGGGGTTTAGACAGCAATGATTTGTTGTGTGAGTCTATGTTTTGTTTATGTAGTTGCATGGACAACGTTAAACAACGTATGTCTGCTGTATTTTTGTAACTGGCTGATCGTTTACTTTGCTTATTCAAATTGTTCGTTGTGTCATCCGTAATGTTAACCGCCTGACGATCGGGTCTACCCGTGAAACTTGAAGTAGCGGAAATAAATATGAATACCTGTTAACCGGGCTCACTTGTAGTCATTTCTATATATATATATATCTATATATATATATATATAATATATATATATATATATATATATATATATATATTCCTCACTACTCCACCCTTGCCCACAAATTTCCAATTTCTATCTGCTTCCCAAATCCACAAGGCAAACAATCCTGGTAGACCCATCGTTTCTTCCCACAGCTGCCCCACTGTTCTAATTTCTGAGTTTTTGGACTCTGTTCTCTTCCCGCTGGTATCAGCGTTACCGTCTTTGTTCAAGACACTCCTCATTTCTTGAGACTTATTCAAGACTGAGTTTCCCGAAAATTGCGGTGAACGTCTGCTATTCACCATGGATGTATCTAGTCTCTACACATCCATCCCCCATCATGCTGCTCTGTCAGCTATCCGCCATTACCTAGACCAACTACAAGACCCCCAAATTCCTACAACTACTTTCCTTCGCTTGACGGAACTTCGCTTGACGGAGTAGCCATAGGAACTAAAATGGGTTCTTCTGTTACTTGCCTAACCATGGGCCTCTTTGAAGAACAGCTTTTTTCGCAGTATACCGTTGCCCACCCTTTTTCCTTTACAAAAGGTATATTGACGATATTGTGGGAGTGGCAACAGGGACTCGTCAAGATTTAGAATCTTTCATTCAATCTGTAGGATCCTTCTGTCCATTTTTGAAAGTCACACATTGTATTTCTGACACTTAAGTGGTTTTCCTCGACCTTCAATTATCAATTTGCGACCGTAAAATCAAGTCAAACCTACATTTCAAACCCACCCATTCTCATAACTACCTTTTGTATCCATCCAACGATCCCAAATCCTGTACAAAATCCATCCCATACTCACAACTTTTAAGGGCCAGAAGGATTTGCTCAGACGATTCTGACTTTTCAGTGGCTTCCAAAAATATACTATCATTCTTTGAGAAGCGTCAGTATCCCACCAAAATCCTTACAAGTGCTCTACATAAAATCCAAGCAATCAACAGAGCAGAGGCCTTGAGTAAGAAGTCTGACACGTCTACCAATCTACGCATTCCTTTGGTAACTCCCCATCACCCATCGGTGCTCCCCATCATTCGTGCCATTTACAAGAATGTAGAGACCCTTCGACTAGACCCTTCAACCCGTGACCTTTTCCCCGAACAAAGCCCCCCATTACGGCCTTTAGAGTTGAAAAGAACATTTTCAAACACTTAGTTCGGGCTTCCCATCCACAACAACCCACTGACAACACCCCTGTGGTCGTAGTAGGTGCAACACATGCCCAGTGGTTGGCAAGAGCACACTCATTCATATTTTTGGTTTTAACGGTAACAGATTCAGTGTGAACCAACACTTTACCTGCACTTCCACAAATTTGGTTTACATTTTAGTTTGTGGACGTTGCAATTGCCTATATGTGGGAGACACCAAACGTCGCCTGGCTGACCGAGTCACTTAACACCTCAGGTCCATCAAACAAAACCTTCAAGGTTATCCGGTCGCCACTCATTTCAACCCCCCATCACCGTGCTCAATTAAAGACTTGGCCGTTACTGCAGCCTTAATGTGCAGAGGTTCTGACCGTGATGGTCAGACCGCCGAAAACCGGCTTATCATGAAACTCAGGACCCTCTCCCCACACGGTCTTAACATTAGAATGGACCTTTTTTAACCTGTTCCCCTTTTCATTACTTTTTACCAGTTTTTTTTTCAGCCTTCTTTCGCTTTTTTACACCGTGTTCGTTCTGTGCGACCGGTTTGTTCGTGCCTTTCTTCAATGTGTTTCTTCTCTATTTCTACTTCTTTGTTATTCAGTTGCATTTCTTTGCCACCTGATGAAGAGTCTATACTCGAAACGTCGTGGAATTTTCCGCAAACTTTAAGCACTTTTTACAACCTGTATCGACCTACATACTACTCTAGTGCTCCGCAGTATTTCGACCTTATATATAACTATATATATACATATATATATATATATATATATATATATATAACATATATATATATATATATATAATATATATATATATATATATATATATAGTCGCACAGAGACCTTGGGCCATTTTCCTCTAACATAGGCGCTTGCCTTATAATGAAAGAGGATATTTTTGTGAATGGAAAAATTAGCCTCAAGCAGGATTCGAACCAGCGACCTCCCGCATGCAGGCGGAGTGCTCTGACCACTGAGCCATTGAGGCCCTATGTGGTAGAACATAGGCCTCTTTCATTATAAGGCAAGCGCCTATGTTAGAGGAAAATGGCCTAAGGTCTATGTGCGACTATTTAATATAGCGGGGATTGACTCATTCATATAAAAGTCGCTACGTCACTCTACCTACTATATATATTATATATATCTATATAATATATATATATTTATATATATATATATATATATATATATATATATATATATATATATATATATTTTGCTAATTTGGGATTAAGGGGAAATATCGTATGAAAAAACCTGCCTAAAAGGGGAAATCGTCTAAAAGGAGAAAAAATCAGGTCGACTTTGCGAAACCACAGGCTTTTTATATAGGAATACGTTAACGGATGGTAACGTCCGTTTCACCACATGATTTACATGCTATTACTTCAATGTTGACCAAGTTACGTACCCGTATCTTATAACACGTACGGAGGGTGGGCCATTGGGCCATGGAAAAAGCATGTTGTATATCTGGTTTCCAAAAGGGGAAATATTGTTTAATGTATTTTATTGTTTTTTTCTTCGCCTGAACGAAAGCGCGACCTATCGATGTCCCCGTACAGTAGGACTTAGCGTTATATATATATATATATATATATATATATATATATATATATATAGATACATATATATATATTCATGAGTCCCGAGTATTACCGATATGTGAATGGTTGTGCATGTAGTGTCGCTGTGGGTCCATAGTTCTACCGCATGTATTGGCAAATATTGGCGTGGGCTTATAGGCTACTGTAGCTTACTCGGTAATGTGACTTGAGGCTAAATTATTAGTCTACTATCGAGCTATTCGCTGAAATGAAAGAATCATATCACATGAACATGTGGCTAAAACTTTTGACAGAAATGATATATAGAAATATGCTGTAAAATGAAACAAGTGTGCCTAATTCCCAGAGATGCCCTTCTTTCACTTCGGGCTTTAGGCTGCAAAGTAATTATGATACTGAATATATATTGTGCAGTTGGGTGGTGCGATGGAGAGATAGATCTGTTGTTGTTGTTGTTGTTGTTTTAGTTTCGCGAAATGTTACATCTCAAAGCGCCAGTATTTCCAGCATTACGGGCATTTAATTCCCCGCTGTACACGCTATTCCTTCTTTGTGATATCGCTTAACTCTACAAACACCTCAAAAGATGTTATTTACTTAGTTTTAATTAAAACTGTAAGTTTTAACGTACTGCTAGCATATCAAAATATCTCCATGTAAGGGTAGAACATTACAACCAACTGGCAGTTCCTTAAGATAATTATCGAAGCAAGGATTTAAAAAGAACCGAGGTGAGTTCCCTTTTCTTACCTCCTCTCCGAGAGGGTTCTTCATAACAAACACTTCACTCCAGGCCCAAATTCCACGGGTAACGGTCTCTGGACCGCCTTCCCATGAAAATCGTCTTGGGACTTCGTTATTTTTCTTTAGCCAGTCGGGGGTCTGAAATTGAAAGGTATTGTTCTTTTTGCTCATAACTGGAAGAAATAGGAAGGAGGATTTGCAATAATATGTATTTAAATTAATACACACTGTGGGATGTTTAGGCTACCAATCCCAATAATCTAATGCAATATATGTAAAGAAACAAGTTGTCAACGTAGACAACACAAATTTGAGGTCTTCCATCCATACCAGTATCGGTATCACCACCAGCTTTGTATTACAAATGATGGAACTTACATACTGAGAGACATAGTATAAATTTCATAGCCTTCATATTGACTAACATTTGAACTGGCGGTTCCACTTAGATGTAACGTATGGCAAGGTTATCAACACTTTCGGAGTACTTTTAAAAATTTAGAAGTATTCTCTCTCAGTCAGTTCTTTTAAGTTTTTATACTACTTTCTTATTATCTTCATTTCTCATGTTGTAACAGCAAGTAGGGAACCACCCACACAGCTTACATAAGAGGCTACACACTCTGCAAAAATAATGTATCCTTATCATTAGGCACTCAGATTACCGAGCCTATACACCCCATTATCTTCTTGAAAACCTAAAAAATGGATGTTTAGAAAACGTTTGCGACCAGTTATGTACTTTTATATATAAATGTCAACAATTGTCTTCCACCAACTTAAAGAGATATTTTCGTATCCAACAGTGAAGTGCTTACATGGTTTACTCGTAGCAGTTCAATTATTAATCGTACTAACCGAAGTACTTTACCAAATGTAAATGTCTTCTAAACATTGTTGTGCCCCTTCATAGAAAAATTAAGACCAAACTTTAAAATCATAATTTACTGTTTCCAAACTAAACCCCTCCGTTTTGGTTTGTTCGTTTGATTTTAAAGGGGACCGCTTGACACAAAGCATTTTTGAGTTTGGGGGTTGTGGGTGGGGGGGGTTTTTGGTTTGTTGGGTGGTTGGGGAGGAGGGTTTGAGGAAGAGGGACATTTTGTTTTTTTGCTTTTCAAGCCTCCTACTTTTCTGATTACATTTCACTCTTCTGTACATAAAATTAAACACTTTGAAAGTTGTTGCTCATGAGAATGTATATAAAAATCTAAAACGTGAATTATGTTTTAAGTTTCAGCAGGGAGCCGCAACCGTCCCTGGTCTAAGTGTTTGAAGGGTGTGAGTGTATGGGCCCAAAGTATCTTTCTGATCTTGACCCGACTGAGATTACGTGATCGTGGCGAAGAAACTTTCAAATAATCTCGACATTGTTCCTTGATCAGTATTAATTGATTTAATGCTGCTACAATTGACGCCTTGTTTTAATATGTAAATATACAGATGGAAGGCAACTGTGGATATGATTAACCTCAGAAGTACTTCTAAAAAGTGGCGTCTCTTGAGACGGTTCTACACCCTTATTAAATTATGCAGAGGTCTATGGAACATGAATCACGCACAGTTCTTTAAGAAAGGTGTACATAGCCGGATTTACCTCCAAGGGCCTGTAAACAATCATATAAGGGGCCCTTTCAGTATCATTTGTGGTGAAAGTATTTGTGGATGGGGTCAATACGTGACACTAACCAGAGCTGTATATACAGAGCGGAGCGCCACCACAATTGGGATGTAGCCTACAAAGAAATTGTTGGCAAAAGTGCCGATGTCGGCGGATTGCCGGAAATGCATCCCCCCCCCCCACCCCCCCCCCCCCCCACCCCCCCCCCCCCCCACCCCCCCCCCCCCCCACCCCCCCCCCCCCCCACCCCCCCCCCCCCCCACCCCCCCCCCCCCCCACCCCCCCCCCCCCCCACCCCCCCCCCCCCCCACCCCCCCCCCCCCCCACCCCCCCCCCCCCCCACCCCCCCCCCCCCCCACCCCCCCCCCCCCCCACCCCCCCCCCCCCCCACCCCCCCCCCCCCCCACCCCCCCCCCCCCCCACCCCCCCCCCCCCCCACCCCCCCCCCCCCCCACCCCCCCCCCCCCCCACCCCCCCCCCCCCCCACCCCCCCCCCCCCCCACCCCCCCCCCCCCCCACCCCCCCCCCCCCCCACCCCCCCCCCCCCCCACCCCCCCCCCCCCCCATTCTTGTCGTGAATGGAAAATGAGCAAAACTTTTGAATGCTGGCGTTTTTTCTTTCATTGCAGAGGTTTCACACTATTCTCAGTACAGGGCTTAAATGTGAAGATAGGCCCATTGTTCTGCAAAGACTATTTTCCCATGTGTTTCTTCCACTTATTTGTAAGGGTGCCAGAGTTAGTTTACTTTTGACACGGTGTCCGTCCATGACAGAATTTCTCTTGCAATACAGCACGCATTGTAGTACTGAATTTTAATCTAATGGTTTCACATTGCGGGGGCCATATGAAGTATTGATAACTCAGTAGATTTTTAAAAACAAAATTCACGGGCATAGAAAGAAAATTTGTACAGATTTTTAATATGGACGGACATTGTTACATCAAATAAAAACAAACGTGAAATTATTATAACATTCCAAGACCTTGTTTTTAAATTCAGTTTGATTACGGAATAAAATCCTTCCTCGAAATATAATCACACAAAACTTAAAATAGTTCATTTCTAATACAATCATTTTAATGAGCTTGATAACTTGGGAATGTCCGTCCACGACATGCTTTTTAAAACCCTATACATAAAATGGTATATGTTAAGAGGTTTGTGCAATGTGAAGTATTTTCTTTATGTAGTGTAAGTACTCATGTCTGTCAAAAGTATGGGACAACTTAATTTCAACATTGTATCCAACATCCAACCGATCACCCTCATATATACATAAATAGGCAAAGTTCGAGAAGAACGACGGTGGTATTTTGGAACAGGAATAATTTTTATTCATTGACATTCCATGTGTTTATACACTTGGCACCAGGTGTTAAAACTGGAAGTATCGACCTTTTTGATGATTGTGTGTTTTTTTTAATTATCTGACATACAGGAGACATGCATAGCCGGTGGAAGGAGCCAAATGTTTTAGGAAGTTACAGGCGACTCTGACTTCAGAAGAGACAAAAACTATTTGATGGACGGAAAGTACTCGTCGGGCGGCTGGTAATTATGAAGGTAAACGTATTGTGTCGTATCTCACCGTCCACCAGACAAAGTGGTTTACATCGAATTATTTTACATACAGTGCGGCAGGCTAAACCAGGCAAAGGTTCAGCATTATAGTGGTGTAAATAAGCAGAATTCAAAATCGGTGGAAAATTGTTGTGTCACATTGAAGAATACAGAAAGGCGGCCGAAAACCGATCCGGACTTGGATCGAGAATATAAACGGGCCTGTTTGGTTGTCGGGAGTGGGGTGAGGTGGTCTGATCAAATTGCAAAGGAGAGTGCACAGTAGTAGCATACCCGCATGGCACCCACCACAGGGGCGGATCTAGGGTCTTTTCTGAGGGGGGGTCCAACATAAAAAGGGCACATTCATTTTTTAAAATTTTGGTTCCCATAAAGTCAGTGATTATACAATTTACGGCATATTGACAAAGAAAGATAAACCAAGAGACATGCAAAAACTGGAATCAAAACCTGGAATCTAAACGGTGAAAATGCAAAGCGCGCGAAGCGCGCGAAATTTTTTGGGGTAAGCCTACACTTTGTACAATTTGTACTAATTTAAAGCTTATATAGAACAATTGTCCAGACAGTTAGGCCCTATCGGCATAACTTTACTGTACTTCCCTCCTCGAGTCACTAGCCGTACCGTACGACAGACACAAGTGAACGTTAACCAGGTTTAACGAAATGCGATACAATTTCCGACATTTACATAAATCCATGTATACATAAATCCATGTATTTCTACTTGAAAAGGTGGAAAGGGTTTGTACTATATTTAGCTATAAGTATAACGGAACTGAGGAAGAGTGGACAAAGCGTACCGAAAAATTTTGGGTTTTATCCCAGAAATTACCCTTATGAAAGCTAAAATAAGTAAATCGACCATGTGTGGCGGCAGAATTTCCCCAACAGGAGGCCAAGCCATGTCAGCAACCCCAATTAGTCCCGACATTCCCTATTTCGAGGGGGTGATGAGAAGGGCAAATGGAGGAGCCTCATTATCCTATGCCATTGCAGGCATATTTTGCATCATATCACTTAATACTTCAAGATCCGAGTTGCGCACTGATGGTGTTCTTTGAATCTGGATCGTGAAATTGAAAAGCGCGCGAAGCGGGGGAATATGTTTGATAGGCTAACACCTAAAACATATGACGGAACGAAAAAAGAACTGTGGGCTTGTAGACCGTATCGGGTGTAACATACATTTGTATCGAAACCACCTGGACTATAAGATGAAATAGCCAAACTTTGCTCCGTAAGCCGCTCACCAACTGACTCTACCGCATGACAAACACACAAGACAACACCAACTAGGCTTTGCGATATGGGATGAAAGTTACGAACTTTACATAAACTATGTACTCTGCCTATATGTTACTTGGTATGGTGGAAAGGACTTGTGCTATCCTGCTTTGCGGAATGAAACTATTGAAGAAAATAGAGTGACTCTACAGCGCGCGTAGCGGGCCGAAAATTTTGGGTTCTTATTACAGAAATTATCCTCTTGAGGGCAAAAAACAGGTAAGCCGTCGGGGCGACTAGTTGTCGTCGGGGACTGCGTACTTTCGACTAGGACTCCCCGACAAACCTGTAAAACTTCCCCGATAGTTGGCCAGCCTTCCCCGACGGAGGCATGAACCTTTCCCCCACCTGGCGCCACCGCTATCACGACTGGGGGAGGGGGTTAAAATACTGTATATTGTGTTCCCTATATAGTTGCGGCGCGACTGTCAAAAATACTCTGTCAGAACAGATGACTGAAGTCGAATGTTTGCTTTTTATTTGCGACAGCAGACCGATCATCGGTCCAAAGACGTCAAAAAAATTGAACCGACTAACATTGCGTTATTTGACCTGTTGGTGATTTTATATAGTATTTTTAAAATGAAACAAAAGCCGATTCGTCCATTGCGACTTCTGGTCAACTCTTGGCTGTGGACTTTTAACTAAGATTGGCTTTTTTTCCCATCACTAGGGCAACACTAATAAATGAGAGTAATTCCAGACCATGAATATCATATCGTGTTCATGAGAGGAGGGATACTAGCGGGTAGAGGGAAGGTTTCGTAGATGTAGCGTTTAGGGAGTGTGAACAGATCATTATTTTGTTAGACCAAAAGACTAACAGTGACCGTTTGGAATCAATATTAAAACTCAGTAGTAATACTTGCATAAAGCGCTAGCTAGTGAGTATGGCGTAATATCTGCGCGTTTTACTGTATTACTTTGAAAGCCCAAGCACGCCACACGTGGTTCCAAGCGAAAAGTGATTAGAATGCCTGACTGTCACGCAGGCAGTGAGAATTAGAGTTAGATGAGGTTTTACGGCTCAGTTTCTAACCAACTGGTTTAAGTCGGGCCGGCCGCGGCCTTTTTTGCAGTTGTGGCTCACTGGCATGTTTTTCCGTACTCCATTGCAATCATTAAGACATACTGTAGTCACATTCTCTGTAAAACAATTGCGCTGTTCGTGTTTCAGGGCGGGCAATATAGGCTACCATAGTCAAATATATTGCTGAAAGTTGCGATACATAGCTAGACTTTTACGGGTGGATCGATCGATATTGGATGGGGGTAACCAAAACCTCCTCGGAACTGGACAACTGTCATTACCTGTCAAACTGTCGTGGCTTTTTTTTAATTTTTTTTTTTAATTTTTTTTTAGGCTAGTGTGAAAAAAAAAACAATTTTGAAAAAGGGCAAAATGGGAAAATTGAGGGGGGGTCCGGACGTCGGCGACCCCCCCCCTCTGGATCCGCCACTGCACCAACAGTCAGTAGCGTATTTGATGAGACTTGCCAAAATAGGGCTAAGGCTCTTGCCTCCGATAGACACCATATCGATGCAGATCGAAGTTTTTAACGGCGTAGATACACAGGTATTAACTGACTGAAGCGCATAACCAGAATTTGTTTATGGATTCAGTAGACCGACATATAGGACGATCCTACACGAAAAGAGAAGTATCTGGTACAACCTAGGATGAAATAATTATTTGGTTCTAGATAGGTTGGATTGCTGTACTTCCCTCTATAAAAGCAATCAATTTTTTGAAAGCCACCTAAAATTGTCGCGCACAAACCATGCCGAATAATTGGGGATTATGTTAAGGAAATCAGTTTCTTTGAAATCAAAATGCCATATGGTATTTAGTTCATACTATCTTTTTCCAGGTAGGATACAGAATACACTACGCAGTCTTGTTTGTCTCAGAATTATTTCTAGGCCTCTAGCCGTCTAGCGCACCTGGTAATCTTTCCGGTTGCCTATCACTTGTTTTGGTGTACGTGAGTACTTTCACTTCTCATGCCACGCCGGAAAACCCAACGGATCCTATATTATGTAGGAGAGGCCAATTTCCCTTTCTACCGACAGCCTCCTCATTGGTCAGCTAAGATCATCACATTAATTAATATTTATTTTAGGGATGCGTCACAACTTTTGACCAATCAGGAGACTGTATTAGTTCTGTAGGGCCACGAGGTAAACGAGACTTGGACGCCCAAGCCGTGCAAGCGCGTCACTCGTTCTGCAGACCTTGAAACGTAAACAACATGTAGTTACTGATCTTCTCAGTTTGTACATAGCGATTTGATATTATCTTGCCGGCCGTAGATTAAACAAAATTTTCATCTAATTTGGAAACTGGAATCGTCGAATAAATCACCAATGAACTGAATTCAGATCTGTTCCATTTTTTGACTAATTTTGTTCGGATTGAGCTACAGCCCGTCCGGACTGAGCTACAGCCCAAGATCCCAGCAAACCTTCGCAGGAGCGATTAGCCCATTATCTCACAAAACCTTCAAAACTGTTGAGGTGACTGACCGCCGTTTAATATACCCACACTTTACCTTATTCAAATCACCTCTAATAAATTGAAAAAAAAAATTCCCCTTCGAAAGACCAGGCCTGGGTGGTGGGGCGTATGGCCCTAAGCCTTCTGCAGGCCCAAACCAAACCCATTATAGGGTTTTGGAATAATTTCACTTACCAACGATGCGTGTACAGGAAGAACTAGAGAAAATGTAAGGAATCAGTACAGTTTCAATGTTTTACTTCGTTTGCAACGGAATAGTTATCCATGTAAAAATGTCCACTGCCATACCACAGGCATCGTGGAGAAACGTCATTGACAGACCGATTGCGTAAATGAAATGAAGTATGAATACCTGTCAAATAGATGTGGAATTGGCTTAATAACAGTGTGAAGTAATACTAATTTTGTGTTCTTAAGACTTTCAACTTTATTCCCAATGTTTTTCGATAAATTAAAGGAAAAAAACGTTTTCAACTAATTTTCAGGGCCACAAATTTAAATTCGGGCTCAGATTATTTGTAAGCCTCTCCTGCCCTTTCGGCTGCCATGAAGACAGATTTATTTTTTTTTTTTGGTTTTTGTACAAAGCCAACTATCATAAAATAACAAAGCGGCCGTCTATAATGTTCTAAGGGCGAGAAAATTACATGACATTGAAATAACTGATTTTCTTGGAAAAAGAGTACAGATGAACTATTGAGGTGGCAATGCAGAAGAAATGTTACCAGAAGGGCTTGCCATCTTTCATCTCCCAGGGGTGAGGCTCTTGGGGCATTTTTACCAACGGAAATTTGCAAGGAAGAGCACAAGTTTACATCATGATTTTACATGTGCAGAACTTAGAGGTGCAATTCGGAGCAAAATGCTTGCAGTATTTTGCTCATCGTTTTCATTCTCGGCGCATTCAAAGAACTCTTCTGGTAACCGACATTTCCCCAATCCAAAAAGAGTGAGTAACAAGGTTGTCAGTTGGAATGAGGGGGATTCTCTCATTTTCCCACTGCTGGCATGCCAAAATGATCCCACAGAACTGACGGTCGTAAGAGTTGGCAATGAACAGGGAAAGTCTGGCAACGAATTGGGAGCATATGCCGTTCACTACCACTTTATTTTATGGACTTCTCAAGGTTGACTGGTACTGGGTATATTATGACACAGGAGTTTCTTCAAAAGAACACCTTTGTCAATAATATTATTAAAAAAATCGGATTCTATGGAAAATTTATACCTTCCTCAATCTAAATTTTGTCAAATTTAATGCCCCAGAACGTTACTAATGATAGAAAAAAGTAAGCAATAAATCACAATAACTTAGCACCTGTTCGACAGATATTAAACTTACTCCCTGCCGTCAAGAGAGTTGGCAACACAGAATTCTGTGGTCAGCAACGACTTGGTAAATAAAAGGAAATATTTGTTAAACGATCTGCTAGGTCAATACAACTCAAGAGAGGGAGTAGGTACAGCTAGAGCACACCTGGTTTATGAGCTCTCCTTTATGACTAAATAGATTTTAGACTGGAAGGTATTTTATTGTTTTGTATGACTGTGTCTTCTGTGGGATCAATTTCTCGTGGAAAGGGGCGGTTCGTTTCAACACTGTACTACCTTTGAATCACGCTTCCTTTTACTCGTATGAGAATGGATTTCTAAATTGATCAAGATCTGAAATACCCACTAACAGGAGAATACCAATAAGTGCTCTTCTCGTTTAATGTCACACGTTTACTTAGTGTGGCAGTTCGTTGCTCATTTTTCAGCAGATAGGCCTATCGAACAACTTTTATACTTCATTTTTCTTCTCCTTGTGAACAATTCATCCGTTCCATATTTATGACAGCTGCTTTATACACACCTCCCCAGAAAGGAAAACGTTCAATTCTAACACAGTTGTTAGTTGCTAGGTCCCATGTAAGGGGTGAGATGGGGTTCGCTTTAGACAAATGCTGGTTTCGCTGAAAGGGGGCTTTCGCCCGAATCTCTGGAGCCCCTCTGATTACGGGCACGCTGATAGGCAATGTGTTGCGTTGCCCATCTGCAATCTGACTGTGACACGATGCAACTGACCACAACTGCCTAAAACTCATCCACGACGAGCGGTCAGCTTGAATTGCATCACATTCCAATAGCCTTTAATTTCACAATATGGGACTTGCTTTTTACGCTCTATGCATGAATGTACTTTTATTTTCCCAACAGCTGGGATTTCTTCAAATGGCAGTGGCCTCCCGAAAGTGTATCAGAGAGCACTAGTAACACAGAGATTATCTTCCTTTTTGATCACTTTATCAACTAGATAGAATATTCTTTCGGCGAACAATAGGTTCCCAATACAATCTGATATACCACCTGAGATTAATTCATATTAAGGAAAACATTGTGATCATAAACCCCCGACAATCCTGTGGCTCACAAACAAAAAATTTTTGCGAACAATGTAACTAAATTGTGAAAGTGGCAACTTCTTCTCCGACGGACCACAAAGTTTTCCACACACTCAGAAGGCACTTTCGAAATTTCTGTGGGTGTAACACCCCCACACCCTCTGGTAGTTCCTTGGTTGTTTAGAGTGCTAACGAACTCGGCATTTACACTGTTAAAACCATGCAGCTATCACCGCTGAGGTGATACTGTAGCTCCATGGTTAAAATACTAGTAGGCAAATGTTTGTTTGGGAAAGCTAATTGGTAAAAGGTTGGACAAACTTTTCAGTGGAGAAATGTTTTCTTTGATGGGGTTTATTGCATCAATGAAGCATGAACCCAACTGTGACTCCTAGTTTTCTTTCCTTTCCATTTCTCTGGTTTGCGGTGTGCCCTTATATGCGAAGACATGAGAAGTTGAAGCACAAGCACGAGTTGAATCAACATTTCACGCACGATTGCACTTTCAAGTGATGACTAATCACATTTGCAGCTGCAGAAGAGTAGAAGCAGGCTGTTCTCTTTCACAAACTGTACTCCCCAAGATTGCTAATAGAGAAGGACCTATGACGTAATCCTTTGTTAATGTGTTCCATGAGTGAACGTGTGGATTAGCACAATAGGACTTTTGTTTTATCCGACCTAAGGAAAAAAGGAGCAGCTGTGGTCAGTTCACTGCGGAGGGAGGATGAGCAATGAATTGAAAGGGAACTCGTGGTCACTCAAGTAAGATTAATTAGATCCAAATGGAAAAAGGGTGACCGGAGTTCTCACAGAGAATCCGAATTCGCAACAAAATCTAAATTTGCAACGATCAGAACTTTATGTGGTCTGAATTTGGCATGGACCATTTCTTAAAAACGTTAAGTGGGATGTAGTTATGACCTATTCCTTCCTGTATTACAGTAGCCTGTTATGCATGTAAAGTTTCTGGATGCCAGGCTAGTTGAGTTGCTTGTCTGCATTAGGGAATTTAGAGAGCTACCTCCTGGTTACACTGCTACTATCCACAGGGGGCATGGATTTACTCAGTCCGTTGCATGGCCAGTTGCCCAAAAGCTCGAGCGCAATTTCTCTTATCTTGGACGAGGGACTGAAGATTGTGGACCCAACCTAGTTGGAATTTATTTAATGACAGTCCTGGGATCGATTTTTGTTTTCCTGGAGAGAATGGAGTTAAACCCAGTCTCTGACCCTGTATTTTAATGATTTCTATGGAGCTTGTCCCCGTCTTTTGCTGGGATATCCCCCCCCCCCTCTCCCGGGTTTTAGGCGGATTACAGTTAAACCCTCCTAATTAAACCAGGGAGTTGTTAGGAAGGAGATTCAACGTTCTGTATACTCTTTGAAGCAATGTTCGTTTCCGAAAGTTATCTTGCCTTTCTTCTCAAAATTCTTATCTCAATACCCGCGTCAACTAGGATCAGTGATGCATTGTCCAAATGACAATGAGAAGACACACCTCTTAAGTTGAACTCGTTAACTTTGCGTTGCCAGTCGTCATGCAAAAATGTGAAATTTTAACCTTTCGTCGTTATTCGTCACATTAATTATCATTTCATTTAAAGTCAGCTAAGAATTTCTTTACAACTTACTTTTCAAATGTTTCTTAATGATGGGAAAATTTGCTACAAAATAAGAGAAATGTATAGGCTTCATCAATGTTTCCAGCAAGTGACGTATTACAACCGTGGCGACACAGTTGAAGTACATTATTTAAGCGTTTGCTGCCAGTTGTTTTACTGAAAATTCTGATGAAAGTTTGTTCATTGGCGGAAACAAACCTTACTTCAAATCATGTATAGACAATAGCCTTTGTCTCGGGAATACTTGGAAAAGAGAGGGGGAGATCATCATTAAAAGGTTTAGTCAACAGAGACTTAGTAATAGGAGCAAAGGGACCTGTCAATCAAATGGCAGTGCCTGAAAAGAATTAAATCATTTTCAAGTACATATTGTCTGACAGATTTGGCTGTTGTAACTCCTTCCTAACAACTCCCTGATTAAACTAGTCAATAGAGTCTACATAATGAGCTCATGGGTTAATTTCCTGACCTTGGCCTATATTCTTTGCTGTACACAGCTTATGTTTGGATTGCCAGTCAGTGTCGGCGCAAAAGGAAAGATAACCCCGCCTTTAAAGAATTGTCCCCTTCTGGAAAGTGATTTTTTTCCTTGCTATTTTTATGTAGCACAGACTAAAAGTGCAGCAAGTGTTTAGGAGATATTTCCATTTGAACCACGTCCACCCCAAAGGATAGCGAGCATTCACTCCTACCCATGGGCAAAGTGCAGAAAATCAGACATACGACCACAAATAAGCCTTCGTATAATCTATCAGCTTATATCAATCCTTTTAGCAAATGATCCGACCAGACATTTTTAGTTAAGATGTGAATGGCTAAATTAATTCAAAAGTGATACCCTAGTGATCAAAGATATATTAGACAGATTGTCATTCCAAATCCTCATTTATTTATTCTACAAATGAAGACTTCTATTTCCCAATTGCTTCCAGGAACAAGTCTGACACAGGGTTTTCAACACCGAATTGAGATTTATTACCGAATTTTTGCCCAAATTGTCACATTATATGTATCTGCTGCATGCCAGCTTCAAACAAATTCCACATAAACACTGCACTTATCTGATAAAAATGCAACGAGACACTTATTTGTTAACATTCCAAAGTATTTATGCACTATTTCATACGCATTACCAAGTGAAACATTTTAAAAGCCAAAAGCACTTTTTACGTTCAAATATACCCAACCTTTGCAATTGCAATACCAACCCTGCTCTTGTAGCTTCCCCATCTCTGCTGGGGTTCCATCTCATTGAATAAACGCTTAGACACGCTTTAAAGGCGCTTGCTTGTGTTCTTTTTACAGCAAAAGTAGAATTGCTGGAAATAATATTTATTTCTCTAAGTCGAAAGGTAAGTATACCGAGACTAGGTAGGTGATATTAAATGGAGATCCACTAGTAACTTAAACTTACCCTAATCATATTAAATCGATTACAACTACCCCTACAAAAGCATTATATTGAAGAGTGCTTTAAAGTCTATCTAGTTCTCGTCAGTCTAGTAAGAAATACAGCTTCGAAATTCAATACTACTTTTTATCGCCTCCGAACTAAAGGATAATGACAATTAACTAATACTAATTCTATATGCAAATGAGCAAAAGTGATATAAGACTAAATTTTGCTATTTGATTTTGATTGGCATTCACATGATGCATAATGTGTACCCATAAGCGGCTCGCCATAAGGGCACGGGGGGCAAACAAGTGCCCCCCCCCCCAAAAAAAGTTTGCAAAGCATGGTATTCTATCTTCCAAAAGATATAACAAGTTGTTCGAGATGGTATAAATAATAAGAATTCTAAATTTTTACGAATCCACGCCTTCTATGTCATAAATGTCATGTTGTTTATGAAGTTGTATATACTATTGCAAAATTTCTCCGTAATTGTCAAGTATGTATTTTGTGATAATTTCAAGATTCAACCTAAGTTTACTGGGTCATTCGACCACTGGTCATGCGAAATTGTTCCCAAACCTTACATGAAACCCTCAGAGGCAAAGGATCCGTACACGGTTATAATTCAAAGTCAAATAACCTAGGCCCAAGCCTCCGTAACGTTACAACTATAAAGGTTCCTCGTCGATGACTGAATCCTTGAACAAAATCAACGTTACTACTGCTGTTAGAGCTGAGATCTCCAATATGTCCAAACTCTTCTCCAAATGTACGTTCCAAACGCTGTAACTGTTTATCTCCCAAATCAGTAGTTACTAAATCCAAGGCGAATTCTGACATTTAAAATAACTTCATAGCTCACGAATACTTGAACAGTTTCGTCAGGGTTTGGACAAATTACGGATAATTTTAAAAAGACTGCGCTGCTTAATAAGCATACATGGTGGATAGGTCACACTGAAATTACTAAATACAGTACGTCGTACTGGCATGTTTATGTTCACAGCATGCGTGCACCCAACGTACATAACGAGCCATGTTTTAGGCGCAGTGATGAACGTTGCATACCAGCTCTGTGTGCAGTGGAAATGTTAACTCTTAGAAAAGCCTATTCAAATTTGAAAAAAAATCTTATCAGAGGGGCACTGAATAGGAAAACTAATCAACTATTTGAAAAGATTCGTTTCAGGAATGATTAGAATTGATTCATTTTTAAACCGAATCTAATCAAATTTTTGAATAGGTTTCCTGTTTAGTGCCCCTTTGAATAGGCATTTTTTAGAGCGAACATGATACAAATGCGAGATTTCGGCGGCTAAGGGGTTGCCATGGATTATATCCTTTTCGGCTGTTTGCAGTCTTTAAAGAAGAACACTATTTCCCAAATTTAGTCACATCGTTGGTACAGTTCATGATTTATGAATATTTTTATTGAATTCATTTTGTTTAATAGTACTTTGTTAATTGCACACAAACGTTGATTCAATGGTTGTTAATCGTGTCATAAGTATTTTCTCGAGGTTGTACTTTACGTAAGAATGTGGTTATTTATAAACATAAAGTTTCTGCCTTTTTTATGTCTTTTTCATCAAAATCTTGTTGTGTATGAATGAACAAGGTTAATCAAATCTCGACCGTGTATCAAGTAGTGGAGGATAATGCACGATCGGGGGTAAATGCAAGAGATGAACGATGGCGCAGCCCGAGTGCATCCAGCGATAGCATTTACTCCCGATCGTACATTATCCTCTGCTTAATACACAGTCCAGCGTTGATTAACCTTTATTAAGACCTACGATAGTGGACTTTATTTTCATACAATTTCAAGAATTATTTTTCGCCTTCACTTCAAAACCCCAAAAAGGTTGATGATAATGGACTTTATTCAAAAGCTTCTTCATAAAATTCAAGTATTTGTTGCATTCACTTCAAACAAAAATCAAAAGACTTGCATGCTCATGATTCATTGTTACATATCTTACGTGGCTTAATGGTATGTTATGTAGCTGCCAGGAGTTAAAGCTGTTACCTTAATGGACAAAATGAATGATGTCTCTATTAATTGGATATCGTAGTATTTGTTGCAGAGTAAAGACCAAAGTAATGCTTAAAATTCTCAGAAAAGAAAGAAGGTTATGTACATTCTAATTGTAAGCGGAAGAAACTTGAACTGGTACTCGCACTAGGAAGAAACTGTGACCTTCAAAAGCAGCTGTAAATTCATGAGCAACTGTTTATTTCAAAGGCTTCTGCAGAACATGACTTCAACCATGCACGTTTGTTAAGTATCTTTATATGAATCGTTAATGAATCCTCGCTATGTATAGCCTACTCTGCAGTCAGATTTGAAGAACCCTTCAAGTTATTATAATTCTTACTAGAGGCGACACTTTAATTTACAGAATGCATAGAGTTTGACAGACGCAAGATATGGCTTTGCCTATGTTACATTTTGTTGCAAAGCTTTTTTTGTACAGTACCTTGTCTTCTCATTGTTAGTTGGGTAGGTATAGGGTTTGACCCTAAAAAAATTCCTACAAGTAAGTTTTACGCAGTTTTGCATTAGTTGAGGTGTATAATATACCAAGGAAAATCCACCAAAATCCACCTATGGAAAAGGCCGAAATTTAGGTCAAATCCAAAATGTCGCCCTTTTAAGCCCCTTTTTTCTACTTAATGTCAAAAAGGTGTGTGTAATGTAGGTTTTAGTGGCAATTTTATGCGTAAAAATGTTTCTATGGCTATTCTTGGACTAAATGTTTCAAGTTACATTGCAAAAACTCAATGATGACGTCAAAATGACGTCGATGACAACTTTCTATTGAAGGTTTGTATGTCTTCGTATAATGATTTTATTATAAAAACCGCAGAATAGAAACATGTAACTTGTGCACTTTAAAGGATTTATGTAAAATTGAATGATCCTTGTGTGAAATTTTTAGCGCTGAAGCTTAGAGTGCTCAGAAGTTAAAGCACTAAGAAAATTATCGCGCAATAATATGTTCTCAGGAAGTAAGGTGCAAGCGGCATTTCGTGGTATTTTGAAAGCTGATATCTTTTCATAGGAATTAGATTAATGGCTGAAAATTCGTATGTGAAATGATGTAATGCTAAATAAAAAGAATTAGTTGTCAAAGCGGCATTACTTATCTCATTTTTGAAAACCTGAGCACTTGAAAATGTAATTTTTTACTTCTGAATATTTAAATTTTATGAATTTGTAGGCCCTTTACTAGTTGTTGGATGGTCCTCTTAATTTAGCTAACTTTAACATTATTCCAGGTCTATAAGCGAGAGAAAGCATAATCATTCAATGCCTTTAATTATTATGTGCTGAGGTCCAAAACTGGTTGCCTTAAAATGTTTCAAGGTGACGTCTCATAAGCCTTGAGTCACCAGCAAAGAGACATGGGAAGGGCAAAAAATGACTAAAACTGTCCTGAACGTGACCTTTTAAGTTAACCTATTACTTATGGAACCAAGTACTTTAACTATTAAAGTAAAAATTATAGCAATTTTTTCGGACTTTGAAATCCCATTTTGACGTTCAGTTACCAAACTATTTGTTCAGATCTTAGTATTCTAACTTGAAATGCAATATAATTGAATATTAGTTTCATATTTTTAACTGCTTTAGTCTAAATATTAACTTTTAATCCCTTGAAGTCCACTCGTAGTGCTACTAATTTTTTTTTCAAGCCATAACCGTTTCTTAAATCTCATTTTCATGACTACTTGACTGATAATTTTAAGAGTCATTATTGGGACTTTTCATTCGATTAAAGTGACATTTTTTCAGCAAAATGTTCACTTAAAAATCACAATTATGACTTGTCAAGGCACTTTCTAGTATTTGAAGCTAAAATTTCGGCTTTACATTTCCAAACAAAAAATGTGAGTCAAACTAGTGAAATGAAAATGACAATTAAAACGTCAAAATTATGTGAATATGTGATTGATATTTCAACTTGAAGTCAACAAATATGAGGTCAGAAGTCCTTATAATCGAATAAAGAGGCAAATACATGTGACCCTTATGGTCAAAATAATGAAATTAAAGGTCAAGACAATAGGATTTAGGTCAAAAGTTTGACTTTTTCAAGTCAGATTGATAACAACAGTAAGGGTGAGATTTTAGGTCCCATTCTGTACTCCAAAAGTAAAAGTATGACATTAATAGTCAACTTTATGAGAGTTTAGATCAAAATAATGAGAATCATGGTTACAAGTTGGACTTTGAAAGTAAAAATTGTAAGATAACGGTTAGGATATTGAGATTGTAAGTCAAAATTGTGAACGTTATAGGCAAAGTTATGGTATTAGAAGTTAAAAATGTTTTAAAGGTAATACTTGACCCCCAAAGATCCATCTTAAGACATTTTGTTATTTTGTTCCCTTCTCATATACCTATGCTACCTATATTGATACCTGTGTTGAACTCCAGCAACTTAATAACTGAAAACGTTGTACGGTGCATGATCTTCCCCATGCTTACAGGCCTATATAAACCTACAGTAGCAATAGGCAGCTATATTATGAAGGTCCTCTGACATGTGGTCTGGGGTCATGGAACAATCAGAAATTTAGAAAAGTTAACATCTTTTAGAAGTGGAAAATAACAATTTCAAAGACCCATACATTCACACTTGAGTCAATTATTGCAGGTTTGACTCAAATTTCTGTTCATGTAGTAATAAAGCACTCCACATTTGATTACTTACTTTGATTTGAATACTTCGGATTTACTAGTTTCATAATGAAAGTGAATACGCCATACTTTTCTGAGGACTATACTCCCTGAAGTACCTGGGCTTGAAAAGTATGTCACTGCTACCATCCAGTTGTATAATCATCATGGACCTCTGTTTATATCAAAGACTGTAGTTGTAGTGTATTTCATGTGTTATGCTAGCCTTGTACGTCAGGGCGTGTTATAGAATTTGGACCTCATTTGACAGTAAATGGCCTGATAATCAAATTTTGGAACCTGCCACTGATGTGCCCCCTTTCATCCCATTTGATTCACCATGATAATAGCTCTAGTGTGATCGCAAACACGATAGCTGATACTTAGAATCTTATTTGTTAGTTATCTCATGGTTAAAAATCCAAAAATGCCAAACTACAGAGCATCCATCATATTCTTAAACTAGACATATATATGTGTCATTTTAAGTAAAAAGTTTGCACTGGCTGATACCCTTCTTCACGATTTGGTTTAACCTTAGCAAGTTTCACCCTACTAAATGAGCCAATGTTTGGTCACTTGCTTACAGTGGCCCACTAAAAATGGAGGAGGGGCACTACTTACTCCCCCAGTCCGTTCCTGCACAAAGAAATAGTTTACAGGAGCAAAGTGCCAAAATACTTCCCCCATTTCTGCTTGCTGACCACGTGCATTAGGTGTACAACCCCATTGAATGTGTTAATGACTATCTCCGACTAAAAGCAGCTTTACTCTGATGTCACATGACCAGATCACCTTAGGTGTCTGTCTACAATAAGCTGTAAGGATGACGTACACATAATTTGCCAGTGCCTTTTCCCTGTCCCACACTTTTGAAATCCTGGCAGCGCCGCTGTTATAGTTGTGGCATACCATGTAAATATGACTGTACTAAGTTCGTCCTCAAATGCTGCTATTCTTGTGTTTAAAAACGAACCTGAACATATAAGTCGTAAGCAACACCCGGTACTTTTTAGGGTCCAGTTACCAAAACCAATTCCTATCATGCATTACCCGCTAAAAGTTATATCCTATTTACCTTGCCACCTAAATGCCAAAACGTAAGAAGACCAAATTTACTTTACACAGCTTCTGTAGGGAAGGCAATGGGGGTCTGATCCTAAGTTTCACAAGTGTATATAGTCATAAGTGATTTCGGACAGCCACAGGTCAACTGTACTACTACTTTTAAATTCAAATGTAACAACATTTAGTATCAATCGAACATAAGTGGAACAAATTTCCTGTGTCTAGCAAAATGTGCAATTTGTATAGACCTGCGTATTAATATGTCCACCATGACATCAGCAATTTTGCAAATGATTCATTACAATCAATTTTCTTGAACAGATTTTGATAGACTTTTGATATAATTGGAAAGGGTTTCAACGAATAAGCCCTTAAGGACATAGAGTTTGCCAAGCTTTCGTCAGCAGTGGCACTAATTTATTCGGGACTCAAGAAGTCTATTTGACTGTCAATGTGTTGCTTTCAAATCCAGCGCTTCCAAAACTTATTAAAATCCTTGCTACATAAATTGGGAGGGTGGGGGCTGGGTGGGTATATTTTGTCTCACATCCACCCAACACGGGGCAAGGCTACCTCAGTAACGTACAGTGTGAAAGGAGCTAAGAGCGAATCTACCGCTATAGCAATTGCACATATAGGGTAGGCCTTGAGATGGCACACTCAAATATTCTACTGCTCTAAGAAAAATACCGTATAATCACCAGCTTAATTCGGGGCCACTCGGGAGGGGGACTGAAGACCCAAATAATTTTCAGTTTGAGGATGTTTCTCTAAAAACGTCCAAAATAGTAGCCTACCATAAGAAAATGTCAAAACTTGGGAGTGCATGGTGCAACCACCAATCTTAGAAAGCTCTAGATGGCAGATACTGCAATTGTAGAGCTTAATTATCAAATGGGACTGCATTGTGTAGGTTTTTCACTGCTAATTTGATTACAAGAATGGATGCGACCAAACCGGTGAGCAGCTTAACGCAGTGTCTTTTAATATGCAATGTTCGATGCCCTGTGTTCTACTGTCGATGATAGAAATGATTTAAGTACCGTATATGTAGGCTAAGGAGTATCTTTTAATAAAGCGTTACTGCACTTGACATGGCTGCTTTGCGCATTAATTGCACATGTGATAGCCTGTTAAAAGGGCCTAGGGTAAACTCTACGGGGATAGGCTCATAACTTGAAATGACTAGAGACTTACAGTATTTCAATAGAAAAGCACAGTTTCATGACAATCAATTGTGAAATTGTGTGAAAATGGGAACATCGGAATATCCAGTGCCGTAGCTAGATATTTTTTGTCGGGGAGGGGGGCAAAAGCAAAAATTTCCGACAATTTATTATCTTGAAGTAATGATGTACTATCTAAGCGTAGGGCCACCATCATCTGACGTGTAGCGCGCGGAAAAAAATTAGATTGAAATATCTCCGAGATTGCCTGAAATGACACTTCCAGGCCTTGTCAGTAACCATTTCGATGTGTAATTCTAGTTTAAACATAAGAAGTGTTGTAAGTAAACCCGTAAGAATATAATTTTAGCTACTAATTTCCGTTGTAAGAAGTTTTAATTTAGGTGGTAAAAAGTTCCGACAGAGACTAGAAATTTCCGACAGAGGCCTTCGGAGGCTTTGTGGGGGGGGGGGCGACCGCCCCCTTCCCCCTCTTTCTACGCCACTGGGAATATCCAGCAATTAACAACCCTAAATTAGGCTACTAAGCAGTCACTGCCATGTTGGATTGGACATTACATGAGAAGTAGTTCTGATTGTAACGTTCTTGAAAACAGACACGGACAAACAGGGGGCAGATGGGAGAAGGAGGCATGGCCCCCATCGGGGAAGGCTGACCCCGAGGAACTTTCCCAATTTCGTCAGGGAGCCTTTATAGGTACGAAAAACTGTAATCCCCGAAGACTTCTAGCCCCCCCCCTCCGACGATTTACTTGAATTTGCTCTCATGTACAGCAGAATCTTCGATAACCATAACTTTTCAGATTTTCTTTCCTAAAACCCCCAAACTTTCAAATTCTTTCAAAAGAGAACAAATATTTTCGGCTCGCTTCGGGAGCCAAAAATTTTGCTTTCAATATCCTCCTAGCAACTTATCGCCCTTTTCAAGTCTTCGGGCAGCCCCCTCCCGCCAGAGAGCTTAGGCCCCTGTCGGGGAAATCCTGGGGCCATGCACCCCTGGACAAACCTGCTGAAGGATCAAACCACAATTTCGTTTCTCTCTCTAGTGCGCTCTGGCACTTCCTAGCTTTCTACATTACAAAAATGCTTAAACCAGAAAGCCCAAAGGCTAAGTGATTCCTTGCCGAATGGGGATGCTTTGTTGCACTGAGCTTTATCCGTAAAATTTATCTTTCTTGACTACATCATTTTATGATCTTTTAACAATTTGACCTCTGCTGACCTCATATGACCTCTGAACCCAACCAAATATAACAAAAAGGAAAACAGAAGTGTCTTGAAAGGGATTCAACTCCAATGGATCTTGGATCTTGAAAATTCTTGGCAAATTTTGCTTTTTGACCTCTGGTTACCCCAGATTAAGATCTTGGGAATACTTGGCAAATTTTGCTTTTGACCTCTGGTGACCCCAGATTACGATCTTGGGAATTCTTTGGGAAATTTTGCTTTTTGACCTCTGGTGACCCCATATAACAATCTTGGGAACTGATGGGAAATTTTACTTTTTGACCTCTGGTATCCCCAGATGACCTTTGACCTCCACCAAAAACAATAGGGTTCTTACTTACATCATGAAAAATCTATACACTAAATATCAAAAGTTTCCTTCATTCCTACCTTGAGAAATTGTGACTACAACCTTTTTGGTTTTTTAGCTCCTGTGACCCTAAATGACCTTTGACCTTCACCAACAACAATGGCGTTCTTCCTCTTGACATGACAAATCTGTATACCAAATATGAAAAGTGTTGATCATTGCTAACTTGAGATATCGTGTTTACAAAGTTTTCGGTTTTGACCTCTGGTGACATCAGATGACCTTTGACCTCTACCAAAAACAATAGCATTCTTCCTCTCAACTTGACAAATCTATATCAGTCATTCCTATCTTGCTTTATCGTGATTTCAAGGTTTTCGGTCTCTGACCTCTGGTGACCTCAAATGACCTTTGACCTTCACCAAATACAAAAGGGTTCTTTCTCTCAACATGACAACTCTAGATACCAAATATGAAAAGTGTCGGTCATTCCTATCTTGAGATATCGTGATTACAAGCTTTTCAGCTTTTTACCTCCGGTGACCTCAAATGACCTTTGACCTTCACCAAAAACAATAGGGTTCTTTCTCTTAACATGACAAATCTATATACCAAATATGAAAAGTGTCGGTCATTGCTAACTTGAGATATCGTGTTTACAAAGTTTTCGGTTTTTGACCTCTGGTGACCTCAAATGACCTTTGACCTCCACCAAAAACAATAGGCTTCTTTCTCTCAACATGACAAATCTATGTGCTAAATATGAAAAGTGTCAGTCATTGCTATCTTGAGATATCGTTTTTACAAACTTGGGGTCACATACACACCCCCACACACACACACACGACATCACCATCGCATAGATTCCTTGCCTGCTTTCGGCAAGGAATCAATAAAAACACTACCCCTGGAAACCTAAGTGCAAGAAACCAAGAAGACTTTTTGTCTTGCATGTATTCTATAGTAGGCAAAGAACATTCGTTTTGCGTGTTGTTTGTGACTTAAGTGTAAGATCATAGATGAATTATAAAAGCTTCGGTTCTACAGTAGTATTGTTGGTCAATTTAATCGTAATACCATCATGCCAAACAAAATTTGAGTACAGCAAAACTTCCTGTTATCATCAAAAAGTGTTATTTTAGATGCATTTACCGTTACAATGACGTAAAAATGGCCATTTTGGAAATGACCCATTTAAATAAATATCTCGTTAAACCGATTTTGGCGGATTTTTGATATGTTGTTACCCACACCCAAATCTACCAAACACCATTGAAATCTCACTTGTAGGAATTGTTTTGGTGGGTTAAGGTATATTTTGTCACAAATCTACCCGACTATGTATGTGTTCCCTCTATCGTAATGAGCTGTTATGTTTGCAAGTTGCAACGAATATTAGAATAGGTTTCCTACCCTATCAGCTAAGCTGATCCTTTCTTCCTTTTCAAAATGATTCAACGTTTAAACAGTCATTGGGTCACAGAAGAGTATATGGGTAGCAAGGTCGGCGAAGGGTTTAGCACCAATCAAAAGTGGGGAAAGTGTGCTTCTGATCACAACGAAAACCCCTTGCTTTTAAATTTTGGCAACATTCTCTAGTCCCTGCTAGCATACTTCAACAACTACACAAAATGCTGCATCACGTTTCATACAAGGAACTACAACTAAGTATTTTGCAAGAGGAAAACAGTTCATAGTAAATAGTATCACCCTCCCTAATATCCCCTCTCCCAAGACGGTACCTCATTCCCCAGCGAAAAGTAACCTAATGCACCTTAATGCACCTAAAAAACATTCTAGAAATAATGCACTTAATTCACTTAATAAACATTCTAGAAATAATGTACTTAATGTACCTAATAAAAATTTTAGAAATAAGCGTACGCATTTCGAAACAAATCTAAAGTATCCATCTGAAGTCATTGAATGGATCCTCTCTCTTTAGCAGATGAGACTGGGAAAGACCGCACAAACTATCTCACACACAATAGAATAAAGTTGGTCTTTATATTTATAACAACTGTTATAATAAATTGAGAACCAAAAGATGGATTAAGTTTCACCTGCTCACTGAAGTCAAATAAAAGAAGATGACCACATCAAAGATAAAAATGACCACCAATGATAATCACTCACGTTATATAAACCAAATTTATCGACCTCTCACACCTTAAATTGAGCTAAATTCCCTGCAAACCTTTAAGATCACCTGTCTGGTTTTCATCAACTATATGCGTTACAGTTTCTGGTTACGTCAGATAGTCTACCCTTCCCCTGGCTGCTATGCAGATATTTGTTCTTTCCCCACAATTTAATTTCAAAATCTTTGGTCTGATTGCGTGCCTGAACTTACCTGTACAATAAAGTGAAATTTCTGTTTCAAATTTAAGAATATTATCATACTAGCTAATGTGTTCCATGTGTTTATATCTTGAGGGCTTGTACATTTATAATTCCCCCCCCCCCCCCACCTCCACCTTATAAGTACATCTGAGCAAATTTAAGTTGTGTGTGAAACAATTTTCTGTCAACACAAAATACCAAGGACCCCTGTGCTACTATTTACATTAGAACAGTCAGTGAAGGTAAATTTGTTGTAAGACTTGACAAATGCAAAACTTGTATATCATAGCATTTGACACTGTACTTATCGAATTGGCATAACGGCTTTGCTATAGTCAGCTACAAAACACATGATCCTTAATTTTTGTGACATGTAAAGATGACACAACAAATTACGTCTTTGGTAGTGCGCAACCTTTTCCATGTGATTCTTGTGCATGAACAACACTGGAACCGAAAAGAGCGGTATCAAGCTATTAAGAGCTTTGTTGCTTGACAAACTTTCATTTCTTGTCGAGGCTTCAGGCAAAACAAAAACGTTGACGAGTACGAACAGTGATATTGTTGCCTCATTGACGCAGTGTATAAACGCTAGGCTCGTTTATCAATTGGAGAGACTAATTAATTTTAATATTCAGGAAAAATACAAAGAGTCGCGATTTGTTTTTAGAGAAGAATGCAAGGACTTACTTCCCCAACGAAGTTGTCCTCAAAAAGGTTCCATGACGAAGTCCTTTCGCTCTCGTTCGCTGCCCGTTTCTGATATTTATCAACTAAGCCAAGCTTTGCTGGTTCAAAAATAATCTCTGTCATACGTGTTGGTATACGCTTTATATTTCGTTCTTTCTTCAATCTATCTAGTGATTCAACAAGCTCACTTTTCATTTGTAATATTTCCCACGCATTGTTTTGTTGTAGGATAGCACGAGTCATTTCCTGAGTATTTTCCATTGCATTTAACCAATCGGAAACGTCTCTTTCAATATTCCTTATTGGTGCGGACTGCTTTTCTTGTATCCTTTGTAGTGTATCTGTCAACTTCTCTTTGTCAGATCTTAATTTCTTACAAATTTTATCGTAATGAGAGTCAACCTTCCTACGAAGCACTGATATTTGGCTTTCTATTTCTCCAGTGGCTTTTTTTGCCACCTCTAACGTTTTTCGTGCATCGACCGTATCACATTTGCTTGTCTCCAAGAGATTTTCTAACTGAGCTTTGGCTAAAGGGACCATCCTTTCAACTTCTTGAATACTTTGATGGCTCTGGTGACTAACAGTTGCGCACACTTGGCATGCTAACTGACTACACTGAGTACAGTAATAACGAACCTTTTCCTTTTTGTGGCTGTCACAAAATGGTGCTTGGTTAGATAACACGCTTTGCAAATAGTTTTCGTCAGAGAGTTTATCAGACGGGATCAAGGGATGATCGCTGCTCCTCGTTAAGCGGTCGTGTGTAACTTTGCAACGGAGACAAATATGCATCTTACAATCAAGGCAGAACATAGTGTCATTTCCATTTCTACAAATATTGCAATTGTAGTCTTGATGTTCGTTGGAAAGTCTGTTAATCTCTTCCAACCGTTCCATCAAACTGACCAAAAAGAAATTGTGAGGCAAGCCGCATACACCATCACGTGGCAAATCAACTTTGCGTCTACATTTTGGGCAAGAGAAAGATCGGCTGTGGCTATTTCGAGCCCATCGTTCCAAGCACGGAAGGCAAAAACTATGTAGACATGGAAGCATCTTAGGTTCATTGTAAGGCTCGGTGCAAATTGTGCAATGTACAAAATCTTCCCTAAACCGTGTAAAAATATTTTCCGCCATTTGGTAAAGTTTCCTTAAGTCTAACGATAAAATTGTTCATCCGTCTCTTAATATGTGCCTGATTTGCTATTAATCGAACTATTGTGATTCACTTTGTGAATTATTGGACTTGGTTGAAGTCAGTCTCGATATCAGCCCGTCTTAAGCTCAGGCTCGTAACTATTTTTTGAAGGTGGTGGGGCTCTCTGAAAGCAGACCCTTCCTCATGAAAGTCTATATGGAAGAACAAAGCAAATGAAAAAGTGTGATTTTATGATAACAAATTCTTATGAATAAATATATTTTAGAGATTTTTATGTTGTAGTTATCTCTCATTGAAGCAAGATAGTTCAGTACACGGTTATTTATTTGTTTAGTTTCCTTCCTCTTCTTAGATAAAAGACATAACGAAGATGGACTTTGCCAACTTGGGGTGCCTTACAGTTTATATAACTCCTCACCAAGCTATGCGACTACTCTAGAATCAGAACTTTTAGTGACAAAAAGGGGGAGAATTGAAAACAACACTCCAGATTACTTGACAACTCCTCTACCCTGCACATTCATTTAACCCTAAACCACTTCAATACTCCTCTGGAAGACCTGAGCGCCTAATTCGTTCCTCTCATGAAAATCATGAACACCCCCCCCCCCCATTAACATCTTTGATAATATTACAGGTATTTTTTGTACGACTGGTATCAGTAGAGGTCCAATGAAGAACAAAGGTGTATCACTTCTCCGAGAATTTATAGCTACTTTGAGAGTCAATTAACGTCTATTCCCTTATTGCGGAAGGGACCATACGATTGTCTTACAATATAGCTTTAAAGCGATTGGCAGAGCAGTCAGTTGGCTGCTACGTAAAAGTGAAAGCAAGCACAATGGCGGTAACACGTTTCATAATTTATCAAGGTTAATTTTTATGAAGTACTGTTAGTTAGGGAACTACAACAACTTAGACTTTACACTGCTGTATAAGCAAGGCCTTCATTTATGCAAAGCACGGATGGTTTTAGCTTAAAGGTGGATTCAACTTCATCAGCATGATATCATGTACAAAAACTAAGACACGTAAGAGATATAGAATTTTACGCAATACGTAAAAAACATACTAGAAGCATTGCCCGAGTAAAACCAACTCCAATTAAAAAAATGTGGCGTTACCTGAACCTGGTTCGATAAAATATAGTTACAGGAGTTCGTGCATATAGAAGCCTTTGAAATGGCGTCTTTCCCCTTCAAAGCAACGTTGAATTGTATAAGATGGTCCAAAGATCATAAATCATTCAAAATTGTTTACACTTTGATAAAGAGCCTGCAGTGATCTGTACGTTGCACTGTAAAGGTACTATTTTAACTCTTGAGCGTTCTTTATCGTAATTGTGAGTCCTTAAATATTTGTGAATTGCTTCCACCCTACAGCTTCTTCATTCTAATAGCGTACCTGCGTAACATTAGCCCTGCTGAATTTATTGGTTGACTCTGTAGGTACCCCTAAATGTGATTGTACTCTTCAAAAAATTTACTTTAATATTTCAATAAATATTGTTTTATATGACAAATCTTTAAAATTTTGCTAGTCTTTATTGGCGTAGATAAAAGATAGATTTCACTTTTCACAATTTGACCTTAAGAAGGTCCTAATTTATCATAAATGAATGTCCAGAAACCTTCAGGTCAGAAAGCTTAGTTTTCGTAAATACCGCCGCCTTTGTTATCCACTCCTCAACAGCTCGGTAAATCCTGTGTCAGATATGTTCTGGGCAATTGCCCTACCCACTGGGCGATTTTAAGATGTATCTCACTTACAAAATAAACAAAAAGGAATTATTTTACAAAAACACTTGTTTTCAAACAAGTATTACTTTTCCATACCACACTAACTATACCTTATCTCACCTTGGTGTACTGTAACTCTTAACTTTCTCCTTTTCTGAACAAGAGCGTTATCGCGTACACCTGGAAAATCTATCTCGCCTGTCGAAGGACACAATAACCAGGCGCTGACCGAGGAGTGGCTTGTCAGCGCCAATCTTTGTCCCCCGTTTCGCATCTGCTTTCATTCTTGAGATGATTACCAAGCTGGATGATAAGCTTTCAACAGTAGACTGACAAATACAACGAAATCTCATCCAACAGTGCCCTTTTCGAGGTATTCATTATCATTTGCTTGTGCCTCCTATATTTCGCAGATAGGTAATGCAAAACTTATGGAAAATCTCCCTTATGTATCTGGTATCTTACTTGTCGTTCGCACATGCTAAGCAATCGCATCTCGAAGTCCTTTTCCCTTCAAGACTGAGCCGTAAAACGCTAACTTCACGTCTTCTGCCTATCTGATCCATTTTGATGGATCAGGAACTTTCCTTGTGACAAGGATTGTCAAAATGGGAGTTTTTAAAAAGTTCTTGATTGAAGTTAATTGGAATGACTTTAAAGACGAAGGCGCATTAAGAAAGCTTAAAATTTTGAATTTTTCCTTGACGACTAACAATGTAATGCTACTTGGTGAAATCATCAAGAAGAGTTTTTGAGATGTAGCAGACGACACAAACCATTGTTTCCAGTACCAAATCTCTTTCACATATAAAAGAGGTTTCAAGAGCAAGACAAAAGGCAGCTTTATGTCGGCACCTACCTAGGACATATAAATGTTGGATCTCCTTCCCTGGCAACTTCCTAGATGGATAAATTATGATTTCCGAATGGCCTGAAAGGGTTTGCATTGTCAGAGTTATTACACTGCATATTATATCACTTGCCAGGAAGACTTTTTTCTTTGAACGCCATCTGCTTACCAGATGCAAGGGAATTGCATCTTACAGTGTTGAAGTTCAAAGTTCTTCTTAGGGAGAACCCCCAGATCCTCGTAACCGTTAAAATATGCAGGATAGGTACCGACCAGCAGTGGCTTACTCCGAAATCGCATAGTGGTCACAATGCATCATAATGCATTAAAATGACAGCTTCCATAAATATGTTTCTTTGTGTAGGCCTTCTTATCTTGATTGCTAGATGGCGGGAAATGACATCTTCTACAAAAAACAACATTCAAATGCATGTGGGGCCCTTATGCCAGTTGAGGCCCTATCTAAGCCGCTAACCCTTTACTGTTGGTGGCGTCAGACCTTAGCCTTTGACTTCCACAGTATACATTCCGTGTAACATAGTTGTTTTTCGTTTCAACTCCTCGTATTTTCCGCATTGGAGATGATTTTTATGTTAAGTCTTCCTGTTCAAAAGGTTTCGGGAAGTGAAACATTAGGTCCACTTACCAACCAAAATCTCAAGCACCCGTGCAGTCTTTCAGTGACGTTTTTATTACTAACATTTTCATCAATGGTTGACTGCATGTGAACTGAAATGTCTCAGCGGACACTTAAACGTTTGTTTACTTCACGCACATTTTTTAAACAAATGCTACATTCAGGGCAATTTTCAGCATTTATCGACACTTATCCATGTTCTCCTAGACAGTAATAGTGAAATCTTTACCAACCCCCCAACGAACACTGTTGTATTTAGCAAAAATAGTGATTATATAATATTCCATTGTTGGTGCTAAAAACTGTATTTGCAGCATTTAGGGAAAGTCTTAGAAAGTTTAAGAGAAAATACTTTGACGATAATTCTGAAATATTTTTTTACTCTAGACTATGTAAGAAAATTCAACATACTGTAGCCTGTAAAACCGAGAAGATCCAGATGACTGGATCGTGTAATACTTATCATACGTAGAACCTAGACACATCCCTGCCTTACCCTTGACAATCCAAAATTTTGAAGTTTTAAGCAATGGGTTGATTATGAAATAAACATTTTTAGTAGTCAAAGGAGCTTTTTTGAGTGTTTTATGTCCCGAATCAATTAAGGTGACCCGTCTCCTTTTGAAGCTCTGAACTCGAAGTTCACCATTTTCTCGTGTGATTCGGTTAAAAGAGTTTGGGGTTTCAATTTTGTTTCAATTAAAACTTAGGCGTGGTCAGTGGAAATCCGCGTAAGTTTTTCCGCTGGGGGTGAATGCTACGAAATTTTGAAATTATGAGTTCATATGACTGTGTGGATATTTTGTGGAAGATAGATCCTTGCGGAAAATAATTTACCTGAACCTCGAACATATCCTACGGCATTCACCGACCTCAGTATAGACTTCACCCTTATTTACTTCTTTCTAGTGCAGATACTTCTATGCTTCCACCAGCCTCATTTTATTCATTAAAAAATCTTTACGATAGTAAAGAGAAAACATTGTTTGATCTTGTTTATAACGTCAAATATATTCTTATTAATAATGATGCTCCATCTATACTTGGAACAATATGAAACTCTCGATCCGAAATATCGCCTATTACTCATGAAGGAAGAGATTGATAATTAAGGACACAATTTATATCATTCGTTTCTGATTATTTCTCCAATAAACGCGGCTTATCGGGGATTAGCAGTCTCTCAAAAATAAGTTTCTAAGTAACAGTGATGTGACGTTTGTTCATTTGTGTGTATGTGTGAGTGTTCTCGTAATCCTTTCGCTTGCGAACATGATATCCCAAGAAGGATAAACTTTAAGGATTTCATACTTAGCGGCTGAATACACTCTATGATTTTGCCTATTCGAGGTCAAGAACATTAGGAGTCTAAAGGTCAAAAAGTTGAAACTTGCTGTTAGGTATGATATTTCGGGTAACTTCGAAGTAGGCTAACTCATACTTTACGTTTATATGGCACGTATTCTAAAGATGGTGGTTGTTGTCTTATTAAAGGTCAAAGGCCAAGTAGGACCACTTAAGGTAAAGATTAAAACTTTGTAAATAGTCATACCTATAGCAGGAAAACTTCGATGAATCTCAACATGGCATGCGGTTGCCCCATCTTGAGTAGAAGGACATTTTTATGGAGGTCGAATGCCATTTGTGGTCAGCAGAGGTCAATTGGTTAAAGCTTTAAAGTTCTCGTAAGATTTTCATGTGATGAATTGTATCTTCTAGGCCGGATCACCTACTTGGCATATGGATCGTCTATATTGGGTATGTGGAACTGTTTTTGGTGGACGTAGAAGACGAGGTAATAGAAGTTCATTAGTGAACAGTCTGTTAACATGATGTCTCAAAAGGTGAACGAGTTGTAAATCTAATACTTGGCATGTAAGCAGGTAATTTGAGAACATCATCTCTGTAACACTTAGTATACTGGGCTTACCATGAGTCGATCACTTAAGGAACATTGTGACCATAAAAATATTAAAACATTTACAAAAATCAATAAAACTTTGCTGTAACATTTTGTTGTATATCTTCCTCATTGTGTTATATTTTGGTGTTGTTTGGATTAAGTAATCCGTAGAAAATGAATTTTGAAATGTAGGTGGCGTAACATGCAACAATGCACATGAAGGAATTTTGAGCCAATCGCTACAAAAAAATTAGCAAATAAAATGCTTTAAATTACCACATTTAAGAACAGTTATACAAATAATCATAGACAATAATGTCTTTTCTATCAAACTTTTTAATCGGAGCTTCATCAGAGACATTTTGGTCACCATTTTTTGAAATTTTTGCAAATATCTAGTTAATACTTATGCCAAAACATGAAAATTTGGCCGTGACTAACATTTTTGCTTCGGACATCAAAAATAATAAGGCAAATAATTGTTTTTTATGTTGTTTGAAGAAAATGCAATCCAGGTCATGCTTACATTGCAATCACATCGCCCCTTAATGATCTACTGGCGTTTAGAATGCAGTGATCGACTCATGATACTGATCGACTCATGATACTGATCGACTCATGATTACTTACTATATAGGTCAAGTGTAAGTTGAACTAACCAGGGGTCAAACTGAAAAAAATGTTAACTTGATATCTCAAGAAGGAAAATATGAATGAATTCCATACTTTACATTTTGTGCCCAATATAAAGTTTATCATTTCCGTAATATTAATGATGGGGCAAAGGTCACTATAGTCACTGTAGTTCACATTGTACGACTTGAATGGTTTACGGAACATACGAACTTCATACTTGACCCGACTTAAACCAATTGATTAGAAACTGAGACGTAAAACCTCATCTAACTCTAACTCTGACTCATATTTGACGATTGGCATCTTCGTGTCCCATATTGATTGCATAATCTCTCTGGTGTCTGGTGGAGTTCAAAGGTTGTTTAAAGTCACTGCAAGTTGTGGGAGTAATGTAAAGTAGAAGGAGTCTTCTATCTGGCATGGGCAGTAATGCCCAAAAGTCCTCGCAAGAAGTTGATTTTGACCTAGTTATTAAAATGGTTACAGTCTGTTTCTACACTGTAAAACCAAAACGTAAATGTTTACCCCAAAATGTTAAAAAGTTGCTGCAACCAAATGTCGTGTTTTTCCTGTTTAAACGGAGTGACTTTTATCTGAAAGCATGCAAACGTTTAGCGGAATTTCTGGTCAATCTCCCAAATGAGTTGCTGCAACCAAATTGCGTGTTTTCTCTCCTTAACTGGACAATAGTTGAACGATTACTGGGGCTTAAAGTTTTTACTTCCTGCTTTAGCTAAATTCTGAGGTTTTATGAGGTCTTGAAATGGGTCATATAATTGCCACACTTTAAAAATGTGAAGCGCATTTGAAGAATGACCAAACATGGTTACGCAATGACTAAGAAATGATTGAGAAAGATAAGCTTTTCTCATAACGTTCTGAATAACGTTAGACTTTGCATGTCTTTCGTTCTAAGGCGAATTATCTGTACAAATTTCCATACTCGTCTCACCGGTGTAACGTTAGGCTCATAGTAGCGTATAGCCATCGATCGTCCACCGCTTACACCGTACTCAGATGAAGGAATCTGGGAATATATTCTACCTTTTAGCTGAGCTATTGCTGTCGTGCACGGCAAACGTCTGTCACCATAACATTTGATTTTAAGTGCCTGACATTTCGCTGTTTTTCATTAGATTTGGCTGAAATTTAGTAGATATGTTAGGAAAGGTAATATATGTATGCCGCTTCTCTTTTTGATTAATTTGACATCTATTTGACCTCGGGAGGGGCTTTGTTTGAAAACGTAAAATTCCCTACTTGTCTTTCAGTTTTTCACCAGTCTTGATAATATGTTTCATATAGATAGTTCAATTTGTGCTAAACAAAAGTTAAATTTTTCTTTCGTTTCTGCAATCATTTAAAGCATGAAAACAACACTTTTTGAAACAAATTCTGGCAAAGTCTCCATGTTCGGGAATATTTTGTGCAAAATAATGAGATTCAGATCATACCAACACTAATTAGGAGATTTGTCGTGAATATATTATCCCAGTTTAGATAACATAATAGTAGTTGTAAGAGAAGTGTGTGAGGGAGGAACACGAAAATATTTACCTTTTCAGAAAGTTGTACAATGGTAGAAACTGTCATGTTATTTGATGTGCATGTTTTTCCCTATTATGTGACTCAGTTTAGCCCCCCCCCCCCCCTTGATGGTTCATGAGACATGTTGGTTTGTTGTTTTATAGCATGGGTATATTTCTGGCAAATAATATTTTCTATGAGATATTGTGATTGCCAGGAAAGATGCGGTAAATTTAGTGTTGCCATAATAATTTCAAAAAATGTATTGGAGGCTCTTTCTTTACCCTTTAGGCATAAATACGACGATATTAAAGACACATAACTAAAACTCTCCCTGTGTAAAATATATATTTCTACTTGGAACTATGACGTAACTTTGTGGTACTAATTCCACTTCATGTGGTTCAATGGGTACAAGCAGCGAAATTCATTGTTCTCTTTTTCAGCGGTTTTTTGTTTGTGATTACGTTAATGATTTTAATGATTTTCTTAAGCTCAAAGTCAGACTTACTCATGTCTAATGAACTTTGTTTCGAAGGAATTTCTTTTAGTATTAAATAATTGTGACCAGCTTTATACAAGAAATGTGGAAGTGTGCTGATGTTATCAAAGTTCATGTGAAAATAACGCTCAAACGCGCCTTCAACTCAGGTAGCAACACACTTGTTCACTATTGTTGAAAGCAAGCAATTACGTAATAGGTGTGCAAATTATGTAAATCAGTTAAGTTTAGCGTGGGTACGCCACATCGATAGTGTGTTGGGTACATATGACAATTATACCATTTGATTACGGGGGTTCACATCAATACGACAATTACTACCTACCACAACTATCGACGAGTTACTTTTTGCGACAAATTTGCTTTACGTTTAACATTGCCTAAATCCCCCCCCCCCCTTTTCTTGTAATATTACTAATACCACGTTATTATCACTTGTACAAGAAGTTTTCTTAAACGTTTTCTGTGAAGAGGAACGAGCAACCGAGGCTTGTATTAGCCTACCTGAAAGCTTGAGCTATTGCTGTCGTGCACAGCAAACGTCTGTCACCTGTCTGTCACTTTCGACATCATGTTTAAATGCGTGGCATCTCGCTATTTCTTAATAGAATTGACTGAAATTTGGCTGACGTGTATGGTAGGCCATAGTGGACAAAAATACCGAATTTATGGTACCATTAATTCGAATATATGGTACCATTAATTCGATTTAATGGTACCATTAATTCTCAACAAATCACATGGCATTTTTATATGGAGACATAAATTCGAATATATGGAGACATAAATTCGAATATATGGAGACATAAATTCGAATATATGGAGACATAAATAAATATATGGAGACATATATGGTACCATTAATTCGAATATATGGTACCATTAATTCGAATATATGGCACCATTAATTCGAATATGTGGTACCATCAATTCGAATATGTGGTACCATTAATTCGAATATATGGTACCATTAATTGGAATATATGATACCATTAATTCGAATATATGGTACCATTAATTCGAATATATGGTATCATTAATTGGAATATATGATACCATTAATTCGAATATATGGTACCATTAATTCGAATATATGGTACCATTAATTCGAGTATATGGTACCATAAATTCGACCAATGGCTGTTTAGTTTTATATGTGGACATTAAATCGAATTTATGGTACCATTAAATCGAATATATGGTACCATAAATTCGAACATATGGTACCATTAATTCGAATATATGGTACCATTAAATGGAATGTATGTTACTATTAATTCGAATATATGGTACCATTAATTCGAATATATGGTACCATTAAATGGAATATATGGTACCATTAATTCGAATATATGGTACCATTAATTCGAATATATGGTACCATTAATTCAACCAATGATTGCGCAGCAAAACTGTCAGTATGAGTTAACTTCCTCCGAGATTTCAGCCAGTTCCTCCAAGAATGCAGCCATTTCCGCCGAGAATTTAGCCACTTGCCCCGATAACTCAACTGTTTCCGCCGAATGCAACCATTTCCTCAGCAACTTCCAATCACAGAGTGCGTTAGAAACGACGACCGTTATTGCGGGGCTTGTGCGCCAGTACGTAACTAACTGTGGAGTGATTACGTAAAGCATGGAATACACACTACATCCACCGCACGCCACAGGCTACATATCGTCAACTGAAGCCTCAACTTACAGCCTTACAGTACTTACAGGGTATAATTCTTGAAAGTTGAAGTAAAAGAAGGGGTAGCCTTTACTTAGGCCGCACATTATTGCGATGAGTCGTTCAACAGATAAAGAAGAATTTCTTCGTGATTTTCGACGAGAAACGAATGAATGTTGCCGTGCATTGACCACTCATTTGCCTGGTGAGGACGAAAACGTGGGTCAATACAGGCCCAGTTTGCCAGTTGTTCGGGAAGTGTTGGGGAGGCTGACCGAGCTGAGCAGAGCCTTGATATATGCAGAAGAAGGGAGACTGATAAGTCCAGAGGAGTACGATGTTTTATCTGCCTCTATGAATACATTAGTTGGAGAAGTTGGTCACTTTGCACATGGACTCCAGACACGTAGGGCCTAAGTCATGCAGGCCCCTATAGTGAGTTTACCTTGAGTCGGTCACTGCGTACAGAATGCAAGACAAGCGACCTTTGGACGACAAGTAAACATATATGACAGTGAAGAAACTCCTGCATAAGATGACAACATCTCAAAATCTGTCAAAAATAAGGCATTTACTCCCATTTTTAGAAGAAATTTACCCAGGCTGGCCTACATCTAATGTTAGTGTTACTAAAGGTGGTTTGAGACATACGCTACATAAACCAACCTGTTACATTTAATGGCCTAAAAATGTTTTAAAGAATTCTCAGAATCAGAGTGAATGGTTTCCTCCTATCATCTTGTGATTTGTTTTTATAACGGTGATATCATGCATGGAATAGCATATATTTGGTAGAACCTAATTGTCACTGGGCTGGTTAGGTGTTGGTGGGTTTTTGCTTTTTGTAGGGGTTTTGGTTTTAATTTCAGGGCATCTTATGGGGCCTTCGCCCTCCTTTGCCCTTTAACCTGTTATGTTATGTTATATTTTGATATCACGCTCATGGGCTTTCATAATGTTTGGGTGACCGACTCAAGGTACCATTGTTGAACCTAAGGCATATGAAACTTGTGGTGGGAATTTATCCATCTCTTCAAAGTTTGCCAACGAAATTCACTCTCACTTTCAGAAATTAGGAGAGAACATGTTCATGAGAAAAATGGATAAGTTTAAGTTACATATTACTTCCTTATGTGCATGTTTTTAGTGAAAATTCACTTCATTGACCGACTCATGGTACCACCATCATATAGGCCTAGGTTGATGTAATCATGTATGCAGCACAGTCGTACTGTAGGCCCAATAGCCCATAGGGCCTAGGCCTACTGAGTATCACTGTAGGTAGCTGTAGCCGACTGTGTCTAACGTTAGCCTAGTCTAGTCCTCAGTAAAGAACTGTGGTACGGTCGCTCACCTACAGCTCACTGTACACGAGGAGCTATCTGCGACCGGCTATACACGGGCCTTTACTGAGGACTAATGTTAGCCTATTAAACATTAGCCTTTAGGCTGTTGTAATAAAGTGAGACATGATGAGTCGTTTACACATGGCCGTACGGGCCAAAGGGTGCGGGGGGGGGGGGCAGCCGCCGACTAGCATCAGAAACATTAATAAATCGGGCAAAAAATTCTGTCTCAGTCGGGCAAAAAATTGGGCGGTTAAATTCTATACTGCCTGGGGGTGAGGTATGGAGTCGGGCAAAAACTCACAGCCCCCCTGAGAGAAAGCGGTCCCGTACGGCCATGCGTTTAGGTTCACTTTTATCAGTTATATCGGCTATATACTGTCCTTTTCTTAGGACTAGACTAGGCCTAACTTTAGGCCTAGAATGAGTAGACGACTTGCATCATTAGTCATTACCATGGAAATAATAGTAAGGAGAATGCTTGCACAGTGCATCCCTGTGTGTTTAAGTGGTGAAGCAACGAAAATTGTGATGGCGTTTTCGCTGTACGGCAAAAGACTGGTTGATTGGTGTATGTGTCTCTGTACGTACAGTGTGCATGCTGCAGAAATTATAGTTTATTGTCCTCGTTTTTCAAAGATTTGGAGTAATCATCACTTGCAGGAATAAGTCATGGTGCCTAAATTATTTTGTTTAATACACCTAGGCCTAACTTGAAAAATTGCAGTCCTTCGCAAATAACTGAGACAAAAGCAATGATGTGATATATATTTGTATTATGTGCCAGTGCTGTGTTGCCATACTGACTAGCCAAATCAATGGCTTCAGTGCAGATCATCATATGTCATTCTCCATTACTATAACTTCTATGGTCTTACATCTGTGACTTTAATCATGGAAGTATATACTGTACTTCCATGCTTCAATGAGGACACAAACTCAACACCTGACACAGATATTATTCACAATGGAGTGCAACCAAAGAACTGTATTAACAATAAATTAGAACAAAGGAGAAGAAAATAGTTGAGCTTGTGCTATTTGTTCCTTGTGCTCTGTGAACAGACCAATAATTTACAGGGAAATATTGCACTTGAAACTCACCAACATTTCAAATTCATTTGAAGAAATACCTTTAGTAATTACTTAACTCTTTAGCCTCACCAATAATCTCTAGCAATAGCTTTATCTTCTCAAAATATTATGCATTGAGTAACGGATGTTGTATTATTGGAATTTTTGAAAGTGGGTGAACAAATACTCCTGTGCAACAAATAACCCAATTTCTTCATGTGAAAGCCAATTATTTCTTGAAAATAAAGCTAATGCACAGTCTTATTTTGATTTGTTTATCATTCAGTATCCCTAAATATTGGTTTTAAAAAGTGTGAGTATTTTCTGTAAAACAAGCACAATATTTCCCCTTAATTAATCGAAGCCTACAGCTTCGATTGTTGGATTTGCTCAGTTTGTCACGTGAATCGGTGCCTTCTTTAATGGCTCGGCGTATAAATATTTTCAGTGTGATACTTGTCTATTTGAACACCATAACTGCGAACGTATACTGCATTTCATCTGCTACGCAGTTATTTTGACTTTTTCATGAAGTGGAAATTTTGACCATTTCCCCGACTTCAACGACTTGACCGTGTTGCAATGGGAATAGTCTTTCCATTTGAGACATATAGGAAGTATTGTTTTTGAAGGACGATAAGTCGTTACGCAGTTCTATTTACTTTCTTTTTAAACATGGTTTGATCACTAATAAAATAGTCTCAGACTTGAAAGCCGCTACTCAGCCTTACACTTGCACTGACTCAACGACAACACAGTCGAAAATCCCCGCTTGTTTAACACGCTGGTCTCCCGCTACAAATCCATTTTCACGTCTCACCTTAAGCTGCGCGTGCGTAAATGCCCGAATCTGGGTAGAAACGTTTTACAACTGTCTGTGCGCCTGCTTGGAAGATACGTTTCTTACACAACAGTTAAAGTTGAGTTGGCGGCAGAACATTTTTGCTGTCAGCGGTGAGCATGGTAGGCCGTTTGCTACTTTTTATCCGCTCATAATATTCATTGATCGAGACTTGGAATCAAGTGGCCCAATATTGGGCTTTTCTGCTTCGTTTCATATCATTTTCAGTGGCTTCGATCTGTACTTGCCTGCAAGTACGAACCGTCTAGTTACCAGAGGAGATTGGTTTGGGAAACTCAAGTCATGGGTTGGGAATAAGACTTACAGATGGGGACACCAAAATTCTATTGATTATTAATGATGCCTTGCACATTGTTTGTCTTGATTATGCCTTCCCAAATGTGCTAAATAGACTATAAGCTAATTCTTATATCAATGAACTTTTGCCACACGAAAATGACTATATTTGTTAAAAAGATGCCAAAATTTGTTAGAATAACCAATTTAACTTCTGTGTAGGGGACAACAAAAAGTTCTGTAGATCAGGTAGTTTTCTATGGTCCTGTGTGGAAAATTGGGTGAAGCATTAAAACTGATATTTTGGAAATGTTGACTATTGGTGGATCCTTTCCCATGATAACTGAACAAATTCTGTCCATGGATATTTTGCAGAGATAATTTTTTATGTTACTTTAGTATATCACAACTGTTCACCCAGAATCAAAGCAGTGTTCTCCACAGATTTTCAAGAGAGGGGGCGGCCCTCAACTCATCACTAGAAATATTTGTAATTGAGATCTGCTAAATGATACCACTTTTGCATTTTTTAGGGGGGCAGCCGCTATTTTCAGGGGGCGGTTGCTTCTTCAGAGGGGCGGCAATTTTCACTAGGGGGGGGGGCCTCACCCCTAAACGCCCAATGTGGAGAACACTGCAAAGGGGACATGAAACCGAATTACTGTAGTCTATTTTCTAGAAAATACAGGACTAAATGTTGAAAATTCAGTTAACAATGTATCACAAGGTAGCCATGTTTGTATAAAAATATCTTAAAATACTGGATACTGTATGATAGTTTGTAATATTCCATGTCCTTAAAATTTTGCAATACAGACAAGGTCAGTGAAAATACCTTCGGTTTCCTAATTTACAGTACAGAATGACCCAGTAGTTACCACCTGAGAATTTTGAAACCCCTACACTAAAAGTATTAACTTGGGTGATGATACAATGCCTTTTTTATCCCCAGTTATGTTTTTTTTTTACCCTGATCATGGCTTTTTTTTTCTCATCTTGTTTATTTTCATTTGAGCATTATAAAGCAAGCATAATGGTTACATGGCTAAGTTACAAAAATTATGGATCTGATAAAATATTTCAATATACAATTAGCACTACCTTGCAATGTTATGGATTGAATACAGGCAACATTATATCAAATAAACAAACTCAGTTCTCAGTAGAAAAGTGCAAATACTTCTTAATATCTCCAAAGTTTTTTCTTTTTCGTTTGAAGTATTTGCAGAGCTTGAAAATAAGTTTTTCCTCGCTGGAGCTAAAAATAGCTTCTGACAACCCTCATTTTGGAGCTACAGTATTCTGAAGCTGTTTTTCTATTGACTGGAGCTGTTTTCAATTTTTCAACGAAACCACTATTCCTTGCATGTAACATCCCCTGATCATCTCCCAAATGTTACTTTTGTGCATATTTAGTTAAAGAAATTCAAAACAACAGAGACAGGAAATAAGAGAAAGAATTTAATTGCCACACGCATCTGGTGCTAATTTTAGCGCCAGACAAATACCCACTTTTCCGAGGTTTTTTATTATTTTTTTTATTGTTTTATTTTTTATTTTTTGCGCAGTTGTGGCAGTCTCTGGCCCTTTTGTGCCAGAGCGCCAGTCTATTTTCAAGCCCTTATTTGGTTTTGAGGCAATGTAATCTTGCAGTTCCATCCATGATCTGTAAAAATTGCATTTTACGGAAAAACTGGTTACAATTGGGCTTACTGTAGAGTTATATAATACAATTACCTGAAAAAATATAATGCTAACAACATAGAGTGAAAAAGTTCATGGGGTGGAAGTTAAAGGAGTTGATGCCAAAGAAGAAATCCCTTTTAGATAAAACGAACTGATTACCAAAAATAACTGTTCAGTGTCTAAAAGAATACTGGCAGTAATATGACATTCCCAAAACAAGTGTTAAATATCTTCGTCAATGTGGCAAGAGGTACAAAGAGGTTTCAGACTTTCCCATTAGTTGTAAGAGTCTATTTGTCCCTACGAAACGATGTAAAAACATGTAAACTGAAAGTACAGTACTTAATTTTGGCCTTGGTAAGTGTGAATTTGGAAGTTTTAAAAATACAGTGCCAATTTTCCTTACTTAAGTCAAACTTATGGCTCCATTTTGAACAAGCCACAAGGGGGAACAGAAACGCCTTTTAGGATCAGGAGATGGATACGCTGAGACATGTTTGGCTTGGCGTTCATGGATTTATTAAATTATATGCTCATGGTTATTGCTAACAGAGTCAACACTAAATATGGAATTTGCCCAATTGTTTGGAATTGCAGATAGGATCCCATAAATTTAAGTAGTGAAAGGGTTTTAAAATTAAGTTGAATTTATCAAGAAATCCTCTAAAAGACAGGGGGGCATTATTCTTGGAAAAAAGATCCTTTAACATACAGTACATTATTCCCTCCCTGTGGAGTCTGCTGTCGTAAAATGCGTTGGTTCCCATCGCTGTGGGATGGGCTAGAACAGATAGCCTTGCTCCATGCATTGTTAATTTCTCTAATAAAAACATTCCTAATATTTGTAATGTCACCTGCCCTAAAGTTGCACCTAAAAGGTAGAGTTTTGCCATATTGCGAGAGATAAATCAAAAACCAATTTCCAATAAGCGGTGTTTGTGACATCATGATTCCTCTTTACCCATGAAGTCTTAAGAGAATAGCAAAAGGCTTTCAAATGAGCGACCTTCAAATCGCCTTTTTTATCAGATTTATCATGGTGTTCCTTTTTACAGTACTTATCTGGGTTGCCACTCCATATAAACTCGAAAATTATACAAGTTCCCACATTTTTAAAAAAAGTCATCAGGGGCATCTGGCAAAATTTGGAAATGAAGCAGTAATTGACTAATACCAAAGGATTTAACTAGGACGTTTCAACCAATGGGTAAGGTCCCTGACAGTTTTTCTGCTAAGCCGATATGAAGCGAATTGGACGCAATGACTTTTCATTTGACGCACTGATTTTCTTGGAACAAAAATAAAAAAAGGATTTCATTCGTTCTTAAAGTTGATGCAGTTTGAACGTATGGCATTGAAATTTCTAGTGTGTCTTAAATTGGGTATAAATGACCCAATGGATAATTTCTTAGGGGAAACACTGGTTCCTTCTGTTCCAAACTCTAAGGTGACTTTTTAGCCTACATAACTTCTTCAGATAGTTTAGATAGTAAAGATCATCCCCATTGTGAGTGAAATACTGTAGACTCCTAAATTTATACTTAATTGGTCAAGAGCAAACGTCAACATGAAAATCATCAAGGTAAGAGGGCATAGTGTCAATAAAAGAACCAAGTGGAAATACTGTAGATAAGGTTTACCGTAATTTATGTTATGACCAGGGGCTACTGTACCTTAAACCTGTCGATAATAAATGTGAAATAGACAATCTAATGACTGTTTGCTACCATCAATAAGGCATGGAAGTACTGTACTCCGAGATAGTACTTCCATCAATAAAGAAAGTGGTGTCCTCAGCATACTGTAAAATGATCATGCATATTTATTGGAGTGGAAAAAACCACAATTTTTTAAATTTCTGCCTTCATCCTGTACAAAATCTGTGTTTTTTTATTTTGTAAAAGATGTTCCCACAGGGCAGTTTTCCAGAATACTGTATAAAATATGAAGAAATTATACACTTGTCTTTTTTATACTCAAGTTTATGGATGTTGTTTTTTGTTTTGTTTTTAACCTGTCTCGCTATGACAGGTTACATCCCATTTCTCAATCAGTCAAATTTGTATTAATGTTGGTTTGGAAGAGCAGTTAAGGTACTGTACAGTAGTTCTATATGTAAGGGAACATCTGTCCACAGGGCTATATTTTACCATTGCTCTGGTTGTCTGAGATGATCAAAATTACAGGAGGTCAAGTTCAGTTAAAAGTAACCAGGATGCATGATTGTCAGGGTAACCAGTTTTTGTGGAAAGATAAAAGAAATTTACCATCTGCTTTTATTTTCTGACTTTAAAGTTCCAGAGACCACAGTACATTTCCACAGCCAGAGGGTAAAACGACGTGGGCATAGAGGTTCGCCAAAATACAACATTACAGAAGGTCAGCTACGCTTTCTTGTAAACTGTCGTTTCAACAAGAAGCAGATAGCAAGCATCTTACACGTCTCTGTGAAAACGGTTCATCGGCGTTTGAAGTATGTATTATCGCCAATTCACTATTCATATGTCAGCAGATCTTCCTCTAGTGGGGAACAAACTAGTTTTATTCAGGCATATTTATTTATTCTCTGTTGATATACTGTACCGTAGCAATATTGGGAATACTTTAATACAGTCATGATACTGTACATTTGTCCATGGATACTGTATGTGTGTGTGTGACTGTGTGTGTGTTTGATGCACATCTACAGTACATGACAAGTAAGTAATCACTGCAGGGTTGGACAGAATTCAATTTTGCAGGTATGTGGGTGCACTACTGTATGTTGAGTCTCTGCTAGTATTGTCCTTTGTCTATGAACATTTTTAATTTTGTTACTTGCTGTATTAAAAACATTATCATTGTTTTTTGTTTTGTATGAACTCAAAACCCATGCAAATATGCATCTGTATTTGAATGTATGTGAAGTAATGGTCTGTATATACAAATGTCATTCCTGCCTGTGTGATGCAAAAAGCTATAAAAACATTTAAAATAGCCACAATTTGTGAGATGTTTATTGAGTGAATTCATGAATGAGTTTGTGTGTATGAACAGAAAATGTATCTCAAATGCTGGTTAGTCTGGCCAAGTTCAGATTTGTTGAGTATGTGCATGACCTAGGAAAACGCATCCGGAGAGAATTGCTTGGCAGTATTAAAGTTACAAAATAAATTTTGACCACAAAAAATGTACCAAGATAATCAGGAGACTATTTTGAACTGGTATTATTGTGACCGCTAAGGCTCAAGGTGGAAGCTTGAGGTAGATTAAAAGGTAAACTTGGCATAGACTTTGCAAAAAGGTGTGTCCTAAAGGTTCTAAACTCCTCCCCAAAACCTTAAGCTGGGCAAGTTCAAACTTGGTAGATATATAGTTGCTTGACATATTATATCAAATTAAGACAAGGGGATGAAGTTTGCATCTTCGGGATTGCCAAGTACATTTATTTCTTGCCAAAGGCAAAAGAATTTTTGCAGTCACAATTGCTATGTGTGTAGACAAGGCAGGCCGTAGGGTAGCGAAGGGGACCAATGGGCACCACCAGTCCCTGGAAAATTTCCTTTCACCTAGAATTTTTCAAGAGCCCTCATTCATCATCACATTGTCTGGTTAGACTGGTTAATACAGGTTTGATGCACTTATAGTATGTTTCAAACTAAAACGTTTAAGCTTTGATTATCAATTCGTTTTCATAAGACCCAAAATTAAGTTCAAATTTTGTTGAGCAATTCTTGTCTTCAATGCAGATCATTTCATTTGGAAGAAGATAGTTTCAGCATACTATCTGATGATGAATTGGTTGCAGTAGTTAGGTCACTGATGATGGGTAACCGTTTCATTGGTGCCAATGCTGTATTAACACGCCTGCGCAATATTGGAATACACATGCAAAGGGAAAGAGTCAGACAGTCATTACGTAGAGTCGATCCAGCAGTTGTAGCAATTCGTTCAAGGAGGGTTGTTAAAAGGAGAGTTTACAGAGTGACTGGGCCAAACTCATTGTGGCACATGGATGGTAATCATAAATTAATCAGGTATGTATGTTTTACTCACGCTGTATTTCACCCAGAGCTTTTGTACCTTAAGTCAAAAGTAAATAGTCAATGTTTACCCATGGGTATAAAGACCAACCTTGTCGGCTGACTTAATTTGCTCAGGTTGGTATGTCTATGCGAACACTTTCATTTGGCAAATTCACCAACAAAATTGGCTGATAATCAGTCTTCAATCGTAGTCTTTGATTAGCAGATAAATCAGAAGTTAGACTGTGTGAACATCGTAATGATCACCTCAGAAGATCGATTCATACCAGATATGCAATTTCATTCAGTTTCAAGGTATGCAGTTTATGTGGTAGTAAACACTCTTTAATGACATGGATGTTGCTATTGGTTATTGTAGAAATGGAAATGAAAATTTGTTATTTTCAGGTCATGCATGTGGATTAGTGGTCTGTACATTTACCTAGTTCCTCCCATCAAATGGAATCAGAAACACTAGAAGCGCCATAATTGGAAAATCGCATTCACCGTGAAGCTGTGGAAGGCATACTGTACTGTACACTCTGTCTCTATACAACATAGTTTGATTTATTATTGGTGCATTCAAAAAAAAAATGCTTATTAACAAAAAAAAAAAATGCCACAGTAAAAGTTTTACATATAGAATAATGGGAGGCCATTTAAGAGGCTTTACTATATTGCCTTGTCAACTTCCATTTCTGCAATGGCAGGTGGTAATTTTCTTACAGGGTATCAGTTATCTGTGTGATATTCATCATGGTCAAGGAACAGAAGATAGAGATTGATTCATTGTGTTCAATTAGTGCTGTGATCTCCTGCATCTTGGACGTTGTCAAACCTTTTCAGGATCTTCCCATCATCTCAAATCCAATTACTACATATGAGCATATCACTTTAAGATATTAAACAGAGCCCACATTAACTCTACCCTTGCTACTTGTAAATGTGTCATACAGGGTTCAAAGTAAGCAGGCGCACAGGCGCAATTTGCGCTCCTAAGTGATTTGAAAGCGCCTGGTGGTACCTCATTTCGGTATGTCCAAGCGCTAGCTTTTGCTTTGAATAAGCGCCTGCTACAGTTGAATTATTTTCAGGAGACACCCGAAAAGGTGCATGAAAATAAACACTGATTATAAGCAGGAAAGTCACGGACCAGGAAATAAATAGATAAATAGGGATGTGATGTATATCCATGTGTACAAAGCAGGTAATATCAATAAGAAAACCCAAAATGTTAAAAATAACATACAAAGTAACTCCTGTGTCACCAAAAGTAGATCCTGGTCCAGCCTGAAAGCCCATGGACCAGGAGTTACTTTGGGCAGAAAGTGGCTCCTGGTATTCGACTGATTATTTTGAACCCTGGTGTCACATGATCTCAAGTCACATGCCTCCTGAGTAATAATGTTTTAACTCACTGAGTAAATGTGCTCTCAGCGAGCTTATGCCCACAAATTCTGCTGGGCCACACAAGCTGTAGATATGGGTATTTTAGAAAGTGGTGGGTAGAGCTGCACAGAGGTACGGTATACATATAGAGTACACTTGGTTTAAACATTGAACAGATCTTAATGATTTGGTTTTAACAGGTGGCGAATCGTTGTCCATGGAGCTATAGATGGTTTCTCTAGATTGATTACGCATATGAGGGCCTCTTCAAATAACCATGCCAAGACAGTGTTTGCATTATTCAAACAAGCTACCACACAGTATGGCATTCCATCAAGAATTCGCTGTGATAATGGAGGTGAAAACGTGAAGGTTTGCCAATTTATGGAACAATATCATGGCTTGGGACGTGGAAGTGCTATTCGAGGTAGAAGCGTACACAACCAACGTGTAGAAAGATTCTGGTTGGATATGTGGAATGGTTGGATTAATATTTATTATGACCTTTGTACTGCATTAGAAAGAGACAACCTCCTTAATCCTAATAGTGAGGAACAAATGTATGCATTGCACTTTGTTTACCTACCACGCATTCAGCATGCCTTGCAGCAGTTTACAAACCGATGGAACCATCACAAAATGCGTACAGAACATTCACTCTCACCCGTCCAACTTTTTGTTCAGCGATCTCTTGAACTTCACCGCTCTGTTTCTACTGCTAATCGAGGGATTTTTGAAAGTGATTCTCAGGATGATCAATTGTGGTCCTCTGGTAGTGAGGATGAAGAAGATGCAGAGCTGACACATGTGAATGTACCATCTACTGATCTACCCATAACAGATGAACAAGTACAACTTTTGTCTCAACAGGTTAACCCATTGGATGGCATTGAGTCTGGTGGTCTTGGAGTTGATATTTACTTCAAAGTGTTGGATTTGCTTGGAGATATGCTGGGGTTTGAGTCATCATGATCACAATGTGTTTGCAATACCACTTGGTTGCTTTCATTTACAGTGCTGCATGTTCACAATGGTCATTGTATGAAAGGTGGTTGATGGATGTTTTCCAGGGGTGGTGCCAGGATTTGCCCAATGGCCTAGGCTACTGGAGAGATCTTTTCCTTTCAATCAATTATATCAAGATACTGTAGCTTGAGGCACAAATACCTTTCATACATAGCATGTAGATTCACCATACTGAGTAGCAGTTTCTTGTTTTTGGTGGAGGTCAAAGGTCATCTGAGTTCACCGGAGGTCAAACTCTGAAAACGTTTGCACGATATTTTAAGATATGAAGCATGCATAGTTTTCATACTTATCATGTGAATGTGTGAAATTGTGTAGAAGAACCCTGTTGTTTTGGATCGAGGTCAAAGGCCATCAGAAGTCACTGGAGGTCAAATGCTGAAACCTTGTTATTTATCTGATAGAAGATAGAAGAACCACATGGTCCAAATTTCAAAAATCACATGGATGTAAAAGATGAGATTTAATGTTTTGTTTAGCCTTGTCTTCATAATAAGCCAGATACCACTGTTGATTCCAGATTCTGAAAGTCTGGGCAGAAAATACCCCAGATAGATACTTAAAAGCATTGAATCTGTAATCTATGTGAGCTATGTTTTAAGGTGCCCAAAAATGACAGAAATGGCATATGGGGCAAATTGGGCAAACAAAGATGAGGTCTGGGCCACTTTTCAATGGGGCAAAACTCCCAAACAGCTTGAAATTTTCACTGCAAATTTTCTGCGTGTTCCTTCCATAAGGTCACAAGTTCAGGATCATAGATACTGTACTTTTCATTCTTGATGTGTGCTTGCATCACATTGACGTTTTTGTCGTTTTTCATAACTACAGAAAAAAAGGTTCATTGTTCATAAGGTTCATTATTCATAATAGAAAAAAGGGTTCGATATTTATTATAGGAAAAGAGGTTTGAAATTCATAATCGGCAAAAAGGTTCAATATTCATAATGTGGAAAAAGGTTCGTTATTCATAATTGGAAAAAAGGTTCGATATTCATAAAAGGAAAAAGGGTTCAGTATTCATACTATGGGGAAAAGGGCATTTTTCTAGCTTTAGAGGCATTCCGTATCTCGTAGAAGGGGAAACACCCTTAAACTCGCAGGGATGATAGGCCAATGTGTTGTCTACAACATGTTAACAGCATTTTATACGGTCTATTTAGATTGGCTGTAATTTGCCTTTCAGAGAGAATAGTCAAAATTTGGGGATTACGAATAGCAAACCTTATTCTTGATTATGAACATTCAGGGGTGGATCCAGGGTTTGGAGAAAGAGTGGGGGGGGGGGGAGGAGACATCGGCCAAAGGCTGTGCTATGTGACAGGAGGTTGCAGTGTCCGCTGATGCTTATATTAGGCCTGAAAAATCTTTGGTCGCCAAAAAATAGGGAGGGGGGCGGAAGCCGGGTCCCCCCCCCCCCGGATCCGCGCCTGACATTGAACCTTTTTTTCAGTTATGAATACTGAACCTTATTCTCGATTATGAATGATGAACCTTACGAATGAACCCTTTTTATCATTAGGGTCATTCCATGCCAATTCAACAAATGGTCCCCAGGTGACCCCCTCAGATTTTGATGAAACTCCCTCAAAATGTAGCATTTACATACCAAATGAAATCACTGAAAATTGCAGCTCCATAGCTCAAACGGTTTTCGAGTTATGGCCTTCTGAAAAGTATTGCGCAATACCACATTTTCCCGAAGAAAGCTCTCATTACCATTTGTAGTGATTTTGCAGGTCCATAACTTATCATGTGGATTACCCATAGTGAGTAGATGATCCTATTGCTTTTGTTGGAAGTCAAAGGTCATGTGGGGTCACCAGAGGTCAAAAGGTCAAAACCTTGTAAACATGATATTTAAAGAAGGATAACTCAGAGGAATCTCATACTTGGCATGTCGGTTGCCCATATTGAGTAGATGATCCCTATTGTTTTTGGTAAAGGTCAAAGGTCATTTGGGGTCACCAGAGGTCAAATAGTAAAAATGTTGGAAATTGCTTGTAAACACCATATCTCATGTACAATAAACGTGAGTGATCACACAACTGGTGTGTGAATTGTTCATTGCTCATATTTAGCATGTAGAATAACAAGATATCTCAAGTACAGTGAGAGATCTTCTGCTTGTTGTGTGGGTGATTCATGTTTGTAACAATATGTCTGTAAGTCAAGGAATCACTGAGCCTTTTGGCTTTCTGGTTAAATTTAAAGCTTTCTGTAGCACCAGTCTCTATGCCAGGTAACAACTCTCCCCACAGTGGACACAACTGACATACAGCACCATGATTGCAGAGTTCCAGGACAGTCACCTAATGATCCTTGCAGCAAATTTAGTATTACACAGTCCTCCTTGCTGGTTGTGTGGACGTTGCATTCAGAGGGGTCATTGCATTTCACCAGTTGTTTCCCTTGTTTAGCTTGAGTGGTAGTCTAAGCATGTTTATAGAGAGCTGAGATTGGTCTTTGCTCGGGCAAGGCATGAGCTGTAACAGCTCCATGGCCAAACTGGTAGCATTTATATATGAGTATAGTTTCTGTCCTTCTCAATGTACCCATGATATGCAGTGTTATATAGAGGGCGAAAATTTATCCCTGTACAGCTCTTAAAGGCATATCTGGTGGCATTTTTTAATGGTTCATTTGTGAAAGAGATTTTTTTCAGACAAACACATTAGCAGTACTTTATTCCTAAATCAGGATGCCCACTTTGTGTGGTTACCTTTGTGTGGTTACCTTTGTTATGATATACTTCCAGTTGTCCTCAAGGTCTAAGAATGTAATGAAAAGTGGGCAATACTGGATCCAAATCCCCTTGTTATTCTCTATTATTGAATGTCTTGTTTGTCATTTAAATTTCATACCTTGGAATTTTTAAATCTTTCTGTGTACATTTATACAGTGTAGAACTGCCATATATAGGGTATACAAACAGTCATTCAATAATTCTATACAGTAGGTGGCAACTTAATAAGTAAATGTTAAAGCTGTCAAATCAATGTGCTCAGCTGATATCACAGACTCTTCCATCATACAATGCATTTCTCAAAAAAAAAATAACATTTCTGTGGGGGCCCTTGTACCCAAGTTTTAGTATCTGTCAGAAAGTATTGGTCTTTTAAAGGATGCATGTTAATGAAGCTTTGAGAATTTCAATACCACAAAAAACATGGAGATAGCTCATGTAGATTAGATGTTTTACTGTCTTACACACGTTTGTCTGGTTTCGATAACATGATGACATGAAAAACTGACATTAGACCAAATTTGATTTCTTTCTTTGTATATTCTTTCAACTTGGAACTAAACTACAAGATTGTGAAACACAAGCTAAATGCTATTGTCAACATGCAACAAAATGCTATGACTAAATACAGCGCTCTTGAATACCCAAATGAGATGACATTATGATGATGATGATGATGATGATGATGATGATGATGATGATGATGATGATGATGATGATGATGATGATGATGATGATGATGATGATGATGATGATGATGATGATGATGATGATGATGATGATGATGATGATGATGATGATGATGATGATGATGATGATGATGATGATGATGGAAACATAATTTATCTCATCAAGAAAACATCCTAATTGAGGAAGTTGACAATGGTGAGATAGTTGATTCCATCAAGACCATCTTAGTGTTGGGAAGTCAACATGATGGGATTTTACCAAATATGTTAAGTGACCACTGGCATACATCAACCAGAATGCAAAAATGCATGGAGGTTTCGACAACACCAAAGAGTGCCATGTTATACTGTTTCTTTTGGTCACTAGTCAAATGCTATGTTCCTAGCTTTATGTGTTATGGGCAAAATACAGTTTTGTGTTCACATTCAATCTTGAGAACTGTTGGAATTTTTTTTTTATTTTATGTATGGCGACTCCAAATAAAGCTCCACCAAAAACAAAAGTTCTGTCTCACCATAACACATCTGCACAGTGAGTATGAAACCGTTTTTGAAACCTGTCTAAGCTTCCTTCCTCAAGATATCATGTTAACAAAATTTTCCAAGGTTTGACCCCAATGACCTTTGACTTGCATCAATATGCTTCTTTGTCTCACCACAATTCATCTACATACTAGGCACGACATACATCCAAGCTTCCTACCTTGAGATACCGTCTTTTAAACAGGCTTTCAGAGTTTGACCTAGAGTGAAGCCAGATGACCTTTCACCCCTGCCAAAACAACAGGCCTCTTACATGTCGGCATAGTGAGTATGAAATCATCAAAGGTTCCTATCTGGAGATATCATATTTACTACGTTTTATAGTTTGACCCTGTGACCCCAGATGACCTTTGACCCTCACCAAAAGGAAGAAGGTAAATGATGAGGAGACATTTTGTAAAGATACTAGGAGCTGGAAAAACAGAAACTGACAAAGGTAGCAGACCCCCTCTGTTAAAAAAGGGGAAATTCAGCTAAATAGCCGAAGTCTCATATGTCTGCACATGACACCCAATAAGATGAGTGATGCAGCCATGTTGACTGTGGATATTCGTCTGTTAGAGCTGTACACTCATCACCCCAAATGATTCAAACTTTCAGAACGAAGTTTACTTTTAACTCATGAAATCTCTCTGGCTATTTGAATTAACAACACTGTGTGATGTCATTCCTTTCACTGCCATTTGTGTCAGTTTTAAAGATACAAGTAGCTTGCCAATACTTAAACTAGCAGCTCAGGAGGGATTTTGTTAAACTGAAGTATATACCCTCAACACATTGGCAATTAAATGGGTGCGGGAATTTCCCTCGTGGACATTTCAAATTTCCGGGATTTCAGGAGCCAGGTACGAGGAATAGTGCAATCATGCACCTTTATAGCACGAACACTGGTCTAAACCTGACCAATCAGAGAGGCTTAAGTGTGTTTTATTTGAGTGTAATATGCTTTTCGTGTCAAAATACTGCACACATCCAATCCCTAATGTAGCTGTGCAAATGTATTTCTGAGGGAGGAGTTTATGGCTTAATTTACAACATGGAGAGTTTGATGCAATTACATGTTACATATGTCAAGCACCAATACACTTGTCTTACAATGTATGTGTCAAAGGCAAATTAACTTGTAACTACTGTCAGATATTTGAATGAAACAGAAAAAAAATAAACATTCAGATACTATACAAGCTACTAGAATACTGATTGGCAAGAGTCATATACTACACAAGCAGTATAAGAAGTAATGAAATGGCAAGAGAAGTACCAGTCACCAGTGTTTTTGCCACGCCAGCTGGCCTAACCGGCACTGGCCCTTGCCGATTGGCACAGAGCTGAAAACTGCTGGCTTCCGACCAGCATGAAAATTATCAACTGAACAGAAAAGGCCTTAAAGCATGTGAAAACATTGAACATTCTCTTTGACCACGAACTATGCCCCCACAACATCATGTAAATCTGATTTTGCCCATCGTGATCCTCGAATTTTGGAATGCACTGGAATCAAAACACAAGTTATATACGGTAGGAATGTAATCCCACTATATTCATACCACAGTGCAAAAACGAAAACATGAAAAAGGGGAAAATTAAAAATTAATGGCTGAGAACGGGGAACATACCATGGTGAGCAAGGTGAGGCACATTTTCCAGTTCAGACAATTAGCCGGCACCCAAAATGTGCTGGTGACCACCCTGCCAGTCACAATTGAAATCTTAAAAACTCATCCCACATCCACCAAAAGCAATAATAAATACATGGAAGACTTTGTATAGAGTACAGTTGGATTCAATGATAAAGTGATAAAGATAAAGATGTTGGCATTGTGCAGACAACAAACTGTTTATATACAGGGCATAATTTAACAAAACTCAAATGATTAGCACTGCATTCTAATCATTTGTCAGTTTGATTAGCACTGGCAAGAAATTGGCTAGCAATTAGCAATTTCAATGATTAAGGCAACATGTGATTCACTTCTATAAGTCTTCATACAATTTGTGAACAGAAGATGTTAAGTAAACATCCTGTCTGTATAAAGAATATTACGACTGAGTCAAGCCAATAACCGTTGATTTTGGAGAAAAACATGTATCTGGTGAAAGTCAAATTGTTTTCAGTGATAAACTTGAGTCTGAGGAATGCGTAGAATTGATACTGTTATGCGCAATCGAAAAATTCCGAAGGTAAACATATACCAAAAAGTTGATTCTCAAGGAATGCTATTCAATTGGAGATCAAATTTGCATCAATGTTGTATAGGCTCGCAAAGTGCGATGCGAACCCGGATAAATTATGCCCTGTAATATGGATCCTGAACTTCTCATATAGATTTAACAAATGGACGGATGTATGGCAGATGAACAGAATGGCAAATTTGAAATGCACCAAAGTAGTGCATAACTCGCTGAAGCAATGCAAGGTACAATAACTACAATACTGTAAATACTACAAGTGTCACCTGAACTAGTTAAGAATAATGGCATTCTATCGAAAAGACTACATGCAAAACAAAGCCTCCATGCAAGGAAAAAAGATCAATACATAAAGTTAAAGGGTATTTACAGAATTAATCATATCTACTTTAAACACGGTAAGAAAAGTATCAAAAAAAAAAAAAGCAAAAAGATTGTCGAGAATACGTGACAAGAAGATGAACATAACAGTTGCCGAGCATGGTTCTATCTACACAGACTAGCTAGTACCGGAAAGGCCTTTGATCAGATTTGGCATTATAGCTTGAAAACAAAACTAGCAACCTTTAACATCCCCTCAAATACTGTACCATTAGAAACCTTGTCATCCCCTTTCTTGACAATAAAAACCATACATTTATTATAGGAATACCTATTTACCTGTTATTTATCTCCAAGCAGGTACTCCCCAAGGTTCCATTCTTAACTCTATACTGTAAATACTACAAGTGTCACATCAACTAGTTAAGAATAATGGCATTCTATCGATAAGACTACATGCAAAGCAAAGCCTCCATGCAAGGAAAAAAGATCAATACATAAAGTTAAAGGGCATTTACAGAATTAATCATATCTACTTTAAACACGGTAAGAAAAGTATCAAAAAAAAAAAAAAGCAAAAAGATTGTGGAGAATACGTGACAAGAAGATGAACATAACAGTTGCCGAGCATGGTTCTATCTACACAGACTAGCTAGTACCGGAAAGGCCTTTGATCAGATTTGGCATTATAGCTTGAAAACAAAACTAGCAACCTTTAACATCCCCTCAAATACTGTACCATTAGAAACCTTATCAAATTCCCCTTTCTTGACAATAAAAACCATACATTTATTATAGGAATACCTATTTACCTGTTATTTATCTCCAAGCAGGTACTCCCCAAGGTTCCATTCTTAGCCCCACCACTTTATATTATTTGCATCAATGACATTACATACCTAGCTCGATTTTGCTGAAGACATCGCATTATAGGCCACATCATCAAGTGAAAAAATAAATCAAAATAATTTACAAAATCCTTAAAGATTGAAAACTAGTGCTGCACAGTACCTGGTGAAATAAAGATAAACTCGACGAAATCAAGACATAATTTTTAAGTACTCTCTTAAATATCAAATGCTTATAACTCCCACTATTGACCTTTTTTGGCAATAACATCTCCTCACGAAAAGCTGAATTTCTTGGAATGACCCTAGATGAAAGATTTGCTACTAACACACTCGACTTACTAAAAGAAACACTGGCAAGGCCTGGGCAAGATTGAATTCCCTCAACCCCAATAATATGAACAGTGCAATATCTTCAGAGACCAACAATCTTATTTATCTAACCCTGATAATACCAATCTTAGAGTGTGGGAGTATATATAACATTTCTTACCTCCATGTCTACTAACTTATACAAATCATAAACTTTCAAACGACTGCTCATAAGAAGGCCCAAAGAATCCCCAGCTCTATATCAAAAGATTGGTTCTAAATGTCGCTAATTTACCCCTCCCCCTCATTGATCGGTTTAAATCACCAAACAACAAACAGCTGAAAAGTTCAATTTGATCCTCTAATCCAAGACCCAATTTTAACTTACCTCACTGCGTATACAAACAGAAATAAAGTTAAATCCCCTTTGTATGTTTTAGAAGCAAAAGCCTAGGATGAAATGAAGCTACTAATCCAGGGAGGATGGAGGGGGGTCCTTTAGGCTAGGCATAAGCACCTCTGGCTAGTAGAGTCTGTTACAAAATGTAAGTACCATGAACCTCCTTTGGTATTGGATAACTGGATTTCAAAACAGCACCTACCAATACAGTAAGAACAAAAGCAACATGGAATACAAATAACCCATTTAAAGGGCCTCTAGTCTTAGCACACATTTCTTGCTTTACTATTTACATGGAATTCATGAAATGGTGAACACAAGCCCCTCATTCCCCCCACTCAAGACAGAGTTGAATTCGTATCTCATGTCTGCAATGTCGGTATACATCACTGATATTTCCAGAACAGGACCGCATGTTCTGGCGACTGGACGTCTTTGTAGCCCACTGGTACTGTTAAAAGTTACATCGATTGAAGTAACTGACATGACAGAAGAACCCGTGCAAAACTTAAGAAACTTTGGAAGCATGTCTCTTCCAAGACCACGAACATACTTCTTTAGAAGGTCAAAGGCATTCTGCTCTCTACATGAATTGATCTCTGCCTGGAAAAGTTTAAGAACTTTCCGAGTAGTTGGGGTAAGCTCCTTTACAAGGGACTTGATGGAGTCAACATCTGATATTTTGTGACTCAGATGCCTTCTAGTCACATCTGCAATGCAAACCAGGGGATACTTTGATGTTTGGATCAATATTTTGTGCCCAATCTGAAGCAAACATTTGTCAAAATCAGTCTTGTTGACATAGTTTGGAATGGTTGAGGTCCATCCACTGTCCGCAAGGAACTGGACCAGCTCACCCTCCTCATCGTCTTTTAGGTCATTGTTTCTTGCCCTTGTAAGCAGATCCTTCACATCTTCTGACAGGTAGCTGTATAAACTTGAAAGTATGAGGTCTTCTGATACAGCTTTTTCACCAAGCGGCATTACCGTTAAAAATGTCAAGTTTAATCTTACCGGAAATATTCTGTGATCCATATAACCTTTCACCAAAATGTGGCCAACAGCTAGCCACTCTTTCCTACAGTACTGCACTGTAACACAAGGTACTACTGTGTTGGTCCCAGAGGTACGTCTTTCATAAAACGCATCCCAGAAGGAACTGTAGGCATCTCGCGACACACCTGACTGGTCTATGGCAGACTCACCTACAAAACTGAATGTTAATTGTTGATGTATGGTATCTCCAGACTGAAAAGCAGAAATCATGTCCTCCAGTACTCGGAGTCTGTGTATACGTACCTCCTTAACAGCTCCCATGGGAGGGGGTGGCGACGGTGACCTAGGAGGTGATGGTGGAGGTGATGTTTGTAAGCGGGTAGATGGAGGACTTACTGACCCTTCCATGAGTGTCCTATTGGGTTGTCTGGATCCTATTAATGACTGTTGCGAGGAAGATGGCTTCAGCACATCTTCTTGCTGTGTTGATGGTAACTCTGGAGACAGTTGAGGTAGCATAGGTGATGTTGGGTGTATTGATGATTGAGGGTGATGTGTTTGTAAAGAAGTCATCTGGCCTTCTGTAGTGTTTTCATGAGGAGGATTTTCCTGTAAAAGGACCAAAATGCAAATTTGCTCAACTATGTATACCCTGTAGCATATTTTCCTAGTTAGATCATATCATGAAACTAGAGCACCAATGGTGCAGACCCAACTAATTCTCAAGTTCTTAAGTATAGTTCATAAGTATTCTGACTTACAATAAAAAAAAAAAAATACGCAAATGTTAGTGAATCCTACCCCAAATCACTAACAAAGAATCATTGACAGGCTGTCCAAGTGCACTCTCGTTTAACATTAATTGGGAGAAGTGTTAAGCATTTTGCAACATTTCACAAGATGGAGCCTATGGTCTAACACTCTTAAACATAATATTGTTATGACGAATCATCAAAATTATAAAACAGAATCCACAGGAGCATGCAGTTTGCAGAATTTCATATACAGGGCTATAGGGCCTGCATGAGACCCTGGACCAAAACTTCCACAAAATCATAAAAGATCAGTAACCAAGCATCATTATGACAGGTGATCAACTCTGTTGAGCATTAACTGGAGGAAGAGGTTAGTCGTTTTACAATATTTCACAAAATGGACCCTAGGGCCCATCTTGGGCCTTGGACACCAAATTTCAAGTATCATTATGACAAACTATCAACATTGCACAAGAGAATCTGTAGTTAAAGAAGCACATTGCAGATTTCATAAAAGAGCCTTAGGGCCCACACGGGACCCTGGACCATAACTTTCACAGAATCATAATATCACTAACTAAGCATCATTGTGACAGGTGGTCAACTCTGTTGAGCATTTACTGGAGGAAGAGGTTAGTCGTTTTGCAATATTTTACAAATTGGACCCATAGGGCCCATCTTGGGGCTTGGACCCCAACTGTCAAGTATCACTACATGACAAACTGTCAACACTGCACAAGAGAATCTATAGAACTTTGAAAAAGCATGTTGCAGATTTCATAAAAGGGCCATTGGGTCCACATGGGACCCTGGGCCAAAACTTCCACAAAATCAGAGAAGATCACTAACCAAGCATCATTATGACAGACGGTCAACTCTGTTGAGCGTTAACTGGAGGAAGAGGTTAGTGGTTTTGCAATATTCCACAAAATGGACCCTAGGGCCAATCTTGGGTCTTGTACCCAAAATTTCAAGTATCATCATGACAAACTATCTAACCTCCCAGAACACCACACACAGACCACTAACCAAGCATCATTATGATAGGCCACCATAACCCAGGCCACCATGTACCCAAAATTTCAAGTATCATGACAAACTATCAAACCTCCCAGAACACCACACACAGACCACTAACCAAGCATCATTATGACAAGCCACCATCTCTTGTAAACATTAACTGGAGGAGGAATTGACCATTTTGCAATATTTCACAAATTGGACCCTACGTCCCATCATGGGCCTTGGACACAAAATTCCTGAACACCCCGAAGGAACCACTAACAAAGGAACATTATGACAAACAATCAGCATTGTACAAGAGAATCTGCAGGAGAAGCATTTTGAAGAATTTTATAAAATGGGCCACAGGGCTCACATAGGACCTTGGGCCCAAAATTCCTGAGCACCCTAAATGGCCCACAACCCAAGGTACATTGTGTCCAAGTTTCAAACAAATCCATGAAAGCATGTGGGAGGAGCAGCATTTTGAACAAGTGTGGACAGACAGACAGACAGACAGATAGAGTGACGCCTTATGATGACAATAGCTCACACCAGTATGCTGGTATGAGCTAAATATATCCTTAAAGTGCACCTGAAGTCTAAAATTTCAGAAATATATGTTACAAAGCTTGAAAAATGTATTCTGATGATCCAACTCCCATCTTCACAGGACATTCCTGAGCTGAGATATAAAATGTTGAAGCTTATTCACTCAATTTGAAATGGTAGATTTCACAATAATTTCTGATGTCATTCTTGTACTAATCAAATTACAGTTTTTGTTTTTCTTTTTTTCAAAAGCCACTACACCTTGTGCCAAAATGTGATCACTGTCTTACTGTTACAGGGTGACTTGGCGATTTAAGCCCTCTCCATGCTATGCAAGGGAACAGTAAATGTGTCAAGGTCGTATAAACATATTAATTTCAAAAGGAAACAAAGGCAGGTAATTTGAGTTGTACAAGAAGGGCATCACGAATTATTGTGCAATCGACTTTCTCAAATTAAGTGAATAAATTTCAACATTTTATATCTCAGCAAAGGAGTAAGCTATGAAAATGTGAATTGGATGAATGAAATTCACTTTCCAACCTCTAAAATATATATTCTTGTAATTCTAGACTGTAGGTCCACTTTAAGTTGACCCATCCTATTTATTGATGTTAAAAATGATTACTAAGCATGGACATTCATTGTGTGTCAAGTGTTTATGTGTGTGTATATATTTTCTTTCTTTTTTTTTATTCTCCTTTTTACTCTCTTTTGTTGACTTCTCTGTTCATTTCAAATCATTGAATCACTTCATGATCAAAATTGAGATTACATTATAACTTACACAAGGCTTCTACAAAAATTCTCTCAATTTCATTAATGTCAGTTTTGGGCTGACATTTTCTCAAGTGCAATTATAAACAAATTATAGTACAAATATAGCTACAGTTCAGTAGCTCAGAGCATTTAATATTAATGATTATGTTTATCAGGATTTCTCAATTATATTCAGTGAAGCGCCAATTCGTTGAATAACCAGAAAGCCCAAAGGCTTAGTGATTTCTTTCTGAGAAGGGGTGCTTTAATTGTTTGTAAGATTCAGCCTTCAAATTTGTACTTCCTGACTACATTAGTTTTGTATTTTTCTTCACAGTTTACCCTTTGCTGGCCTTACATGACCTTTGAACTTCCATTAGAAATGATAGGGTCCATTATTAAAACAAGAACCAGAAAGCCAAAAGGCTTAGTGATTCCTTGCCATATGGATATATTGTAAGTAGTAACAAACATGAATCACTGACATGACAAGCATGAGATCCCCCACAGTTAACCTACTTGAGATATCATGTTAATGAGGTTTTGATCTTTTGAAATCTTGTGGCAAGAGGGGTTATCTACCCAATATGGGCAATCAACATGCTAAGTATGAGATTCCTCGCTGTTACCCTTCTTAAGATATCAGGTTTACAGTGTTTTGACCTTTTGACCTCTGGTGACCCCAAAAGACCTTTAACCTCCACCAAACACAAGTGATTGATCTACTCAATATATGCAATCCACATGCTAGGTATAAGAGCCCTCATCCATACCATTCTTGAGATATATAGTGTTTACAAAGTTTTGATCTTTGACCTATGATGACCCCAAATGACCTTTGACCTCCACCAAAACACAAGGATCATCTACTTAATTTGCGTACTGCACATGGTAAGTATGACATCCTTCACAATTATTCTTCTTGAGATATCATGTTTACAAGAAATTCCCAAGGTATCACCATTTGACCTCTGGTGACCTCAAATGACCTTTGACCTCCACCAGAAAGAACAGGAATCATCTACTTAATATGGGTAGTCCCTCACATTTATTCTTCTTGAGATATTGTAAATACATCTTTTAGACCTATCACCCTTGAGGCTTGCAGGTGTACAATCCTCTGGCAAATGGGATAGATCCCCATTTGCCTTGCCTATGGCAAAAATCAGTTTCTTTCCCTGCAAGAGTGGAAACTGTTGCCAGAGGAATTCTTCAAATTCTGCATGGTTTAAGTTTGAGGGCACTGCACAATCTTCTGGAAGATTACCTGTATGAAGCAAATATTTGAGTCCAAGCATCATATTTCAGCCCTACTAATGTAAGTAACAATTCAACAATTCCATTATTAGATTTTGAAACAGCACTGCAAATCATTTTAAATAGTATAAAGAAATTACATAAAACTTTTAAGGAAATTGGGTATTTTTGTTTGCAAAACTGACAATTCTACATGGACTACTAACTCTTGACACTTTTCCATTTGTGATGTCACATCAATCATATTTTGACAACACATTTCAGAAATGTTTGAAGTTTTTAAACCAAAATTCCCTGGGGATTGGAGGTGTTTTGCAAGTTAACCTTTACCTCTACATCTATAAGAAATCCACACTGCAGCTCCTTTGAAGACACTAGTGTAGGCTTTAGCAGTACGTTATTTTAAAATTGAAATATACCCACCAATAAACGCCCCCCTTTTCAAAAATGCAACGCCCCCCCCGGGCGTTTATTTGAGAATATGCGGTATAATATAATTTCAAAAATTTTATAGTCCACAGTTTTCACCACCCATTTTGACCTTTGACCTTACAGACAAACTAATTTTCTTAATAATTTTCTTAAATCACATAAACACATCACCACAGTGAATTTAGAAGTTACATGAAATGTGAAGCAAGGGTTGGAGAATGACACTGCCTTGTAATGAGTCTGACCAACACAAGATAAAAGTGTTAACACTGCAGAAAGGCAAGTGACTTGAACAGTAAGCCTACCTGAATGGCCAGACGAGCCTTACTGTAGAGTACAGCCCTCTTGAGAAGTCATACTTTATGATGTTTTCAAAATTTCAACTGTTCACCTCATATGACCTCTGCTAAATTGGAAACACAGCATGAATACACTGTACACACCACCAGGGCTGTGTGTACAGTATTAGTCAAGAACAGTTTTAAAACAAATGACACCTTCTCTGGTACATGTATTTCATGCTTGCTAATCGATATCACACAGTTAAGGCTTATATATTACCTAAACCAAGTTTCCTTAAAGATTTCAAAGCTTCCCAAGAGGTAGGCCTCTTTTTCTGTAAGGGATCGTTTAAGGCAACGAATTTCATTTTGTACTCCTTCACTGGACGGCCCCGCTTCACTCTTCTTGTGCGATGTCTCCTTCCTGTTAAAGGAGGACTCTGGCTGGATTGTTGAGAGCGAAACCTGGTTAAAGAGATACACGCCCAATATAAGAGGAGAGTGTCTTCTACCTTTAATATTACTTTTGGCAATGTGTTTTGAACTTGCCACTCTACTGCATTGCATGTCAGGGAAAATTTTTCGAAAAGGGTCCCTCTTTTGGAGAGGTTGTTGGCCCCGTGGGCAATTTTCCACAGATTTGAAATTTTCAGCAAGGAAGAAAACAAGTCAGACCTTAATGCTCACAAAATCTCATATACCTTATGGACCTCCTTCATGGTCAAATGAAGGGATGAAATGGCCTTTTTGGCCCTTTAGAAAGAACTGCGTGCCCTATGGCCCGATATCACTAAATGAAGACAGTTTATTAGGTTTGTTTTTGCTTGCACTCATTGCAAAAGATCATGTGAAAAGTCAGAACAAATCTGAGTTCTCTGTGCCTCGTACTTTTTGAGTTCTTAACCCCTGAATTTGGGTAGCCAGAATCTTTGTTAGCTGAAATTCTTTCATGTTATGGGACACCATATTAAAGGGCCCATATCTTTTCAACATAACATGATACAGCCTTGGTATAAAGTACTGTACCAGTTCATCATTTATACCCCAGAATGCAACAGTAAATGTAGAGAGATTGAAACCAAGATTGCCGAGTTTTAAGAAATATTCATTTGAAAATTGTCATTTCTCATGCAAACACAGTATTGACTCAATACGCTTCTGCACAGTATCATGGGTATACTACAGTAAGTCAGTATGCACTTGGGCTAGTGGGCTTGTGTATACATGCTGGCAGCCCAGAACTACAAAATTTGTGTTTGTTACAAAAAAACCAAAGCTTACTGTAGACATTCCTTTGCCTGCAGTTTCCACTAAGTAGCTTTTAGTGCTGAGATGTTGTAGCCTACACTGCAGAAATTTCTTGCCTGAATTTATTTGGACATGGGTCCAACTTAACTTGTAAGGTAAAAATTTCTGTATCTAGGTGTGTCGGCAACATGTGTCAACACATGTGTCCCAATGTTGATAGTGTACACGGTGCTCTATACCTCTTTCTTGTGAAAAGTTATCAGCCTTTATAGTCATGAAAAATCAAAAAAGCAACATTGGCATAAAAATATGGTATTACGCAATACTCTTTAAAAGGCCATTTTCAACTCCGAAATCGCTGAGCTATCAGCCTCAAAATTTCAGTGTGTTCATTTTGTCTATGCAGCAACATTATGAGGAAAGATCATCAAATCAGAGATGGTCAACTGGGAAACATATTTGAATTGGCATGGAATGACCCCTTGACAAAAATGCACAATGTCATTTTGCTGCTGATCTGCAGAATTTCCATGAATTTTAAATCCGCCGAAACTTGACGAATGTCACTAAAATTGTCAGAATATGCTTTTTTATGACAGACTATCCACACAAATATTTTGGGAATTTTTTGAGTCAGTTGAGCAACAACTTTTTGCCAAATTAGGTGATTTGACATGGAATGACCCATTTACCGACATCCGGCGCACAAAAAAGTGACATTCCAGTCTGTGCCTCTGGTGGTTTGACACAGAATGACCCTTTTGAGATTCAACTTTTTGAACATCAGAACTGAACTCAGGCCTTTAAACAGTCAGACAGTAAGATATTGACTTCAAAATGTGAAACCACCAAAATATGCCAAATTGAAGAAAACCCTTCAATTTATTTCAGGAAATCACATTCCAAATTGTAATGACGACCCACGAAGCGACTTCTGTTGTATAAAGTTTTGGCCTAAGAACACACCTTTGACTTTGAGCTGTATTAGGCTAGGCCTAATGCATTTTTATTCTGCAATGAAATGATAACAAACTGATTTGCATTGTTTTACGTGCGGAGGAAAGACAGTAAAGCCTAAGGCCTAGGCCTATGCTAGTTGAGGAACAATTATTGTCTGTGAAATTTTCCTCCCAGACCTTAGCTAGGCTAGGCCTAGATGGTTTTTAGTATGATGGTGGTACCATGAGTCGGTCAATGAAGGGGATTTTCACTACAAACATGCACATAAGGAAGTAATATGAAATTTAAAGTTATTCATTATTCTTATATACATGTTTTTGCTTAATTCTGAAAGTTAGAGTGAATTTTGTTGGCAAACTTTCAAGAGATGGAGAAATTCCCACCACAAGTTTCAGATGCCTTAGGTTCAACAATGGTACCTTGAGTCGGTCACCCAAACATTATGAAAGCCCATGAGAGTGATATCAAAATATATTCCATGAATGGAATCACCATTATAAAAAAAATCACAAGATGATGGAAAGAGACCATTCACTGTGATTTTGAGAATTGGTTAAAATTTTTTTAGGCCTTTTAAATATGTCTCAAACCACCTTAATGTAACACTAGATGTAGGCCAGCCTGGGTAAATTTCTTCTCAAAATGGGAGTAAATGCCTATTTTTGACAAATTTTGAGTTGTTGTCATCTTGTACTGGAGTTTCTTCACTGTCATATGTTTATTTGTTGGCCAAAGGGCGCTTGTCTTGCATTCTGTATGCAGTGACCGACTCAAGGTACACTTACTATACTGTGTAGCCAGGACAAGGACTCTAGTACATGTGAAGTAGCCTAAAACAAATTGTACATAGCTAGGCCTAGCATAGGCCTAGCCTAGGGTACCTAGGCCTAGTTCTCACGTACACTTTGTTTCCTGAACTAGGCCTAGTCTCTCGCTGTACAAAAAAGTTTTCCAAATTCTTACTGTGAGAGTAAAATCGTGTGCCTGCGTTGCTGCAGTGATTGTTGCTATATATGCGTACGTGCATGTATAACTGACAACTGTAACCATAGCTATGGACTACGTCACAGATGAACACCAGTGTGTGCTATTTAGCATACAATAGTGTGAACGTCCTCGTAACGAGATTTAAAGAGTTTCATAGAATGTTTAAAAAACAAAACAGGATTGTTTCTGTAATTCAAAAGTTTGGGTCTCTATATGGACACTAAGTGCACAAATTCTCAGTATGAAGGGTCTTAAACATATAAACGACTCAAAGAGGTCAACTAGGCCTAGCCGGTGTTGGCGGCTGGCTTGCAGAAATGAGCACCGGCTTGCGGCTTGCAAACAGTTTATAGCTGTGCGCGAGTGAACAGCTTATAGCCGCACACTTTACTGCCATTACTCCACTTATGATGTCACAGATTTTATTTCAGGGGACGTTTCGACTGGTAAGCTTTTGACTAACAAGTTAGATATTAGGCCTATGCCTAATAATATAATACAGTAATAGCTGGGACGTTTTGGTACAGGGATGATTTGGTAAAACCTTCACCAAATAGGCCTAGGCTTAGCTTAGGGCCTAGGTCTAGGGCTAGGCTAGGCCAGTATCAATTTAAGCAGCCTTGCCTATCCCTAACATTTGGCTAGAATCCTACGCCAATACTAGTTCAGGGAACAAAGTGTAGGCTAGGCTACTTGAGATTGAGAACAAAGCCCTGGCTAGGCCTTGGCACAGGCGGTCCTAGCGTTATAATTATATAGTATCTATACTGTAGGGCCTAAGTTTGGCCTAGCCTATATGTTAATTGTTATATAGGGATATATATTGGCTATATAGGCTACTATAAAACGCTAGGACTGCATGTGGGTCTAGGCCTAGCCTGGTACACTACGCTAGTACAGGTGATGCACGAAAATTATAGGCTAGGCCTAGGCCTATACCTTGCGGCGAAACTTTCCACGAAAGCCTCCTCATCTGCATCATCATGTTCAAGAATATCACTGATCTGATTCTGCACACGCAGTAAGGCAGGTAGGATTCTTGTAGGTCTACGTCTTGATCCTGATGCTTCATCCATTGGTCAACTTCTATATAAAAGCAACGGCAAAATTGGCTCAGCAGGCGATCGTACCGTAGATATCGCTAGCATATGCACGCCATGTACGTACTGATGCACGCACTCTCTAGCTGTACTGTGCCTGTACTGTTTTCCCTTTCAGCAATTAATTGGCGGGCCGGCCATAAACTGCAGCTTATATCTAACGCACTCTCTGATTGGCTGTTGCTGATTTTTTGTAGGAAATGGTTGAATTCTCGGCGGAAATGGTTGAATTCTCGGCGGAAATGGTTGAATTCTTGGCGGAAATGGTTGAATTCTCGGCGGAAATGGTTGAATTCTTGGAGGAAGTGGCTAAAATCTCGGAGGAAGTTGATTCACACAGAGAGTTTTGCTGCGCGACGATTGGTTGAATTAATGGTACCATATATTCGATTTAATGGTACCATATATTCGAATTTATGGTACCATATATTCGAATTAATGGTACCATATATTCGAATTAATGGTAACATATATTCCATTTAATGGTACCATATATTCGAATTAATGGTACCATATATTCGAATTTATGATACCATATATTCGATTTAATGGTACCATAAATTCGATTTAATGTCCACATATAAAACTAAACAGCCATTGGTCGAATTTATGGTACCATATACTCCAATTAATGGTACCATATATTCGAATTAATGGTACCATATATTCGAATTAATGGTACCATATATTCGAATTTATGGCACCATATATTCCAATTAATGGTACCATATATTCGAATTAATGGTACCACATATTCGAATTAATGGTACCATATATTCGAATTAATGGTACCATATATTCGAATTTATGGTACCATATATTCGATTTAATGGTACCATAAATTCGATTTAATGTCCACATATAAAACTAAACAGCCATTGGTCGAATTTATGGTACCATATATTCGAATTAATGGTACCATATATTTGAATTAATGGTACCATATATTCGAATTAATGGTACCATATATTCGAATTTATGTCTCCATATATTCGAATTTATGTCTCCATTTAAAAATGCCATGTGATTGGTTGAGAATTAATGGTACCATTAAATCGAATTAATGGTACCATATGTTCGAATTAATGGTACCAAAAATTCGGGATTTTTGTCCACTATGGCCTACCATAGACGTGCAGGTGAGGGAAATATCTTAATGATGTAACCATTTTTGATAAATATAAACGTTATTTGACCTCGGGAGAGGGTTTTGTTTGAAAACATAAAATTTGCTTGTGTTATCATTATTATTTGATAACCCAAAAGAGCATTTTTGAAAAAAAAATACGAATATTGTACATGTTTCAATGCACAGAGCATCGAGAATCCCACTTGTTATCATTTGAGAGACTGTACAACTAAACGAGGTACAAAAGTATACTGAACTTATATAAATGTACAGGACGTCTCGTGCTTAATCGTGTGGAAGTGTTTACGCAAAGTGCAGTGTATCGATTTTTGAATACCGTACGTGGGCTACCCCACTATGTCAGACTATGTTTTCTCAGCTCTTTGCTTTCCAAACCAGGGATATGACATGAATAAGGAATATACCGTACAGCCTACTATGGAAGCGTTACGTGACCATGTGGCGCTGATCTCATTCAGGTGTTTTGATAATAGACTAGCTAAATTGGGTGGATGGTTAGGCCTACTCGAAAAGAAATTCCGGACGTTTGAAAGTTGTTCAAGTCCTTGCGAATAAGAGGCCTTGTGCGAAACAGTGGTATAAGCTAGGCCTACACATTTTTATGTTGAGGCAGAAACAAGTATTCAACTTAGCCTGATGTCTGAATGGTATTAAGCCGCGGTCACACTACAACGAATTCGGAACGGATTCCGATGCGTTTTTGTGAGTTTTTATTAAAATCTTCTCCCTTTCGGGTCGGAAGAACCCAAAATTTGCCAACCTGTGTAATTATATGATTTTTATCGCAGGACTACGAAAATTAAATCTATATGAATTATTTCGTGACGTCACATCGACAGACAGCTGTCATCGGACTACGCGTGTCCGATAAAAGCTATTTGTCAGTGTGACGTCACGGACCTCTGATGCAAATCATATATTTACACTGGTTGGCAAATTTTGTGCTCTTTCTGACCAGAGATGGAGAAGATTTTAATAAAAACTCACAAAAATCGGATCGGAATCCGATCCGAATTCGTTGTACTGTGACCGCGGCTTTAAGAATTTGGCTTAAGGTTTAAAGAGATTTATATATGCAGTCGGCTCAAGTTTCAAATTATTTGTAAACATTACCATAATCTTTCAAATTTTCTTGTATTTCCTTTACAAACACTTTTCTTAACATTTCTGGACAAAAAATATTTAGTATGAAAGGTAAACAAATGACTTATCCTTCCTTAATAGCAAATTAGTTTATATTGTCACATGGAGGAAAGAAGCTACTCGTCGTGAATTGCGATGCCGGCGCGGGGTACACTACTTCTAGTTAATGTGAATGTTATCTAGGAAATGTCGTAAGTGAAAGAGGAACCCACCGCTTTCTTTTAAAAAAAGAACATAGCACATTGATTGAAAATACAATGTTTCATATGGTTTACGCTTGACGGTTGTGCTAACATTCCAAAAACAATTTTCGGTTTGAAAAGGAAAACGTGCTTTTTGAAGCGTGTGCCATATGTCAGTCTCGGAGGCAGGAATTGTGCAGCTCAGGCTTCTATCCAAGCGGGCCAAGGGCGCGAATCCCTCTTTGAAATGTGTTCGCCCCTTAGCAAGTTTTCAAGTTGCCATTGGCTTAATGTTATTTGTACACATTTGGCCCCCTTAAAAATTTGATAGCCCCTGGAAGCCATTTCGCCCCCATTCAGTACCTTGTCAGGCTACGAGCCTGGTGCAGTCACATGGGCGTCGACACTGCAGGAACCACCTCAGTCTTGTTTTCCGTTGCCGAAAGCCCCACCAAGTTGGTAAGGGGGAGCTATGGGGGATGATATTTCAATAGCCTTAGACTTAGTATAAGTGTGCATATTTCTCAACGCTTTCTACGAACTGTAGTTACCCTCCGGCCTGTTGCGACACATTCACCGGTCCTAAAGGCAATCGACGATTTATACCTGGTAGATCCCAATCATAAAATGTTCTGCAGTAAAATAATTTTGTAGGGGAAAACGGAACTAAAGAGTACTCAGAATTAGGCCCGTAAAGAATTTAATTTAGAAATTATCCCTTTATATTGAGCAATTGAGCAATTTTGGTTTTTCCAAATTATAGCGGCACTAACACGCATTTGAACTTTTGTCCCTGGACAAGTTCAAGGAATCTCTTTGGTGCAAAATATTGTTTTTAAGACCTTTAACCATTTGTAAAATTTCTTTATCGGAAGTTACTATCTGGGTCTAATTATGGAAAACAAATGAGGTCTACAAAGCAGCACACTCATAAACATTCATTATTTGTATACACACATCTGTGCAGTATATAAAGTTAACTTTGTGTACCAGACTTATTCTTTCAGAGACTTCAGGAGTTCAATACATATTTCAATGCATTTATATTTATCTCTTTTGTTTTCTTACGTACGTATGGACAACATGAGTTACAGACCCAACCAAAATATTCACTGCAGACTTTAAGGTCAACAGGAAAAGCTGAGCTTCGGCAACATTGTTGCGCTTGCTTGATTATATGATACGCATATACAACTTGCTTCGCAGAAAAACAAAGTTACCCTATGTACCCCCTTAACCAGCCATAGTTTATTTGAAACCTGTCAAACATCTACGCAAAGAAGAGCTTACCTTTCCTAATCGTATCGCCTTCGCTATGTGGCCACTTTTTCAAATGTGCATGCGTTCCTGTAATAAACTGAAACTTGCGGAAAACTTTCCTTATCATATCGTGTAACGTTCACGTTAAGTTGGGTAACACTCTTTCTACAAACACCGGTTCAGTTTTTTTTTTTTCAAAAACAAATTTAGAGTACCAGTGTTTAATACTCTAAGTTGACGATAATCAAGAATTACGGAATCCATTAGCATTTAGCAGAAAGATGGATTTTCTTTGACCAGACGAAATTCTAAACGTATTAACGAGAAAGAGGCTAAAGGTTTGCATTAAAGATTAAAGAGTTATGATTTACCGTTAAAACTGTGAATTTTTAAAGTAGCTGTCCAAGTGGATAGTGGTTTAGCGATATTGAGGAGAAACTTTAACCTTTTGTTTTTATAGTTAATCTGCATACACATAGGCGTAGGAAAGGGGTGCAGTGGAGAGACCTCCCTCGCACTCTTATTTGTGGGGGAACCTGCCCCCCCCCCCCACTTTGGATGGCATGACGCCAAAATATACCTTTTTAATATACAAAATGTACTTTGAACTCCATAATCATCATATGCTGTTTTTGCACATGACATGTTTCTCTAGGTTCTATTCAGTGTATGTACAAATGCTAAGTATGGCCTCATCTATCCTCAATTTGATACGCATTGACAACATCTGTATACGGTGCACATACCAGATGCAGATCATGAACACTGCAGTGGAATATATGCTGTGAGCAGGGAGGTGTTAGTAATAACACCTTCCTGCTGTGAGATCCCAAGTTACCGGTAGTTCTTTATCAAGAATTTGAAATGAAACGAAGACGCACGTTAGCTGACTTTTTCTCAGCAGCAATTTGCATGCATAAGATTATTTTATTACTGTGTACATAACGGTGATTATTATTTAACTCCTTTTTTCTTAAAAGTTTTTCTGTTGTATTTTCTCCTTTGAAGTTCGTACTAGGTGATAACAAGATACAAAAATTATGAAAGAATTCCGATAGAGATGTATTCAGTAAACTGTCTTCAATTATGTCATTTTAGCAACTGAGTGAACTAGCATAATATTTAAATTTAGCTACTAGAGAATAAGATACCATGTGATGAAGATTGGTTAACTATCCCCCATTACTCATTCTTAGAGGATGGTACCAAATGACATTCTACTTCAAATGAATTGTGAGTAAGAAAGTTTAGTAGCAGGATGCAGTATAAGTAAATATTACACTCTTGAAGAAATGGAAGTACATAGACAACTACTCTCACTTATCTTTTATCACAAGAAGGTGCCAATTTGAACTACTACCCATTTCCAAGGTCTTATTCCACCTCCAGTTTGGACCTAAGGCTGTCAGTACATGACAAAATCCAAGACCGGTGAAGAAAGGTATTGTTATATCATATTTCAGATGGCCGTGTCTTTTTCTCAGATATGGACGCAAGTTGATTATTATATTAGAAAATATAAATGGTCAAAACATTTCCAAAGGGGAGGGGACACCCCTTCCTTTAGACTTCCCGGGACACTGATTCCTAATATTCACTTCCGCCCCCCCCCCCCCCCACTTTCAAAAAGTTTCATAGCCTATGATACACCGCTTAAAACACAAAGTAGTTTCTTGATTAACACAGTTTAATCGCGAAAAACAAAGTTTGTTGGCAAAAGTCCGTGATTCGATTGATGAAATCAACGTTCCGGTTCCGGTTACATAAAGCCTGTTTTTGCTCGTTGAACTGAGTTTATGGGCGGTAATTTTGGGTCACCCAGAGGTTAAAAACCAAAGACCTTGAAAGCAAGATATTTCAAGGCAGGACTGGTGACTACCGTCACTACCTGTTCTACAATTTGTCTATTCACATAGCCTACATGGTGATGATACACAAATTTATGTATCCTAGTTTAACCTCTTGAAAACATTGAAAGGTAGTATTGACTGGACAGCGGGTAGCAAATGAAATTAAATATGGATAAAAGTGAATTTCTTTTAATTGGTTCACCCTATACTCTCAGGGTGCAATTTTTTTTAACTTTAACAGTTGGTATAGCACTTCCTTACATTTAGTTAGTTCAGTCACTATCGTATCTCATCTCTGATGTTGAATTCTCTCTCCAGGAGCTTCCCCCACCCTAGGACCCACCCTCGGCTCCATTTCGACGTTCCCTCTGGGTCAGACCTGGGGCCATAAGGTGGACTCAAGGACCTAGCATGCACTTGCTTCGCGCTATACGAGTGTCATATTTTTCCTGTAGGCATTTTCTTTCCTTCACATGGCACCCCCATTCAGAATGCCCAGGCGACGCCCCTGGAAATGACCTTGAAATCCGACTTTGCAAAAAAAAAAAAAAAAATTGGGGCTTAGGAGAGAACAGGGGGAGACAATCCTCACATCATAAACATAGTGCACGCGAAGGTCAATGTGTTTGTACGAAGAACTTGCACTACTATGAATGTTCCACACAAGAAAACTTGTTGTAGGTCTACGCACAGGTATCTTTCTAAGATGTCCGGAAACTGTGGGGAATAAGGCCACTTGAAGACGGAACAATGCATAAAATAACAAAAAACTTTACCCGTCTCCAGGATTTCATACCCAATTCCCATGCTCGGAACACACGGCACCGAGTCCGCTGTCCTTCCGAGTCCGAAATTCGTGACTTCAGAACACTTCATTACTGATGTCCTCTTCTACACACGAAACAGAAAACGATTGATAATTCCTAATTCCTTTTCTTCTGTTTAGCTTTACAAGACACATCCACTTCAAACTGGTTACATCTTTACAATAAACTATGCGATCTCTCCATCTTTCGTTGGCACTGTGGGTTTGTTAAGTTTACTAAAAAACTTTTTTCAGCTTTTTTACGGTAACATCCAAAACAATTTTTTGTTTGTTTGTCCTAACGGATAAAATTTTAGATCAAAGGAGAAAGTAAATACGAAATTCACATAAGAACATTCGAAAAAAACACTCTTAACGCCTAATTGAATAACAGAAGAGTTAAGGCTAGCATTATTCGATCGGCAATGAAGTAAAGTTCTCTTAAGCATATTAGTAGCTGTTTCCATGATGAAAAAGGAATACCTTTCATGTGTGTCATCCACTGCTTACCTCTCCTGGTCATAAAAAGATTACCACAAACTGGTCAATAAAGTTGATGGAGAACGACCACGCCTTCTTGACAAAAATCACTTTTCATTAGCCGAATGCCCGTGGACCAATCTACCAAAAGGAAAACACTGCTAGACATGCAAGGTTCCTGGATGAGTTTGAGTATTTTTCTGTTAAGAAATACATTACAGGAACGCCAGATCTTAGAGACAGTCTACTGCTAAGGGACAAGCATTGGACTAATGGTCCAAGGAATACTTTGTCGTTTTCTGAATAGCCCCTTATGCTGTTTCCTAGTCCAGACATCATGGCACTGCTGCTACCCTGACTGCCTGCACCTATATGGTAACTTGTCATTGTGTGTAGTCGCCTGGAGGGATGTCTACATGACATGTTACCGTTAAGCAAGGGTTTTATTTAAAGTTTATTTTGAAGTCAATGGATCGATCGATGCGCCCTGAGGAAACTAAATATTACTTTTACCCGACTATTTAATAAATTTGTCAAGAATCTATTTATGTTGTGCCTTTGTTATTTCCAAAGACCACTGCAAGTAATAGAAAAACTCATTTCGATATACTTGCAAAAGCAACGAGTTAAACATAATTATCTTAATATCATCTTTTCTAAAAGCAGCCAAAATTTTTCTTTTTTCATTTCTTCTTCTTCCCAACATCAGATGTCCTGTTCACGTTGAATTCAGAATATGTTAACATGAAACAAATCCCCGATGCTCCTAAAATATAAAGGACGGATACGTTATACTCTGTGATCTGTAAACGGTTTGACATGTACTTCTGTTACAATACCTGGTAATGTCAATAAGTACATCATAACCTTTCACAGTGATTAGTTTCATTAGAAAATTTGTCCTTCTAAAAATATCTAAGATTATTGTTGATTAGCAATAAAAACTTAATATTTCCTGGGTTGATAATAAAAAACGTTAACTCTTAAATCCATGTAAAAGGTGCGCATTTTGTGGAAAGTAAGTACTACAGGTGAAAAATAGGGAAATAAGATTACATCTTTTATATTACCAACTTTTAAAAATGCTTATTTTAATATGAATCAACTTAACAATTAAAGGTGCAAAAGTGTTACTGAATAGCTTTCCGATGTCTTGTTTTGAATTTGTCTTGGGGTAGTTTAGCAGCCAGGTATGTTGTTGTTCAGTCTTATATAAAGTGTGCAAAATTTAAGCTTGTTTGTTTACTGCAAAACTAAAAATGAATAACTCAAAAAGGTTTAAAAATAAAACGTGAATGTATAAATGGATCTGAGTTGATTTCTGAAAGCCTAAAGGAGATTACGAGTGGTAATGTAAAGATATTATAAAGGCCACTTCATGGGAAAATAACCGTTAGACGAAATATCTCCTATGAAGTTGTCGTTAAACAAATCTTCTGATTGATTGCTGTCGGTTGACCTCTGTCGATCATATTTATCAATTTCACCAATTTTGCTGGATAAAACTGAAACATTGAGGGCTGCGATAAAATATATGAACCCGATTGTTTCTCAGAAGAACCCCCACGCTCAGTTAACCCTAACTTTAAAAACTCCTGATACATGTTACGTATGCCTTTGGTTTTACACTGCTTACTTGGAAATACATTTCTTCCTTGTTTGCTTTATTTAAGTCTTCCAAAGACTTTACAAGTTTACTTTTCATTTCTAATATGTCCCATGAAATGTTTCGGTCAAGAACTGTGCCTGCTATTCCTCGAGTGTGACCCAATGCGTCTAACCAATCAGAAATATTTCCTTCTATGTGTTTTATAGTGGCACACTCTTTTTCCTGAATCCATCGAAACTTTTCAGTCAACTATTCTTTGTCAGATTTTAATTTTTTAACGATTTTGTCGTAGTGGTCGTCAACCCTCCCAACTAGGTTTGATATGTGGCGTTCTATTTCGCGGGTAGCTTCTCTCGTCAACGCTAAGTTTTTTAGTGCAATTTTTGTATTAGATACGTTTTCTCTCAAGAGAGCATTCAACTGGGCTTTCGCTGAAGTGACGACACTGCCTACTTATTGCAAACTTTGGTGGCCTTGATGAACAACAGTTGCACACTTTTGACACGCTAACTGGCTGCATTGTGTATAATAGCAATACACCTTTTCTTCTTTATGTACCTTACAATATGGTGTTTGGGTCGATATGACCTCTTGCAAGTAACTTTCATCAGACAGATTTTCAGACGGGATCATAGGATGGTCATTGCTTCTTGTTAGTTGATTGTGTGTGCCTTTGCAGTCCTGACAAATATGCATCTTACAATCCACGCAGAACATTGTACCGATTTTATTTCTACATATATTACAATTGCAGTATTTGTCTTGCTTCGAAATTTGTTTAGCTTCTTCTAAACGTTCCATTAAACTGACCAAAAAGAAGATGTTTGGTAAGCCGTTTACACCTGTACTCGGCAAATCAACGGTACGTCTACATGTTGGGCATGATAATGGCCGAGCATGCGTATTCCTAGCCCACTGTTCCAAACACTGTATGCAGAAGCTGTGAAGACATGGTAACATCTTAGGCTCATTGTATGGCTCCCTACAAATATCACAATGAACAAAATCTTTACTCAAGCTCTGTATAACATTTTCTGCCATTCTGACACAGTTTTGTATAAAGTTTAGGAGCAGAAATAATTCTTTCACAATGATATCTTTTTGAACTCCGCATCAGTCCTGAAAAAGAAATTGGATGCAATTAAACATCCTCTAGTGGTGTACCATACTGAAAATAGTTTTAATGCAAAGGAAACTTCTGAGCTCATTGACAAATCAGAGATAGAAAATGTCGACAATCTGTAAGCAAACTACATGAAGAGTTCCTTGTTTCTTTCGAAGATCATAAAATTTAATTTCCCTAAACTTCCTTCCTTCATCACTGGTGTTAAATTGGTCACTACAGATTGTTTGTTTAAACAGAAAAACGCTTATTAATACATTTTCAGGGATTCATTGTGATTCTGGGGCTAACTTTTAATCATTTCTCGTGAAGATGTATACGTTTGTCGTGCTGACTTACGAGATTGCATTTGCAGTCAAGTAAACATCACGTATGCACGTAGAAGCAGGTGCGGCGTTGACAATGTAATCCCCTTGGACCACCTTGCATAAATATTACTATTAAATTAACACATAAGTTGTTGTTATTACACAAAATCTATCTTGACAAAATAGACAATGAACTGCAACTCTTCAAGGGTGTGCATTGCTATATGAGAATTACTCACCCTTAGAATGGATTAGATTCAACAAAGTAAACTGTTGTACGCGCAACATCAAAAGAAACTTTAAATACTATTAGTATTAGAATTAGAAGCAATGCCTACACTCTAAAAACAAAAGACTGAGTGAAAATCACTCCAAAAAAGTGTGTGCTGAGGGACCATTCCTGACTAAGTAAGAGTGAATTTCACCCGGAATGGAGTGAAAATTCACTCCAAATAGAGCAATATTTTATTCCATGTGTATGAAGTATCGCTCCATTTGGAGTGAATTTCACTCTTACTTAGGAGTGGTCCTTCAGTACACTTTTTTGAGTGAATTTCATTCTTTTGTTTTTAGAGTTTATATAATTGAGATATAGCAATACTAGCCTACTGGACACATAGCTGTTGAAATATTTCAAAACTGCACCAAATTTAATGAAGAAGAAAGTCTCGTTGCTGTATGTGACACCGATAATTTTCTCTTTGCTATCACAAACTCTATACAGCTGAAAGTCTACGTGTCCGAAGAAGTCCATATCATGGCGTCGTTTGCTTAACATGACATTATAATTATATTGCGACGGATACAGTACAAAGATCAGAATACATACAGATAAAAGTTTCACGATTTCACTGAGTGTTTACTTTGGAAGAGCTAAATATGTGCTTACCACTGCAGAACTCACGCGTTTTGATTCCAAGCGGTTGTGCAGTTGTATTTGGAGGGCGTGATGTCTTTTACGTTCCTTTTCAACCTAGTCCTTTTAGAAGCTTTGCTATTCATGTCTAGGAAGGGAGCTATTGCAACTCCCTGGTCTAGATATCTCCCTTGAATACACTGGCTGACTTTCTTGTTGCAGCAATACAGAACATCGCAAAGCTTGATCTTAAATGGTGTTTATTTATAATATGCTTTGTGAGGCAAATTAATAATACGGTTTTAACGATAATCAACTTTGCCGCACTGGATTCCACCTAAAGAGGAGGATGAGGGGACTCAAGGGAGTTCACGGCCCTACAATTTTCAGGGCAAGGGTAAACTTGGGTACTCCACTGATCGTAGATCTCGAAGTGAAGAATATTGACTGTTATTTCATGCCCAACTGTCCCAAAAGTACCTACTATTACAATGGGAAATCGGAAACAACCCATGGGTGTGGGAAGGGACACCTAATCGAGACTCAATGGGATCAAGACGGAGGATTTTTACCAGATGTTTCACTTAGCCTTCTCTTCTCCCCCAACAAAGTTTGTTAATTACAAAAATGTGTAGCCAGCTTACTCGTTCGAATCAGAAACAGCTTCCCCTCATAACTTAAAGAAGCTGGGTAGTAGGCGTACTTCGGAAATAAAATACGTCATACTAAACGAGATGTTTACCCTCAGTGTAATACTGCGTGTTTGGTCTGGTGGTAGAGCATCCGCCTCTCACGCGGGAGTCCCGGGTTCGATTCCCAGGTCGAGTCATACCAAAGACTTTAAAAATGGAACCTTCTGCCGTTGTGCGTGTTGCTCGGCATAAGCAATGGAGCCTTTGTTTCCAGTTGTGGCTCACTGGCTTGTTTTTCCTTACTCCATTGCTCATGCGGAGCATCGCGCACAACGGCAGAAGGTTCCATTTTTAAAATCTTTGGTATGACTCGACCTGGGAACCGAGCCCGGGACTCCCGCGTGAGAGGCGGATGCTCTACCACTAGATCAAACACGCGGTTCAAATCAACATGTCAGCGTAAGGAGTCTCGTAGCGGAGGCTGTTCGTATAAAAGCACGAGCAGCCTCCGTCTGTAGCTCTGTGTAAATCTGGGACTAGGAAACGAAAATGCTTGAATCGACCACCTCCGGTAAGCCTTAAACTTGTTGTTTTTGCAAACAATGAGTTTCCATTTCTTCCCCATAATAGATTTGCTTTTACTAGCCACCATCATACTCATTATAGGCTAACTAAGAAAATCATAGGCCTGACTAAAATTACGTTAGCCCTAAAAGTAAGCAGTATCGTACTAAAACATTCAACACTAATATACTACACACGTACGTACGCACTCACCAACATGTCCTTAGCGGGACACGGGGCAGCTCGCCGCTCGCACGGCTCGCACTTCTTTCCTAGCTCACGCGCGGCTCGAAACTGCGAGTAGCTACCCAGAAATTCGGCCACTGCAACGAGAAGTCACGCGCGGCTGCACGTGCTTGCATTTTTCGTGTCCCGGTAAGGAAGCGAGGGTGCATACGTCTTGAGTTGTGTGTATTAGACACAATGCATTTCGGATCGAATCGACAAACCAAGAAGCATTACCGGATGTGACGTAATGAAGTCGGCGGGTCCGAGAATTTATTCTGTTTTGGCAGTTTGGCGACTACTCAGCTCCTTTAGATTGATTTTGGGTTTCTAACATGTTCTAGGAAAATGTTTTTTTCCTGCTCTTCGAGCCCACCTTTAGCACATGCTTGTCTCATGATCTCCTGATGTCGGACAGTTTGTGCCTTTGTTCTTGAGCCGCATGCAATTACGCCGTCATGCATCCTCCCATATGCACTATCATGCCCCTTCACCGTTAAAATGGACCGTTCATTGGTCTAACTAAAGCTTTTCTTAAAGTTGTGATTTGTGGTCAGTTCTGTGCTCATCAAATGCCATATTTGAAAGGGTTAAAATAATTTTCTTTTTAATGCCCACAATTTTGTATTTATCTCAAAATTCCATGCACCTCGCTCTTTGTCCCCACTGAGGCGTTGCATATGAAACAACCAGGGCCCCCAAAAGCAGTGGCGCCGGCAAGGAGGAGGCGTGGGGAGCACGTGCCCTCGATAGATTTCTGAAAATTTCCGAACATTTTCTTAAAATATGCCCCAAAGCCGTTAAAGCTGTAGACTTTTGTAGGGTGTGGGGTGAGGTGTTTTCGAAAGAGTGATGAATCTATTTTAATCTATTTCTATCACAAGTCGTTTTGAATCTATCAAAATTTTCATAAATCCTTCGCAAACTATTAAAATTTTCGCGGGCTCCCAGCGACACCTCAGCGCTGTGCTTATTAACGATACCGTCTTAAACGTATTCGCACTATTCATCGGTGAGAAATTTTTAGGCCGATTGTTCTTGTCCGTAGGATTCATTGCAGAGGGCACAACATTGCAAGAATGAGAAAGAGGGGACTTCAAGAGGAGACATATTTAATGAAAACTGAAATTTTTTACGAATTACTAGGCCAAAAACTTTCCGTCTAATTGGCAGGTAAATTTTGATGGGGATTTGAGAGTGTTCCAGTGCATTGTCTGTGTGTATCTTTTGTCTTGGAATGATTTTCAATGCAATTAATGTTTGTAGCTTGATGTGAAACTTTGGAAGTGTGTATCAGAGGTTATATTTAGTTTTGTATAACGGGTGTCTTACCACGGCTAAAACATTACTTAGTTATAAGAATTTCTTTGATTCAAACGTTTGCCACAGGAAGCACCATTTTGCATTTAAGTCATCTAACAAAAACAAAAGTTTCTCAAGAGATGGAGTTGTCAACCCTTTCACTTAGATAACACATCCTTCCCTTCATTACACCCAACCAAAAACAAGAATTTACTGAATTAAGAGAATCTTTCAGCATATTATCAGTTCAAAAATTTGACAAAAGTAGCACCATTTTGTATCAAAGTCACCTTAAACAAACAAAAACTTCTCAAAGGTTGGAGGGGAACACCCCCTCTAACACCTCTCCCCTTAGACCCCTCCCCCCAGGAGCGCTTGCACTATTGGACAAAGGAAGGATCCCCCGCAGGTGGTCTTTTCTAGCCCGGAATTCTTGGCAATAACAACTAGTGGGTGTACTTGCAAAGTTTCAACGTTAATTAGTAGGTATAAAGACATGTTTGATTTTGCAAAGTGGTTTGTACAATCCTGAGTCAGGGGAAACGTATGGGGACCTAATGTGTAGATTAAAAGTTAGGTTCATGTTTTCTTTTTTTCTAACATGCCAAAGGGAGTAAAGCATGCCCCGCAATAGCTCCAATGTTCCCCTTGGCTACGGGCCTTGAGGGAATTTTACCTGAAACGTAACTGGAAAGGGTAGAAAGGAGCAACATGCTCCTTTCATTTATGAATTTTAGAAAAAGGCAGCGTTCGGATGCAAAATTGCCCTTTGTTTGCAATGTTTGAGGGTACTCATACTCCTTTCAAAATGATTCTAAATATTGCTGTTAAAAAAAAAATTGGGGAACGTGTATCGTTTTCCTCCATCAAAATCGAGAGGCTTGCGTGTTCATATCCTTAACATAAAACGAATCTAATCTTATCTGTAAATGAAAGACACCTCCAAACAGAATTTTTCACATATAATACTGAAAGTAAGGACTTTGCGATATTTGCAGGCTATATTTGTAATCATAAAGTAAAAGTAATTGGGAAGGATGGAGGATTTTTAAAAAACGGGTCCACTGAATGCCGAAAGCACGAGTGACACGCGAAGCGGCGATGGGGAAAGATATGGGAACTCCTTGGGAAATTCACTTGTGATTGTGCAATTTGGTATCTCTTACAATGTAAATTACAGACTTTGAAGTGGCTGTAATTATTTCCCATTCAGAAACAGAATTAGCAATTTTGCCGCATAGCCAATGGCCCCGGCCAGGATTTGATGATTGGAGGGCACCACAGAGGATGATGTCGTAATCCCTCCCCGAGAAAACCAGAAAGTCAGTGTTAAGTTTCATATGCGTATCAACGATACTTTGCTTACCGAGTTGACACTCACTTTGTCAGCTAGTAAGGATGTGCTGTCCCGACAGACTGGTCTAACGTGAGGGGGACACCTCCCCCTTTGAAAAAGTTTTGATCTTGAAAAGTGGATATACTAGATGTAAAAAGTGCTCTCTTTGCAAATATCAAACTGACCATATGTTGAAAACTTCTCATACTTAAGTGAGTTGTTCTGATTTGGGGGGGGGGGGAGGGGTGTAAGGGACGGTAGTGGTTTCTAAGTGAAGCGGAGAAACTCCTCCCCTCTTTGTATATATATATATATATATATATATATATATATATATATATATATATATATTTTATATATATATATATATATATATATATATATATATATATATATATGGTGGCTTGGATGCTAAATGGTGCTTTCTTTTTCAAAGCTTTGAACTGATTACATGTTTAAAGAATTATGGTTTTAAAAGGGAAATTTTTGCTGTAGCATGGCACCCTTTTAATGTCTGGTACCATGCATGAGACAGACATAGGCTTAGGAAGTTGTTCTCAGCTGGAGGGAGTGAACTTGGTTTCGGACCGCCGTCCTAGGAAGTGTCTAAGGAGGAGGGCGTCTTTGGGAAAGTTTTGAATATTTGAGGGTCCTTTGATGCAATTTGATGCGATGTATTGGGCAAAGGTTAGAGAAACTTACTTCAAATGCTTGGCATTTTTACAGAGGGAAGAAATAAGGAGTTTCGTCGTTATGTTTGTGGCTGCCCCCCCCCCCCCTCCTTACGCCTATGGGCATAGGGCCTCCTACAATCGTTAGTGCGATGCTTCTAACTGACACCCAAATTCCACTACTGGAAATCACACCAATCACTTCACAAAAATTGTAGTTTAACGAATTTTCAATGAGAATCCACATGAACAGCTGCCAATGGGGAATGAAGGAAAGGGTAATTAAAGATATGACAAAAGGGATAGATGATGAGTAAGAATGGCTAATAATGCTTATTCTCTATAAATACACTGAATAAGCTTGTGTAATGAGTATTAAGTCGAATCATGTCAATCATGTAGGCCTATGTCACGCTACTAATGTTGCTCATAACTTTCAAATAATCGGTTCTTGACGGATTCAAGCCTGAGGATGGACATGTACCTGTCGTTTTCGGAAATAGTTCTCGCTTGAATAATTCCATGCATATTATCGTCCTATTCTACCACCTCTAGACATTTGTTATTGAGAATTCTTCATTCTAATTGGTTAAACACTGACATGTTATTCACACACAAGTTTTTCACACACTTTAGGTGGTAGAATAGGAAAAAAACACATTTGTCGGACTATTTTTGTCTCATATTTGTGATAGAAAATTAAAGGAACAGCCTGGTATACTTTTTACTGTTTTTTCACTGCTAAAGGCCCCCGGATCGGCCCCTGTGTATGACATCTGAAATACACTTTCCCATTATAGTGCTGCCTTGAACTGGAGACCTCCAAAACCATGTGGATTTAAGATAAGTGCGCTGCTATGATCAAATACGAGAGCACAGCAATCTTTTTACCCTGATAACGGTATGGCCAGCATTATCCGCTTGATATCGCCGTAGATTGTTAAGAAGATTGTTAAGATTTTCCTCCTACTTCTCCTCAGTCTGGTAGCTTCTCTATGATTTAGTTCTTTGCATCCTTACGTTTCCTATAAAATTTTAGCATAATAAAATGTAAGTATAGCTTCTAGCTAAGCCGTAAAACCTCACAAAAACTAACATCTAGGAAAACTAATATATTGTCTGTTCTGTCTTGAAACGGCGGCAACCCTTGAGTCTAAGATGTGTTTCTCTTCAGATTTTTCATCAGACTGACACTTGATGGAGGTAACTGTTTTAATTTTATTGTAGAAATTTGGTGGCTGTTATAACTTACTGTTGCGAACACCTGATATGCAAACTGGCTAAAATGTGTTCTTTATACAAATTTACGGTATCACGATTGGACCCAAAATGGCACCGGGCTATGTCTTTCAAATAATCCAACAATACTTTTTCCATTTCCAAAAATTAACAAGGGTTTTCTTGTTGTAAAATTCCACGAATCATTTTTGGGGAATTTTACATTTTCCTCGATCAGCCACTCTGAAAGGGTTTGATTAACATCATCCAGATTCGCATTCTCCTCGTTTTCAATTTTTTTCAATTCTACTTGAAGTTGTTTGTCAGACTGAAATTTTGTCACAAGCTCTTCATGACGGGCTTCTACTTTACGATGAGTCCATTATATTTGTTCCTTCATATTTTTCAATACATTATGATGTCTCTTTTGACATGTCTAAAACAATGTGAACATCAATTTTGCTTCGCTCCAAAAGATTTAAAACTTTGCTTTCACAGACACCACTGTGTTTCTAACTTCGTGTAGACTTTGGTGGTCCTGGCGGCTAACAGTTGCGCAGACTTGACAAGCTAACTCACTGCACTGTGCGCAATACTAGTGGACCTCATCATGTTTGTTGTGTTGCAGTACGGTGCTTGGGTTGCCATAACTCTTTTCAAGTAGTTCCCGTCAGAGAAGTCAGAGAGTTTGACAGGTAGAATCAGGGGATGATCGTTGCCTCTCTTAAAGCGGTCGTGAGTCTCCTTGCAATCATTACAAATATGCATTATTCAGTAGAGGCAGAATGACACTTCCACTTTACTTTTACAGATATTACAGTTGTTATCTGGATTTTGTTTGGAAAGTCTGCTGATTTCATCCAACCGTTCCTTTGACCTTACTCAAAAGAAATTGTTGGGTAAGCCGTTTACACCTAAACTTGGCATGTCTACACAGCATATCTTCATGTTGGACAAGAAAATAATTGAACATGACGATTGCAAGCCCTTCGTTCCAGGCATTGGAGACAGAAGGTATGTAGACATGGCAGCCCTCTATATACGGTGTGAAGCTCTGTGCAGATAGTACAATGTAAGAAATCTTTAATCAAACTCTTCAGATCATTTCCAGCCATTCTGGAAACATCTTATCAATTCACATGGCTTTCTGGTTGTATGTAGAATGTTCATTGACTGATTGTTATCCTTTGACAGGCCTTAAGTGCTGAAAAGCAAATCTGAATGATAACAACTACCCTACGGTTTTGCACCAGAATGATTAGAAGTGTTTTACCGGTATTGCTAGTATAGCCGACACTACTGATACTGAAGTTTCAAATGCAATGTGGGGCCGATACCGATTCGGTACTGATATTTGGGGGGGGGGGGGGGTAAGCATTCCACATGTTAACCATGGGCTGCCGAACACCACAACTACGTTTTGTTTCATTTTGATGAGCAACAATTCTTTTATTAGAATTCAAAAATACTCAAATATACCCATTTTCATAAGGTGTGGTATGGTTATTATGATAAAGTAGTATCGGCAAATTTTGTCGATACCGTTAAAAGACGGTATCGGTATTTGGTCCAACACTAATGATTTAGTTTCACATGAAAAGAAAGATCTGATAATTTCTGATATAGCCTACTCTATAGAAACACCTGGTTAATTTTAACCAAAGGATCATTTTCGTGACCGAACAATCCCCAGCCCGACAATTTCAAGAGTAACAACGGAATTTTAAGAGTAAGCTTTCAGAAAAGTTGGAAGTTGTATGACAACTGACAAGACAACCCCCCCCCCCCCCTTCAGGACAATTATCACCCATGACAATTACCCATCAGACAACTTCCCCAACAAAAAACAATGGAATTGCGCTGGGTGGGAATTGTCCGAGGGAAATTGTAAGGGTGGGAATTGGAACCGATAGTTTCACTGCTTAAATACACATTCCCTGGTGCAACCTGGTCAAAAATTAGTAAAATTTCCAATCGCAGTTAAATCGCGACTAGTTTGTAATCCTGGACAAATATAAATTTATTCTGGGTAAAATTTAGGCACTGGATTCTTTGGTAACTGTAACAGGTAATCAAGAGATATATAGGAAAACGGTGACCACGACCCAGGTTAAATATAATCAAGATGTTTTGGATTGTTTGTTGTTGACCACAAAGGAAAACTGAAGATACGAGTTCATAATCTGTAAAGAGACCATATGAAGGGAATAACTAATTTATCACTTTCAGAATCATGAGTTTGTACAAAAGCAGTGTGGTACGTGGCGCCGCGTCTTTCAGAACAACTAGGGCGTCCACTGAATCGGACCTTTTGACCATTGGTGCAAGCTCCCTTTATGAACCTTATTCATATGACGTCACAAAACAAAGTACACCCTCGGAAGAAGTAAACGCGTATTACAACTTACACCATCACAAATGCAATAGCGCGAACTTTAAGCGCGCTTATACGAGTGGCACGTACTTCGATTTTATATTGTACTGTAACCATGTGTAATTGTTTCCATCCTCACCATGAGCAAAACAGTGAAAATTTTGCATGTAATACTATACAAATAATGAATGTTTATGAGTGCGATAGTATGAATTGTTTCATGAGTTGAAAGATTGAACGGTCTTTAGGGACCCCAATGGAAATAAGCTTTGGGTAAGCTTTTGGGGTTATCCCTGGTACTCTGTTTTGTAACTCCTTTTTCTCGTTTTTTATGTATTATTCTCGTCTGTTTGCCTGTAGTATGCCTTTCTGATTGTCTTTGCTGTTGTTTGTGTTTTTTGTTTTATTTTGTACCAAATAAAATCAATCAATCAATCAATCAATCAATCAATCAATCAATCAATCTATTCAACGAGGCAAAGCCGAGTTGAATAGAACGTTAAATCTTTCAACGAATGAAATTATTCATACAATCGCACGAATGAAAAACATCCATTGTTTGTCCCATCAGGGAGCTGTTAGGAAGGAGACACAACCACCAGACCTGACAGACAAAAAGTACTTGAAAATGATCTAATCCCATTCAGGTATCGAAATTTGATTGGCAGGTCTCTTCGTAACTATTATCTAGCCTTGTTGACTTTACCCTTCCTAATAAATATCTGCCCCTTTCACACCCAAGTAATCCTGTAACAATTACCTTTGTAAAAACATGCTTTGATCTGAGGTTTGTTACCGACGGGGCTATGCTGTAATCAAGATTTTTTCACTAAGCGACTGTCAATGAAAGTTTAAATAGTGTTCTTCCTTTACGTCCCGGCGAATTTGATGCGTCGTCTGCTTCGAACATTGTTCAAGCCTAATTCATTTTTCCCAATTTTGGCCTATTTCCTCATCACTTCGAAACACAGTCGGAATGTAAGTTGTCTTGGAGGTCTTCGGTAAAGCTAACAGAAATGACGTTTATTGCGACCAATAACGACAAAAGTGTAAAATTTCATATACTTTTGTGACGGCTGGCAACGAAAAGTTAACTGTTCAATGTAAGGCGTAGAAGTTTGCATTGTCATTGTAACAAAAGGTACCTTAATCCTAGTTGATCCTGTTAATTGTAACAGGAATTTTTAGGATAAAAGCAAGATTACCATCGGGAACAAACATTGCTTCAAAGTGCTATAGAAAGTTGTGTCTCCTTCCTAACAGCTCCCTGGTCTCATATAACACCTTATAACTTTCATCTAGTCGTTGTTTCAGTAAATTGTTTTGTTGGTCACTATGGAGTCGTGTTTGTCCGTGTGGTAGCTCCATGGTTTGTCGTTTGCCTAGCTACGTTTATGTACCTATACGACATGCAGTTTGTGATCCCCAAAGCTGCATTGATTTATTGAGTTGCGCCTTAGTTTGTACTTAGTACAGTGATAGCTGAAGTCACCGTCGTGCGTTATAACACACGGCCGTGTGTTATACTAGACTATTGCACGATGGATAACACACGACCATGATGATAGTGCCGAATCACCCATGGCATGTGACTACCAATCCTCGAATTAAATGTAGTGAAATTAATAAGGTGTTATATAATGTATGATAGTGTCTCGTCAACGTTACCCGAAGCAACGGTAGAAGTACTGCAATGCTCGCAAAAGTGTCAGACATCCTGCTCTCTGAGATGGTTGTCCGTTAACACAAACATTACATGAGCGGGACTACATACCGATATTGGTATTACTTGCCAATCGTCGACCTAAAAATTTCTTCACAACATCAAGTAACACCGTACATATCAGTCCCGAGAACCATCAGCGGGCCATCGGAGGTCTGCTGGTTACATCCAGGTAAGAAAAAAATATGCATGATGGGTAAAACTTGTTAACCAATCAGCGTCACTGCCATCGGAGGACCGCCGGCGAACCACAGGTCATTTCTTCGACGGACCGTCAAAGTGGCCGACTTCGGTCCGTCGACGGATCAGATCAAATTTGCTGGCCGGGAATGGACAATTCTTCAGGGACACTTCGCACCTGGACGATTACTCCTCGGACAACTTTCTCCCGGACACCCCCTTCCCCGGAACCCGCATAATTCCCATCGAGAACAATTCTCACACGGACAATCCCTAATCGAATTTAAATCTCAGATAGCTTTCCTACCATTTAAATTTGGAATTGTACTTGCTGGGAATTGTCCTGGGGGAGATTTACGGGATGGAATTACTTGGTGTTTGGGAATTGTCCCGGGTGTGTTGTCAGGGTGGGAATTGTCCTGTGTGACTTGTCCGGGATCGTACGACAAAATTTATCTGCCTGGAGTTGAGACAGATTGTAATAACTTTCTCTTCCACTGAGTACCTATTGAATCCCTCATAAAGCATCGTTAAGATGGTCGTGTTAGGTTTTACTTTACCTCCTTGGTGGGTGAGGGGTGGGGTGGGGTGGGGGTAGGTTTAGTTGAGAGAAAAGAGTTTTAAATTTTGTTCTTTTACATTAAACAGCATCTGTTATTTGTGATCACTTGGTTAAGCTTAATTGCCGTTCGTGAAAATAATGTTTCGGAATTGTTCTTATTTATCCTGTCGATTTATAGCAAATAAACTTTAGGCACTGGCACCAATTGTCTTTAATCCTCGTAACACGATCAAAGAAAATAAGTTAACTTGTAAAGTGCAGTAGTATAAGTAGCCTGTTAAGCGACTCTTCTAGGCTTCTGCAACACGTCGGGGCTCCCTCCCCCTCCCTCTCGCCCGCTCTCCCAGATGAGTGCTACAAGAGTTTGCTGTTATACATGATATGACAGAAAACGTTCTTTCACATTTTACAGATTTTGCGAACCAGTGTTCAACGAAATTACATCTAACATGGGACACTGGGACAGACATTCATGGTTCTCGGACGACAAAGAAATCACATTAGCAATCTTCATCTAACTTGACCATCCCACTCGCATGTTCGTTTTCGGACGGTGACCGAATTTAAGAAATCAGTATCAGAGCGCCTCGAGTTACCTGGCCTCAAAGAGCGTTCACACATAATTCACAAAACGGAGGTAGGCTCACTATGTAGGCAAGACTTGACGGAATACGCAAGGGCCGATGGCGAGAAACCTCGAATGCGGGTCAAGGGTTCATTTACCCCAAGACAATTACGTAGCCTCTAAGGCTACGTGTATGGAATCGTATTTCAGATCCCTATATCTTAAGCATTTAGGAAGGCAAACTACTCCCAAATAGACCATTTTTTTACATTGCGCAAAAGAAAGTAATCCATTTCACTACGCCAACTCCATTGAGCGTATGAATTAAAGGCGGAAGAATCCTGTATTCCGTTAAGTCGCCATTGACGATGTTTTACCAGGATCACTCAGCTTCCAAATGTTCAGGTGCGAACAGAATATAACTCGAAGAAATTTAAGGAATTTACAGCAATAGAGCAAAGAAATATGAGAATCTTTGCAAACTTCCGCACTGCTCATATATTTTACAAAATTAATCACAATTAGACGTCGAACGTAGCTTGTTTGGACGAAAGATTCATGATTGGGCTCCCTTATGGGCCGGACAACGAGACTTAGAAAATGGCTTCCTAGGATGTAGTGGCTTACTCCGTATTTTTATAGGTCTACCTTTATAGCACGTACTGTGTAACGCACCATTGACATATATAATTAACTAGACACATCAGACAAACGCACGCTTGTTCATGACCTGCATAGACCAAAGTATGTACGGATCTACTTTCGAGACGAGTTGTTCGTTTTGAATTTTGTTTGACCATAATCCTTCATTTTCAAATCTCAAAGTTTTTCGTATTCTCATTGTCGCCCCTCGACTTAAACTGAAGGATTTTAAATGCTCAAATGACTTCTTGATACGTACGAACGGTGGGAATCTATGAAAACAAATTACGATACCAAAACTAGAAAATGTGGTTACGAAAATCGTAACCACTTACTGTCCATGATTGTTTCTGTGCTGGTATTTTGAAACGTCCTCAGTGGTTATGCTAGCTCAGTAGCGTAGCCAGGATTGTGTCATGGGGATGGTTTTGGAGTACGACATGAGGGAAAGGTCTAAGGGGAGGGAGAAAAACGGCTATTTTAGGTCTCCAGTTGCAAAATGGTGCAATGTTTGTGCCTCAAATGTAATAAAGTTTATAGTGATCATGTGTTTTTGCAATTAAATTTTTCAAGGTTGGGTCATGGGGGCTTTCAACCCCCAAAACCCTCCCCGTGGCTACGCCACTGTGCTAGCTTTAGAATATCGCTCTTTCAATTTTCAGTGTTGACACAGTGAAGATGTGAGAAAGATCGACCAAATCCGTCAGACAATAGGCCTATATGTACTTGAAGATAATTAAATCCTCTTCATGTACCGAAATTTGAGTGACAGATCACTTTGCTTTTACTGTTTGACTTCGAGAAGCACAAATTTTGGGCTTTGCATGCAGGAAATGGTAGGCCTACTCTCAAGGTCTTGTGGGAAGTATTCAAAAATATTTCATGTCTAAACAAATAAGCCTATAGCTGTACTTCTCCGCAGATATCATCACAATGGACTAGCAACTCCCTGCTTATAGTAGGCTGCAAGCTTCATTTCTTGCTTCAAAATGCTTCAAGAAATCTCACCTGTCGTGATTGACCTTGCCTACATACTCTAAGCAATCGACCAATCAGCAAACGCGACAGCACTTATAGCCGTACAGTGTGTGTGTGTCAATGGCAGCTCCCTGGTTTTACGACATAAGAAGCGTGCGTAGAGTAGGCTTACTGTGTGCGAAATACGACAGTACGACCATGTGCCACAATATACTGTAGGCCTACTACTGTTTAGGTAGTTTGACTTACTCAAGCCATTCTTAACAAAACAATAAAATACAAAACTGCTAAAATAAAAACCAACCATGCTCAGCCCCATTCCAACCAAAAGTGACCAAGAAGTATCGTTCCCATCTACATGATTCACTCTACATAATGAGCTCAATGGTAGAACAAAGCACTCAATGAGAATCAAGAAACATTGAACGAAAGAACTGCTTCTCGAAAATGAGAAGCGTGCCTAAGGTACTGTCCATGACGTCATGGACAGTACAATAATGCATCGAAGAGACTGTCTGATACATTGAAAAAAAATATTCGATTTGCAGCTCCGCGCATGCGGGATAGTCTGAATATTTTTAAATTGACCCAATCTCAAGTGGGAATTTTAAATGATGACCAATCGTTACGAAGTGATTCTCTGTCACGTCCGAATATAGACAAATATTTTTTTTTCAGCACTTTGAGAAAGGTATTACCAGCTATTAGTGTCACTGGACAGCTGGAGTTGCAGAAGGCGAGTCGAGTAGCGCTAATTCCAGCAGGAGCAGGCCGGCCGGGAAGTTGGCAGCGGAAAGCCTGTTTGATTTAGCAACGAGGTATTTAGACGCGGGCGATTTTCGTCGGGAAACTTGAAACTTACTAGGCTATATGCTTAATTTTGAGATAATAAATCGGCATGCCGACGTTCTAGTTTATTAAATTGCCAGAAGTTACGACTTTGAGATTTGGAGGAAAAAATGGGGACCTTCCTGCCGCCGCCAATGTAAAATGAATGAATTCACGTCCATCGTTAAAACAACACAGCGGTATATGTAAGTAGCCTACTGGGGCACTAGCACTTAGATCATTAGGGTATGTACGGTGGATCGGCAATACAGCAAGGGTGAGGAACCTCAGGCATGGTTCGTTTAGCCTCCGGCCCGCGAGACCACTAATTCGTCTGGCCCGCGAAGCTCCTGATAAAAGTAAATTCAATTCACTTGAATAATAATATCTTTAATAATAATCTTTAAGTCCTCGGTACCCACTGTTTTATCATGCTTAGCTACCTGCACTTTCAGGACATTTTACGTAAAATAACTCCATAAGTTCATGAACTCTACTGTCATGAGCTTGCTTATAAAAATTAAAATGTCTCTGGCGCGGTTAATTAATATGCCTTATGTTCCATCTCCTTTCTCCCGATTGAAAAAACAACTCCCACACCTCTTTCTCGGAGAGGCTACGTCGGATTTGCCATGCAAATTCAAATTTCTAGTTTATTCTGTGTTTGAATGGTGAATGATAAGGCTGTGTGAAAAGCTTCCATTTGTACATAGTTAAGCCAGTAATAAATATGTATCCGTCGTTATGGCAAAGGTGCAGTGGCTAATTAGAGCTTTCCACAAGAATGGTTGAACTAAACACTGCTAGATGCGCTTTCCTATTCATTAGCAATTAAAATAAGTACCCAAACTTTGGATTACATGTTTGCATTATTCTCAAAGGAGGAAAGTATTGAAGCAAGTGAAAATGGGAACACCGGCCTGGAAAGCCCTCATTTTATTTTGTACCTGGTTATAATCGTCAAAAGTGATGATTACCTCTCCACAGAAATTAATGGTCATTTAATTACGTCAATTGGCAGACTTGGTCATTCCCCTTAAGATGCAGCATGGAGCTATTACGGAATAGCTCCATGGTTGCAGACAGGGGTACCTTAAATTAGTGTACCAGTGCTAGATGGAGGATTGCCTATATTTGTCATGTGCATTCTAGCAGTTTTAAAACTTTTGAGTCTAGTTGGCGATCCCCAAAAAGTTATCAGCGATTTCATATAGAGTCACGGCCCCAAGATCGGAAACCTATATTCTAATGGAGATGGAGACCATTTAATATCTGTTAAAAAAGTGACACGATATTATCAAACTGTATTTTTCCTTCCTTCCCCAGATATTTAAAGCTTAGTAGTAGACGCGTGAGACTTCGAGAGAAATTCTATGTAACCATTCGATGGAATAAACGCGTGAAGTCTTTACTTACAGGTTCATATTTTGACAAAAATGATGAAAGGTCCATCGGATAACCAGAGCCGTAGCCTGTACGGGAGCAGGGACCCAATTACCCCCCCCCCCGCCCGATATTTTCAATCGTACATGAAAGTTGGCCTACTTGAGAAAAAATACTGAAATGCTGAAAATTTCACTGTCCAAATTATGATTTCAAGACCCCCCAAACCTGAAAAATCACACATAAGGCTTCTTTGTCCACACATTTTCGCAAGAAGGTCCCCGGGCCCCACCGTGGTAGCGTTCTTATGCGGGTTTCCCCTTTTAACGAATGAACCATCACCAGACACTCATCAACCCAAGTTCATTTTTGGTTGGGAGAGAGCAAATCCTCAACTGGTGAATGTTCTGTGATCGACACTAAAGTTAAAAGTTGCAGAGTAGCATGCACAAAGTTCTGACTACCGTTTTAAGGCCTTGTAATCCCACCAGGATATAAACTTAAGCAATGTACTAGGTTCGTGTTGCACAAGGAGGGTCGATTAAGACAGTTTTGGGAGGGGCTAGGAGTAACCTAGCTGAGAATATTGGAATTGTCTGAAATGAGGTGGTCAGATTCTTCCATAGAAACATAAATTTTCTAACGTTCCTTAACGAGAACAAAGAATGTTCAATTTTTCTTCACCAAATCCCCAAAATTTAAGGCGCGCTTTCCGACACCCGAACTTTCGCGTTCGGCATCTTTTCGGTAACCCGTCACTTCTTTAGGGGCTTAGGGTTACTGGACCCCTAACGAGAGCTTGGTCCCCTCGTTGGGTATATCCTTTCACCACCCCTTACTGAGTCTGCAAGCAGGTTTTATGGCAAATAATTTTCCTACAAAATGTCTGCGCGCTTCGCGTATAATTCTCACAATAGATGTTGTACCACATGTGAACATTATTAGCACAAAAATTCTAGTGAACTATTCTAGCTAAAGCTAGGTGAAGGCCCAAAGGCAGATACCGGGTATCTTCAAGAGGTTTTCATGTAGCAATATAACACCTTGAGTAACATGCGCAACGTGATGACTACCTGACTACATGCATTTAAAGCTTAATTTACTCGTACCACATTTTTTTTTCTTTATGATGCAAAATCTTGTTCGAAGTAAAAATACGATAATTACCATCTGAATTGTGAACGTGAAGAGCTTGGTGTGCTCTCGCTGTCATTCAAAGTTCTTCTTAAAGCTCCATGTTAGTGTTCCCATCACGTTAATTCCTCGGACATTCGGGAAATGTCACTATGAATCTTACCAAAATCAAACTGGACCAAACCAAGTCTGCCTTATGGCAGCCCCTGGTCCTCTCGCCGTTCGCAAAGTACTCAACTCTGTTACCTGCGCTCGGCGAAGCTGAAGAAGCATCATTGTGATCAAAGCTTTGTTTCCTTTACTTCTGGAGACTTTCTACGTCTCTGTATTGCAAAAATGGGGAAATTTCCCCCAGGAAAGTGAAATTTTCCCGCGCTGCGCTCGCATGTGCACACCCTAACTTGATACAGTCAAGCTATCTGCGGTTTCCACAAACTGTTATCACATGTTGACACTACTGACAAACATAACCCTTCTTCGGTGCCCCCTGTCCGAATTTCTGGCATAGTGTTGCCTTGTGTTTCTAAACACTAACGCTAAAGCTGTTCAAAATGCCGAAAGGGAAGAAGGGGAGCAATGGGAAGGAGGAGGAGCCTACCAGGTCATCACCACGTCGGAAGCCTCCTCAGGCCAACAGAATGGAGACGGACGGAGACTACCTTGGCAGTGAAACCGTCCGTGGTAAATCCAACAATCAACACCGTTTTGACTGATGACGAAGAAGAAGTCTTCCCCGCCAACCAGTCATCATAACCCAAGTTCTCGGTGGAACAGGAAGAGCAGATAGTGGCACTCTTGGAGGATCATCCCATGTTTATGACATGACATTGCCAGACTACAAAAACATAGAGTTATTTGGGAGGCGAATCGAGAAGGGTAGAGTAGCACTTCTATAATTATATCCCGCACCCGCAAACTAATCCATGCCCACCGGATTCCGGCCGTCGTTCGCCCGGCAATCAACAGGCGCAGTGCGGATGCCCGTCCGGACAACGTCCGATCTTTACGAATCGGTCGGCACCCTGACGAATACCGCAGGATCATCGGATAAGTGTTGACAGAGTGTCGGACAAGCACCGGCCGGAGACCGGCCGAAAAAGGTGTAAAAATTGGGCATATATCCAGGAAAATCGGCCAATCGCCGGCCGGCCACCACCCGGGCCCGGCAAAGCCGCGTGCGGGCCCCTTTTCAATGAGACCATGCAAGCATCATCGGCTGAGTTTTCTCCGACCTGTGCACGCACGCCGATGCCCAGAAATCGGACACACCGGCCGGGCGCCGGGTTAAATGTGACCTAGGCATAAAGCCATTGCCAAAAGCAAGCTAACTGCAGTCGAATAAATATCATACAAATCAACTATTCCTCTTGACAGGTTTTCAGTTTATGAAACAAACATAAGGACTGGAATATATTACCTGTAGGCAATAGCACACTCAATTATTTCCAAAACTGATGTAGTAGAGGAAATTTCTTTCAAACTAGTGCAAACTATTGCTTGTGACATGGTTGGCACATTGCAATACAGTAATGGATAAAATCAATTCTCTTCTTTTGGGACAATAAGTTTAAATACACTGCTAGACTGTGTAATGACATACAAAGAAGGAAGGAAAGTAAAATAAATCTCAAACGGCTAAAACATTGATGGATACGTGAGGATTGTTTTAAAGTCTACCAAACGAGATTGTCACAACTTGACGTAAGGTCACCACACACATTTGAGTATAACACCAGAAAAAGGACCGCACGACGTCTTGAGAACAATTTTGGTGCTTGTATTTACAGTGTATTTACCACTCAAAATGTGTAGACAGAGAAAGCGATGAAAAACGGAAGAAAAAATCTTGCAAAAGAGGAAAACAAACCTCTTTAAATATATATCCTTAGTTAATCCTTAATTAATATAATTCTCAGGCAACATTAACACGATTCAAAAAGCCCACCTTTAAGTTCACTGGGCTAAATTTTACTTTAAAACGACACACATAATTACACCTTTATAGAATTTGGTTAACAGTCTTTAATTAAAACGTTTCACGATACAAATATACATAAACCACATACCCAGAATATACAGGTAAAGGAAAACCCGCAAAAACCTATGTGATAAAGGTTTCCCTTTTGTAGCTTAAATTGATAACGCTTTCTGCAGACTTTTGCTAAGTGGGGCCACGCTTCCACGCATAGATTTCCCCTACGCATAGTACATTTTTACGTGCTACGAGTGAAACGCCCATACGGTAACAATACTTAATGACTTAATTTCTAAAAGAAGAAAAGAGAAGTAATACGGAGACTTACAGATTTTGCCTTAGCGCGTAACCTGGTTCTTTCTATCAAGTTTTAGCCCTCAACGGCTGGATAAAGTCCTCGGCGGCTTCATTCTACATAACATGGATGTGATGCTGGAGCCTTGGCGCTCCTACGGAACCTCCTCGTTCCCTGTGAGTTCTATTCGATTCTCCCTTAACGAACCGTTTACAGTCCCCAAGCAAAAGCCTTCTGCTTGGATGGCTTTGCTTGGATGACTATGTAAGACGCGAGCTCTTCACCTATAGGAAGCTATTATTTGGCTATTGAGCTGTACACCACCTTTTTTGAACGTTAAAAGTATGCAAATGAGCGTTCCTCGCCTATTTTGCAGTAGAGCTGGGGATAACCCTGATTAGGGGGATTTAAGGAATATTTTACTACTGTCTGTGACAGAGATACTGTTTTTTAACGTCTGTTCCATTGTTACTCAAAATACCTCATTTTTTTTGATTTCAACTCTTTAACTTTAATATTACGTATGTAAGAAATTGCAAACGGTCTGTACAAGAAAGAATTCTTCATTAGTAAAACAAAGTTTCGAAATGTAACTTTAATGTGTTTAACATAAAAATAAAGCCATAGAATAAACCACATTGTCAAAAAATACAACTGATTGCCCCTTTATGGCCGCTTAAGACGTAACGATACACGAGACTACAAAGCTTTAATACCTTGTGAATCCTTTTCCCAAATGACGTGCAAATAGTTACAAAATTGGCATAAATTTGTGTATTCAGTTACAAAGTGACTGCATTCATATCTTCAGTTTGGCATGCATTCCGTATTGACATTACTTGTTCACAAAATATATGTTTCAAACTCATGTGACCTCATCAAGAAGTAAAACATTAATGCTGTTGTAGCTTACATTACAAGTTATTACTTGCAGAGGGAGATAGCCGTGAGCACGTCAAAACTGATATTTATAATTGCCGTTCATTGCTCAGGGAAGTATCCTATTCTCAGTGTTGCAATGGGTACAGAAAATTTGATTCTAAAATTTGAAATGTAGAAATTGCATGTGGTTTATTTAGCAGAGGCCTTTCCCAACACACAAACGGTTAAAGGCTGGGACAAAATATGTTTACCTCTTGAATTTTCCCTTCAGTGATGATTTTTCTAGTTACTTTTACGTATGTCGCTATTTATCAAACCAAATACATTTTCCGTCACAAGACGATCGAAAGAAGTATGCCAACGGAGTATCTTTCTAAAGCTAAGAGCGGATAACTTTACCTTACAGGTATTTCGCTACGCACAAGTAGGCGAAGTGTTTACAATTGTAGTACAAAATATTATATTTGTTTTCACCGATCTTAGATTGGGCTATCTGAACTGCCCTTTCTGCCGAGTTGCGTTCATGCTCATCGTAACATACACGGTACACAGGGGGAATAAAGTCTAACCATTGTTCTATAACACCTTTTTCATACGTATTTCGAATGACTTTAATTTTTCGATTAGTTTTGTCGACCGTTGTTACAATAGCATGGCATCTGGGGTGAAGAAACCAGCCATACATGACAATTTGATCACCTCTCTTGACGTCTTTAAACCTCACTAGTTTATCGTCGTACTTTATTGTCGCAGAAATTATCCTACCTACGTTACGACCTAGCATGGTGCCAATGAGTTTTCCCGGAACACCCATCACAACCCCACCTATAATGCTGCCCATGATAATCCCAATACCTGTCCCCGAACCAGGTGCAATAAATGAACCGATTGCACCACCGGCTATCTCACCAAAGACAGAACCAGTAATAACAAAGCCTGCCATGAAAAGACCTTCAATAATTTTTTGTATGGAATTATGGAGGAAATCTTTCCTAGATATCCCTCCTTGTTTTCGTTGTGCGTACAATTGTTCCACGTCAAACTTAACAGCCATACCTTCCATTACAATGATAATCCCCGCACCGATTAAATTTCTCATGGATGTCCCATTTGTGGCTTGTTTACTTATATTCTTCAGAGGTTGTTCCATGGGCAATTGTGCCAGGGCAGTGTTTATGGGATCAGATGTGGTCGAGTGTGCAATAGCGCCCTTTAGATGTTCGCCTTTGGTTGCCTGTGGAACTAAATCTTTTAGACGGTGTCCCGCCAAGAAGCCTTCGACGGCTTCTGCAACTGTTACTTCTTTTCCACTTTGCCAGCACGTTTTCAAAAACGTTGCCTTTATGCAGCGCATGAACTTACCAACAAAGCAAACAGTCTGCCAGCTAATGAGGGTGCCTATCTGACAATAAACAGAGAACGTCTCGCAATTTCTCGTGAATAGGTTGTATTCTCTCCTCCCTAACCACGCCCGGGCCCTAGCCAATACAAGAGTACGAGAATCAGTTACACCGTCATCGTAGCAAATACAATATAAATTGCGGATGGTTTCTTGTTCAGGAATGAGTTTACTTCTCGTTACTTCTACAGTTAATTTGTCTATTTTTTTATATTCTATTACATTAATCGTATTATTATCTGTATCAACCTTTTCCACGATTGCATGGTGATCATACAGCCATCGTTCCCACTGGATGTGGTCACCTGCCTTAATCATATCAAAAGAATACTTCGGATTTTCAATTTTGTTTCTGTTGTACTGCACGAAAAACCTTTCATCAGTTGCCTGGGGTCTAATGTTCAGTAGTAGAATGTTATCATGAAACCTGATGAAGTCATCGCTGCTGCTTCCTTTAATTTGATCTTCTTTTAACCACTCTTTTCCACATTCGCAACAAAATACACCCAACAAGCCTTCTTCGTCATCTTGATAGGAAAGAAATTTGGTTGCTTCCTTATTTCCACATTTGCAGGGAGGTTCAACTTTGGAATTCGATGCCATTGATGTTCTACAGCCTGTATTTTTATTATTGTAGTAAACCAAAAGTAAAAACAAGAATTAATCGGATTCATTGCCCAAATTAACGACAGACGCCATGACCATTGTGCCTTAAATTGAGAATGCGGAGGTTTTGAAATGAGAATTTGACAGGGCTTCTTCGTACTACATTAGTAAAACCCCGTTTATTTAAACAATTTCTGACAGGACAAGGATAGGTTAACTGAATAGTGCCGATAACCAGGGTTTCCAGTTTTGCCTCAATTACCATACTTGCTTTATTCAAGAAAGGGTAAAAAAAAATTCCCAAATATTTTTATATGGTTAAAAAAAAAATCCCTCACAAATACAATGTTATGTTTTTTGTGACCGATAATATGCCAAAACAATTTTAGATACCTCTGACCAAGGGATGTTCTTCACGAAATTCGAAATGGCCAAAGCTTCTTACGCTCTAAATATATGCATGTGTTAAAGAGAGACTCAAACGATCTCTTGAGGTATGCATTTTAGAAAAATGTCAAAACATACTGAAGACACATGTGTAGAGGACCATTCAAAAGCCTGTCGCATTATTTTCTTTCTATATTTGAGATATCGAGCCTTTACCTTACTCGTGCCTCCTAGAGAGAGTTGCAAAAGAGAATTTTTCTTCCAGATTTAGGAAAGACATGAAACTTGGTTATCGCTGCCCATCTGCATGTTGTTTTCGATAACGTGAGATGTTACCTTAAAGGGAGTGTAAATCTCGCTGCCAGTTAGGTAAACTGTGATTAGTTTGAAACGGGGTTCGAATAAACGGGGTTTTACTGTATGAGAACAAATTAACACATTAGTAGACGGGCATGGCCTTTTATTCAACATTAATATCTTACATTTCAGATTTATGAAAGAAATACAGAAATACACCTGACAAAGTTAGGGCACCTTCCTTCTTTTGAAGATAAAGTTGTGCAATTTGGTTGATAGCATGGAGTATGTATGCTAAAAAGCGGTACATGTTTGGTACCTGCTGGCTGCTGCGGAAGTTATTTATGTAATTGCTCTTTGTCATGTGCACATTATTTGAATGTTTGGGTACATGTTCAGAATATTTCATAGATATTTGTCTGTTACAAATTTATAATGTTATATTATGTTGCTATTGTAAACCAAATTGCATTAGAATGGAATCATGTACGTATCATACTACAAGCTGTGCCTTGGTGAGTTAATGCAAGTTTAGTCGTTCAATCAGACTGGAAATTCCATATTAACCAATGATGTAGTTCATGTGGCACTCATGGGAACTGGATGAACAAAACAGTTGAGGTGTTTGACGAAACTTCATTCTAAGTTTAAGTGAGGACAGTGTAATTAAATTTGTGTTTTAAAAATGTGTTGAAATACACCTCAGAAGCCAGTAGAATAGCATGGAAGAACGTCAAGTTAAAGTAAAATTTATATCCAGGCATTTAAATTCAAGTGTGATAAATGTGCTTTGTTTAATGGGGATTTCACGAGTCGGAGAGAAGATGGTAATTCAGTCCTAAAGGCGGGTTTAGTTGTCTTCCAGCACCCACTTGAATATAAAAGGTTTAGGTTTACTCGTGAGACCAGACATGTAATATAAGTACTAACTAGAAAAGTAAAGAAAGTATTCAGTAAACTTTATTCCCCTGGCTGAATCGACAACTCCCCGGTACAGCAAGCTCTGGGTTAAGCGATTATTTTATCAAGGGTGGGGAAAGGTTTTATTGCTCAATTATTGTGTTAGTCGTAATTGGAGAGTTAAAGGCTATTGCCTAAAGTGTACCTGTCTGACAATGGAGAAGTCCTAGAAATGTAGGCTGTGAGTGGCTATAGAGAGTTCTACGCCATCGCACGAGAGACCGTGATGTGTAATGCGTACTGGGCTAGAGATCTCTTCGTGGTATATAAGGAGAAACACGAGGGAGAAAGATTGCTTCCGTCACTCTTCTGTCTAAAGTTACGCTTTAGCTTGTTCTGGTAGAGTTGGATGGGCAAGTTAAGTAAATAAGGGTGGGTTTTACGGACCTAGGCAATTTTTGGGAAGAAGTAGTCTGTACTGCACAACGCGTTGTGGGTGTGTGTATGTGTGCAAAACATTCCACGCAGGTGCGAATGCCAAACTTGGCCGGCTAAAGCTCTTTTGCCGTGTGTCGGCTAAATTTAGCCTGCGAAACCTATTTCACAGGTGTCGGCTCAACTTCAGCCGGCGAACCTCTTTAATACCGTGCACTAGAAATTTAGCACTTTATGCCAACAAATGTTTCTAAACGTAGGGATTAGGGGTTCTTTATATATAGCTATGTCTGTCATAAGTACCATATTCATTTTATCTGCTGTAAATGCTTTTTAAACATTAGAAACCACCACGTGTGTTTGTCAATTCTTCTCGACTTACATCCCTCCTTTTGAGGGTCTAGTAATATTTTATCTGCAGTCCTAGTCCCATCCCCGCCCTCGTCCCACTCGGCGAACAAGGAAGGAAGAGGATCCACAAGATCAGTACTGGGCCTGGCGTTACACAATAATGTGCCTTTTCTTTACTTTACAGATGTACGGAACTTTGATGAACCTTGTTGTATTTTGGTGAATGGTCGAAGTCATCTTGACTCATCACATTTCAGTTTGTTTTTAGAAATATATGACAAATTTCATACTCGACATGTCAAAAACCGAGCTATTAATGAAATCTTTAGTTAAAACTGTAAGCACAAGATTGTTAAGTTAGCATACATGTAGCCTCAATGCGTTTTGCATTTTATTGATGGCTTTGCATGTAGCAGAGCTGCTTGATGGTAGAAAAAACAAACGTACAGTAATGCTTTAGGTCGACTGTTATGTTATGTTATGCTATGCTATTTTATGTTATGTAATGTTATGCTTTATGCGCTATATCATAACTATTTGTTTAGGTTAATCTTGATTGTAGGTTACTATGAAGTGTTTCTACGAGATGAATCAATGATGTCGACCTTACCCCCTATCACGGATACATAAACGTTTCTTGAAAATATGTTAAAAAAAACTGGAAGTGGAAACATTACTGTTCTGCTTTGAGTGTGCTGCTTTAAGACCAGTGAATTATTTCAGCAAGGATAGCTACACACGGAACCTTTTTTTTTCACGATTCGATAAACTATGATCTTACATGAACTTTGCACTCACGTTTTGATGTACGTAGGAGTAACTACGGTTAAAGCAATTGTACAGAGCCCAGTCTTTCGGTCAAATGCACCTGTAAAATACATAAACGTCACTTCTTCAAATGGAGAAATAAAGATTAACTTGAAATAAGAAAACAGGAAATCTACGGAACAAAATGCTTTTACAGAATATGAACATGTATGGGAACAGCACTAGTTCTCCTTTGATGTAAGCCCTACCAGAGATGCAAGCCCTATATATATATATATATATATATATATATATATATATATATATATATATATATATATTTATATATATATATATATATATATATATATATATATATATATATATATATATATTATATATATATATATATATATATATATATATATAAGGCCAAAGTACTGCGTAGCACTTATTAAGTAAGAAGTCCAAAAAAAGAAGTAGTAAAAAGTGCTAAATGTTTGTGAAAGTCCAAGACGTTTTGGGTTACTTAAAACCCTTCATCAGGTGGCAAAATGCAACTGATTGTTGACACGGCCAAAAGTACAAATTAGAAAACACACTAAAATTGGGCACGAACATACATACAAACATACATACATAAATACATCCATCCATACATACACACACATACATACATACACACGCCATCATGAATGCATAGGTTTTTATTTCATCGAAACCAATAAACCGCAAGTTTTTAATTTTCTTCATTTAAAGTCAAAATTTTTGGCGCACGGACGGAGTCAAATAATTTTAGCTGCCCCATTTTCCGTGATTTTTCGGGCTTCGGGTTGCTGCCCCCCCCCCCTCCGTCGGGGGGAGGCAGCAACCCGCCAAACGTTTCAACTAAGCTTTTATAATAGCCTATGTGGAACTACACTGATGTTCCATTCCGTGCTTCTCACGCCAGTAAAGTATCGGGGCTTGTCCACGGACCGGCTTCAAATTTTGACCCTCGATTTTGAACCCAATATCCTTCTGTGCATGTGATGGTAAAAGTTACCCCAAGCTTAAGCTATTTGCTTCAATGCATTATTTTAGATCATGCATCATGGAGAGAAGCGATGTAATGTCATGCATTCATAAAAATCTAAGTACAGTGGACTTTAATGCATTGATAGAGTAAGGTTTCACAGCTATGCCTACTGGAAAGCACCTCAGATTTTAAAATACAAAACTGGTACCCTAATACCTTTAATTCAAATAATGATGACGTTACAAATGACGTTAAGTTATCACAAAACGTAGTCTTTCACAAAAGTACGTCTTTCTGCTATTTAATTGTCAACTATCTTTAGTATTAACATACCTCTAGTATGTACTCAAAATAAATTTGTTAGAAATGACACATTTCTCTTCAAGTACGTTGAAATTTTAAATCCCGATGACGTTATGTTGGCCTTATGACGTCATATGTACAGGTACGTCAAAGAGCATGTTAATGGGTCATTTGATTCTTTGGTACCATATTGCTGTACACTCGTAATACATTCATGGAGTATAAACGATACCGCTTTCGACATATGGGGAGCAAAATATGGGGTAGTAAACAGCGGCCATTTTCAATTTATGCAATATAACCCGTTTCTCGGTGTAAGATTATTTTCTGACTTTGGATATAATAACCAACCTTATCATCCAATGCAAAAAAAAACCGTCTGTTGCAATCTGTTCTAGGTCATCCATATATTTACTGGTGGAGGTCAAAGTTCATCTGAGGTTACCGGGGTTGGAACTACGAAAGCCTCATAAACTGTTGTTACACTGAGATTAATCCCTCGAATTCATACTTTTGACCATAGTACTTTTACAATGTTTTCACAATTTGACCTCTGCTGACCTCACATGACCTTTGAACTCCACCAAAAGCAAATTTTTGTCCTAGAAGGAACTCGAACCCTGGCCGTCTGTGTGCAAAACCGAGCACTAATCCACTACGCCATCAAAAAACTCGTTCAGTATGGGATTGTAATCATGCTATAATCACAACATCCTTTACATGTGTTCATAACAAGATAATTCGAATTCGAATTATTAATGTACCAGTTATGCTTCTTACAAATATAAACGTTGTTCTCTTAACTTTATCTTTGGAATGGTAGAAAAATTCAGCCCTTACTTTTTGTTGGTCACTAAACATCGGACATAATTTGGAAGTACCGACAACTGACCTCCAACAAACCCATAGGGTTCCCTCTCTCTGAAAGTAACACATCTACATACCATGTATGAAAAGTATCAATCATCCATGTCTTGAAATATCGTGTATTTTAAGGTTTTCGGTTTTGAATTCTGAAGCCAAATGACCTCTGAGCTCCATTGAATACAATAGGGTTCTTCCTCTTTATATAATAAAGCTATATACGAAATGTGTAAATTGCCCATCATTTTTATCTTCAGATATCGTGTTTTACAAGCAGTTTCTGAGAATTTCGTATTTTCACCTCCGGTGACCTCAGATAACCTTTGACCTCTATCAAAACCAATAGGGTTCATCTTCCGATTATAACGCATCCACATGCCAAGTATAAAAAACATCCATGCTTCCTTCCTAGGGATATCGTGTTTAAAAGGTTTTCGGTTTTGACCTCTGTTGACTTCACATGACCTTTGACCTCTCTCTAAATCGACCATTTTGAGACCACTGTTTGAATAATTTTGTAAAGGCTCATTACGACTGACGCGATCAGGTTTATTGAGCCAAAAAAAATCTTGAAAGTAACGAACTGACCTTTGATATAATATCGTCCCCAGACAATGGTAGTGTCTGTACATAAAAACGTTACTTAACAACTTAACAACTTTAATACGACCGAGTACGGTTAACTTACGCTTTAACCAAATCTTAATCAAGTTGTTCACTTTTTCTAGAGCGTTATCTTAATTCTTTTCCACTGCACTTTACATGTCTACGTTAAACATTATGCCTGGTAGCTTAAAATCATCAACATCGTATTTCGATATCACTACTGAGGCTCATAGACGAACCTCGCAGAGATCTCAACTCTACTAAAAAGGACATTCCTAAATTCATCTTTAAGCCAGATAATACCCGAAAGTTGTTAATTTGCTTGAAAAGGCTAAGAAGTGAAGCTTCCTATGCTTGGATAAAGAAGGTTGTATCATCGGCGTACTTGACGTACTTTTGTCTCACACCCACCCATCGTTATGTCACACAAATGGAGGTATCTTTACAAAAAAGTGTACTTAGCAATTCCGTGCATAGGCTAAAAAGATAAGGTTATAGAGGGTCCCCTGTCTTCTCCCCCCTTTTATTCGGGAAGCTTTGTGAGAGGAAACCATTGACCAAAACGGATGAGTAAGCATGGTTATACAAAGTGTCAAACCACCATAGAATTGATGGCCCAACATAGAATAGAGAGAGCACCTTTCTAATAAAGGCGGGAGAAATGCTGTCAATTTTATTCGAAAATGATCGCCGACAGAATGTCAGGTTTATCATCCTCCTGTAAACTAAACATAATATCATATATCTTACGTAGACTACCTCCCGTGTAACGTCCTTTAAAGACAAGCAGTCATCACCCCAAAGTACATTTTTGGTCGGAGGGGGGGGGGGGTATCGAAATTCTCCGTTGGTTCCTGCTCTTTGATTGACAGCAAAGTTTGAAAATTCAAATGATTCAGAGTAACTAACATTCCACACAATGCAGGGAGAGTGTTTGAATTGCAGTACACATTATAGCCTTTTATGCTCACCAGGTGACACGGCCTGAAACAATAAAATAGGTTTGTGCCTACACAAGGAGGAGATTCATACAGTTATGGGAGGAGCCACAAGTTGCCTAGTTTGGAGAATTGGAACTGTCTGGGATGATGAGAATTGCTCTTTTATAAAACCAGACTGATTTTCCGAAATTAACCCGAAAGCCCAAAGGCTTAGTGATTCCTTACCGAATGGGGATGCTCTGTTGCACTGAGGTTTATCCCTCAAATTTATCTTTCTTGACTACATCATTTTATGATGTTTTAACAATTTGACCTCTTCTGATCTCACATGACCTTTGAACCCACCAAATATAACAAAAAAAAAAAGAAAAACAGAAGTGTCTTGAAAGGGACTCAAACTCCAATGGATCTTAAATCTTGAGAACTCTTGGGAAATTTTGCTTTTTGACCTCTGGTGACCCCAGATGACGATCTTGGGAATACTTGGGATATTTTACTGTTTAACCTCTGGTGACCCCTGATGGCGATCTTGAGAATTCTTGGCAAATTTTGCTTTTTGACCTTTAGTGACCCTAGATGACGATGTAAGGAATTTTGGGGAAATTTTGCGTTTTGACCTCTGGTGACCCCAGGTGACATTTGACCTCCACCAAAAACAAATGGCTTCTTTTTCTTACCATAATGCATCCACATACTAAGTATGAAATCTATCCAAGCTTCGTTTTGACCTCCACCAAAAACAATAGGGTTCTTTCTCTCAACGTAGCAAACCTATATCGGTCATTCCTATCTTGAGATATCGCGATCACAAGGTTTTCCATCTTTGATCTCTGGTGACCTCAAATGACCTTTGACCTCCACCAAAAACAATAGGGTTGTTACTTTCAACATGAAAAACCTATATACCAAATATGAAAAGTGTCGGTCACTGCTATCTTGGGATATCGTGATTACAAGCCATTTACAAGGTATTTCCAGTTTGACCTCCGGTGACCTCAGATGACTTTTAACTTCTACCAATAACAATAGGTACTTTCTCTCAACATGACAAATCTCTATACCAAGTATAAAAAGTGTCAGCCATCACTGTCTTGAGATATCGCGATTACAAGGTTTTCGGTCTTTGACCTGTGATGAACTCAAATGACCTTTGACCTCCACCAAACAAAACGGTCTTTCTCTCAACATGACAAATGTTGTATCAAATACATGTATTGTATATATTCTATGTATCAAATACATTCTATGTATCAAATATCATACATACATATTCTATGTATCTATGTATTCTATGTATCAAATATAAAAAGTGTCGGTCTCTGATATCTTGAGATGTCGCGATAACGAGTTATATATATATATATATATATATATATATATATATATATATATATATATATATATATATATATATATATATATATATATATATATATATATATATATATATATATATATATACCGAATAGGAAAAGTGTCTGTCATTGCTGTATTGAGATATCGTGATTACAAGCCATTTGTAAGGTTTTCGCAGTTTAACCTCCGGTGACCTCAGATGACCTTTGACCTCTACCAAAAACAATTTGCTTCTTCCTCTTAACATGCCAAATCTATATACCAAATATGAAAGAAATGTCGGTCATTCCTATCTTGAGATATCACGATTACAAGGTTTTCGGTCTTTGACCTGTGCTGACCTCAAATAACATTTGACCTAACCTTTGACCTCCACCAAAAAGAATAGCCTTCTTTCTTTTGACATGACAAATCTATACATGAAATATGAAAAGTGCCAGTTATTCCTATCTTGAGATAACGCGATTACAACAACCACACATACACACACGCACACTACATCACCATCACAAAGATTCCTTTCCTGCCTTTGATCGGTGCCATTTCTCGCAACTTTGGAGGATTATAACTTTTCACAGAAATCAGATAGCTGAAAATCTGAATATGAAATGATTACTGGCCACATAAGCAGACGTCATAAACTGGCGTCAAAACTACACGTGAAGTTTGACTTTTGAAAATCTGTATATTTCAAATTGCAATTTTTCTCTTTCGAAAGTCATAATTCCTTTCAAATATTGGAATTGAGCTCAAAACTTAGCCAAGCATTTTAGGAATCAATAAGCAAAATCAAAGATCTTTTCTAATTCTTGAGTGCCCGTGCAGTAACTGTGGTTGAAACCTGTCCCTTGGGAAATGTGTCTAAACTGAGACCTTCGGGATGTGTTGTTGAAATGGCTGTATGATAAGGACATTGGAAAGACAAAATTGGGACTCAAAACCTTATTATGCTGACTTTAAGTTCCCAACATTTTACTTTTAGTCGCAATACTTTGACTGTGAATGCCATTGTTGTGTCTTTTCTCTTCTTACTATGACTTTAAAAACGCCACAGTTGTGACTTTTAACATTCAATTTTTCATCTTCCATCGCAACATTTTGAACTAATAAGTCATTCATCACATGATATTGACATTTGATCTTATAAGTTTAATTTTAGAGGGAAAAAAAGTCAAAATTATGAAGTCGAAAGTCAGCACTAAAGGATGGCGATGAGAATAAAAGGATGAGATACACTATTGAGAAAACAAGTCTAAAGTGTTACTTGAGGAATCAAAATAGTAAAAGTTGAAGTCAAAGGTCTGACTTCAAAAGTCAAAGTAACGAGTATACAAGTCAAAATAAGCAGGTTTTGAGTAACATTTCACATTTTACTTTTCATACTAGGTTTGTAAGTTTGTCACTTTAAGAGAGAAGGAAAAATGCTGGTTTGTTGGAGGTCGAAGGTCATCTGAGGTCATAAAAGGTGAAACTATGAACACCACGTAAACTAAATAGGCAACGGGTAGTACCTCCAAATTGTGTCCGGTGTTTCCTGGCCAAAGAAAAGTTGGGAGTTAATTTTTGTACCATTCTAGAGAATTATAGAGAACAACATTTATTTTTCACAAGCATACCTGTTACAGTAATATTTCTAATTTTAATTACCTAATTATGAACACGTAAAAAGGATGCTGTGACTATAGCATGATTAGAAGTACCATACGTATAACGGGTTTGTTGATGGCGTAGTAGAAACTGCTCGGTTTCTGACACAGCCCGTGTTTAGATCCCTTTCAAGAACCTTCTTCGTTCATTTATTATTATTCAATATTTGGAGGGGTTTGAAAGAGATAGGAACAAAGGAAACATTATATATATGGAAATGTAAAAAGTGTACATATGTTGTGAGATGGAAATAAACAGTTTTCCTTCAAAAAAGATTTTCTACCATATGAAAGTAGCTTCATTGTCCGAGATGCATGAGTAATACAAATTAAAGGATTATCAAAAGTAAATCCATTTTTCATTTATCAAGTACTGCTCTTTAATTTATTGTTAACAGTGTGGATATGCCTTGGTGGGGTTCAAAGGTCATGTGAGGCCAGCAGAGATCAAATTGTAAAAACTTTGTTGAAATGATATAGTCGAGAAGGATAAATTTGAGGGATAAACCTCAGTGCAACAAAGCATCTCCTTTCGGCAAGGAATTCCTAAGCCTTTGGACTTTCTGATTTAAAGAAGCAACAATAGTTTAGAACTATGGAACAGAGTGGTTCCCGGTCCCTTGAAACATTTTAAAAAAAATTACATAGGCAAGAAGGATAAATTTGAGGGATAAACCTCAGGGCAACAATGCATCCCCTTTCGGCGAGGAATGTCTAAGTCTTTGGGCTTTCTGGTTTAAAGAAGCAACAACACTTTAGAACTTTGGAATAGACTGGTTCCCGGTCCCTTGATCCATAAACCTCAACCTCTAACCGTCGCGGCAAATATATACCAGCAGGAACTTACACTTTCCATGATAATTAGGACGGGCGGGGAACACCCCTCCTTCTGAGCCAGTATATTAATGCATTTTGAAAGTATCGGCCATTTTGAATAGTGGCCATCATGTTGTCGCAGGACTTAAAGGAAATGACACTTAATGAAATGCTTTCAACTGTTTGTCAAATGCCAAGCATTCAAATATCTGACAACAGCAAACGAATTTTATTCAAAATATACTGTAAGTAACATAACAACCAATGGCAATAATTTTGAAACGTGACCGCCAGTGTCGTCACACACCAAATATAGGCCTATGATGGCACTGCAGCTAATATGAGTTATGATGTGTGTTGATCGCAGTACTTTGCGCACTGAAAATGTTTCATTTTATATGGGTAAAACAAATAATGGCGGCCATTTTCAAAATGGCCGCCATCATGGTCTTTAATTTTGCGTCAAATGCCAGGCGTTCGAGTTCGTGATGACAGCACCACTATGCACACAGAAATATTCCAAAATATAAGTAAGAAAAAAATATATATTGAGGCTATAGTTTAGGAACTTTAATTATTTGCCACATGCCAAATTTTGTGACCACAACAACTCTTTCTGCAAAGATATCTTACAAAACATAGGTCAGATACACACCAATGGCGGCTATTTTAAAAAATGATCGCGATGACCCTATAGCCAAAAATCTTTCGTAAGGCATGCTCTATATAAATGTGTGCCAAATTTCATACTTGTATCATAAAAAACACAATATCCCAAAATATTGCACCTATCTGCTTTAATAATATGGCTAAAATTACGGCGGTTTCTACTTTGACTTTGGTGGCTTTGATGCCTGACAATGGCTCACACTAGACATGTTAACTGGCTACACTGTAGCCAGAGCAGTAGTAGCGGACAATTTAACTAGTACACTAGACGTGGATGTTTTCTTATTGTGGACGTTTGGAAAGATAAAACCCTTTGCTCGTAGTTTTTGTCAGGACGTTTTTCAGAGTGATCAAGGGATGGTCGCTGCTTTTCGCCAATAGATCGTGAGTCTACTCTCACCCATTGCAAATATGCATCAGGACAGAACGTTGAACCCATTGTATGTTTACAGATGTTATAATTAAAGTCTTGATCTTACCTGGAGAGTCTACCAGCTTCTTCTAAACGATCCATTAGGCTGACCAAGAAAGAGTAAGCCGTTTACACCTGTACTCGGCAAATCAACGCTACAAGTCAGGCATGATAATGTCTGAGCATGGCGAATACTACCCCAACGTTCTAAGCACTTAAGGAAGAGGCTATGAAGACATGGTAGCATCTTGGGTATGTTGTAGGGCTGTCTTAAATGCTGCACTCTGCAAAATTTTCAAACTCTCTCACATCCTTACACCTCCCTGGTCACATTCTTTGCCATTTTGGCAAATAACTTATTAAATGTAGGTTCAGAAAAATGCTCGCAGAATAATACTTTCCTGAACTCCCCGTCCAAATAGTACTAAAACACACACGTGCCTGCAATAAACCACCTGCCAGTGGTGTAGCCTACGACACAAAGGCTTCAATCAAGTTACCGTTAAACTGATTTTTTTCTTGTGATTTAGCACATTGTCGACAAAAAAGAGGTAATACACGTGGACGTTCTGTCAGCAAACTTTACGAAAAGGGGTTACCTAGCTTTTTTTCTTTCCAGAAACATAAAACTTGTTTTTCCTGCACTTCCTTCCTGAATTACTGATGTTGTCTTAGCAACCAAAAATTGTTGATCAAGACAGTCAAAAGTTTTACCAATTTTAGGAGATTCAAAGTAAATTTGGGGCTTAATTTACTCCCCGTTCTCGTAAAAATTCACACATTTGAGGTAAAGACTCACGAGATGGCATTTGTAGTCACGTGAACGTATTAAGCGTAGGTGTGGCGTTGACAATGTAATTCACCACAGCCACAGTAACTAAATATTGTTATTACATTAAGTAATGTAATTTTTATGATAACATAACTTTTATATTAAGACCGTGACCAGCAATAGAGTAAGTGTTCATGCTATATGAGGATCTTTTCTCCCCCAAAATGTGTACGATGCTTTCAGCCTTAACAAAGTAATGTCAGTGCATAATTTAGATAAAACGTAATTATACTAAAAGAATGAGAAGCTTTTACCCTTAGCCTACAGAGATTTATCAATGGGTGAGTAAAACATTTTGAAAACTGCACTAAATTTAGCGAAGACGGAAGTTCCTTTTTTGAATATGAAAATGATTTTGCTTATTTATCACAAACTCTATAACTAAAAGTCTATATATCTGCAAAAGCCTATATCGTGACGTCGTTTGCATATCATGCAATGATAATAGTAATATTGTCATGTACGTATACCCGGTCCAAGATCAGAATACATACAAATAAAGGTTTCACCATTGACCTTAGTGTTTACTTTTGAAGAACCAGAAATGTGCTTGCAACTGCAGAACTCATGCGTTTTATTTGGCTGTAGCTTTTAAAGGGGACGAAATCTTTTACTTCCCTTTTCATCCTAGTGATTTTAGGAGCTTTAATATCCAATGTGTCTAGGTATCTTCCTTGAATAAACTGGTTGACTTTTTATTACAGTTACAGAACTTCACAAAGCTTGATCTTCCTTGGTGTATAGTTATAATGTTACGTGGACCTAATAAATAAAACGGTTTAACTATAGAGTTCACTCAATCAAGTTGATTCCATCACTGACACTTACTGTCACCTACAGAGGAGGGTGGATCGAGGGCACTCACAGCCCTATAATTTTTCGGGCAAAAGGTATTTTTGTGCATTTCACTGGTCGTAGATCTCGAAATGAAGATTATTTCTCGTCTTTTAATGCCTAACTGTCTTCAAACTTTTTGTTGCTATGAGAATTCAAACCAGAAAGCCAAAAGGCTTAGAGATTCCTTGCCAAGAGGGGGTGCTTTTTTACACTGAGGTTCATCTCTCAAATTTTTACTTCTTGACTATATCATATTTTACAATGGTTTAAGAATTTGACCTCTGATGACCTCACATGACCTTTGAAAATATTGACAAACAAAAAATTTAACTAGTGTCTGTACTTCCTTTTGAATGTCATGTTTACAAAGTTTCAGTTTGACCTCTGGTGACAAATGACTTGTGACCCCCACCAAAAACAACAGTTTCTCCTCTTACCATGACAAATCTATAAACGAAGTATATAAAGCATCTGTCATTCCCATCTTCACATATCGTGTCAACAAGGTTTTCAGCCTTTGACCTCTCATGACCGTAAATGACCTTTGATCTCCACCAAAAACAATAGGGTCTTCCTCTCAACATAACAAATTTTTATACCACATATGACAAGTGTCTACCATTGCTGTTTTGCGCTATCGTGTTTACGGGTTTTTCCGTGTTTGACCTCTCCTGACCTAAAATGACCTTTGACCTCCAGCGAAAACGCAAGGGTCATTTCTCTTAACATGACAAATCTAAAAACAACATATCAAAAGTGTCCGTCACTGCCATCGTGAGATATCATGTTTACAAGGTTTTCGGTTTTTACCTCTGGTGATCTCAAATGACCTGTGACCTCCACCAAAACAATAGAGTTCTTTCTCTCAACATGAGAAATCTAAATGCCATATTTAAAAGTGTCCGTCATTGCTACCTTGACATATCGTATTTACAAGCCATATATAAGGTTTTCGCAGTTCAACCTCTCGTGACCTAAAATGGCTTTTGACCTCCACCGAAAACACCAGGGTTCTTCCTTTTAACATGACAAATCTATAAACTGCATATTAAAAGTGTCCGTCACTGCTTTTGAGATATCGTGTTTACAAGGTTTTTGGTTTTTATATCTGGTGATCTGAAATTACCTCTGACCTCCAATAAAAACAATAGGGCCCTTTTCTCACCATGACAAAGCTTTAAATCAAATATAAAAAGTGTCAGTCATTGCTGTCTAAAGATATCGTATTTACAAGGTTTTCGCCGTTTAACCTCTGGTGACCCCAAACGGCCTTTGACCTCCACCAAAACTAGGGTTTTTTCTCTTACCATGGCAAATCTATATAACAAATCTGAAAAGTGTTCGTCATTGCTACCTTGAGATATCGTGTTTACAAGCAATTTACAAGACCTTTGCAGTTTAACCACCGGTTATCTCAAACGACCTTTAACCTCCACCAAAAACTATAGGGTTCTCTCTTACCATGAACAATCTACATACCAAATATGAAAATTGTCAGTCATTGGTATCTTGAGATATCGTGTTTACAAACTTTTCGCAGTTTAACCTCTGGCGACCTCAAATGACCATTGACCTTCACCGAAAACAATGGGGTTTTTCCTCTTACCATGACAAATCTACATACCAAATATGATAAGTGTCCGTTATCGCTATCTTGAGATATCGTGTTTACAAGCTTGGTGTCACATACACACATACCCACACGCACAATATCACCATCGCATTGATTTCTTGCCTGCCTTCTGCAAGGAATCAAAAACCCATAGTGGGGATGGAACACCCAGTGGCGACTCTACGGTATCATGACAGAGAAATTAATCCCAGATCTTCCAATTGGCCCCCACCTTTCTCCCAAAATAGAAATGCAAATATAAAAATGTGTAGCTAGGCTACTCCTTCCTATGAGAGACAACTTCCGATGAAACTAAGCTAATTTTGGATTCCTAAAATGTTTTCGAAAAAAGGTTTTTTCGGCGCTCGTCGGGCACACTCACAGTACGTGCTTGTCTCATGATTACTTGATATAGGACAACTTGAATTTATTTTTTCTAAACCCTCATGCAGTTTCTGACATCTTCCCACGGACTATGATGCCCTGTAACATTAGGATGGACCATCCTTTGATACAATAGATGCTACTTGTTAAATAAAGTCAAGATGTGATTTGCGGCCAGTTTAGTGTTCACCTAATCCCATTTGAAGGGGTTCAATGTTCTTTTTAATCCCAGCCTTCAATTTTATAAACATCCCAAAACTTCCATGCACTTTTCTCCCAGGTACCGCACTACTCCATTGCCTTTAAAACCACCAGGGACCCTAAGGAGGACCCCTTATCCCGACGCCATCATTCGGTACACCTCTCTCACATCCACCACCTCTAGGGCACAATCTTTCTTCAATTTGGGAACATTCTTCTTTACTTCGCCCCATAGAAATGGATTCTGAATTATTGGGAGATGAAATCCACATTTATCTTTTCAACATCTATTTTCAACAGCTACGGGACAAAGCCACCGTCAGTGAGTTCACTCCTTGTAGTAACACAATATCTACATCTATTATCTTTTAGTCACATTTCATGTTTAAAAACTAAAATTTGCGAAGTTCGTCGCCGTTTTCCACGCGTATCCAATGAAAATGAGAATAATTTAAAAGCATTCTAAGAGGCCACAGTCCGTTCATCTTAAAAGCACTGCCAGTTTCAACCAGTTAGCCAGCTTCCACTTGTTAACGTACAATATTCACTAACAGAGTCCGGACGAATGGGTCGTGAAATAGATAGATCATTGTTAGAAGTCGCCATCTCCTTAAAACCATTTGAAGAGGCTTTTCAGGAGCTCTACACACTTGCCAAGATTGCATTGGTTCTACCAGTATCATCCGCAGAATGTGAAAGGAGTTTTTCAACTCTCTAACTCATCAAACTTCTCGTTAGGAGTTCCATGGCAAACAGCAGGTTGAGTAATCTGACAGTACTTTCAATTGTGAGCCACTGTGTTGAAAAGTTAGATTTGGACTTGTTCGGGGACAAATTTACGAAGGGGCACAATAAGAGGAGAATAGCTCTCATCTGATCTGAACACTGTTCAGCTTGGTGAATTTCTCACTTTCATGGACAAATCCTTCAGGTTGTGATAACTCAAATGTTAAATAGTATAGTTTTTGCTTTTTAACACAACTTCACATGCATTTTGTTAACGCGATACCGAGAAATATGGAATGTTCATACTGAGTGTAGTAATACTTCTTAGAAGTAAAGTTACTCTTGGTGTTTTTCGATGATGATAAATGATACCATTAACAGAGTTTGCGTATTCCAAACTGGAATGCAAACTCTGGGTAGTTTTGATAAGCGACACTTCTCTATCATGGGTTGATAAGCTCCCTGACAGACTTACCAAAGTATGTGGCTCCTGATACAGAGTCACCTCCATACAGGGTATGTGAATTGCAACATATTCCATTCAAGGGGTTTGAATTACATTTGTGATTGAACATTTGATATTTATATAGCAAAGGTGCCATGTAAAGCTGAAAACCTTCATATCTGACATATATACATATATATATATATATATATATATATATATATATATATATATATATATATATATATATATATATATATATATATATATATATATATATATATATATATATATATATATAAGAAATGATGAAAAAGAGAGTGTGCATCATGATCCAACTGAATAATTTATTGAAACAGAAATTTTCGCCCCTCCTGGAAGCTTTGTCAACTGTAGTATGAAATCCAACCGTTACAAAAACAAATTTGGGATGAAAGCTCAAGAAAGCGCGTATATAATATTAATTACGCTTTACAGGACGTTTGAAATGAAATGTAGTTAAGTGACGTCACAAACAAAATATTTAATATCAAACTGTAGGTACGTGATCAAAGAAGTACGCAGCTAAAATGTGCGTGTGCTCTTATACAGTAGTTAATATGAAGCGCGCAGACGTGCTACCATGGCACGCTAGTCTAGCCAAAATAAGCGTGTGGTCTTATACAATAGTTAATATGAAGCGCGCAAACATGCTACTACCATGGCACGCTAGTCTAGTCAAAATATTGTAAAGTGACGTAACAGACATAATCTCAAAATACAGTCTGCACAGCTTAACTCTTCGTTTGAATCGAAAATCGTGTTAAAAATGAAGTGAGTATACAAAATCAAAACTGAATAGTCTGATATAGTAGCGGCATAGCCACAAGATATGGAAGCTTTGAATATTATCAAGTAACGAAGCAGTCTAAGTATCAAATCCACAGTGTATCAAGCTACTGTACTTAGACGAAAACACCACGTAAATGTGAAAGCGATATTTAGCACAAGTTACAAAACAAGCGTGTCTGCCATTGTTTATTGAAGGGGTTCAATGTTCTTTTTAATCCCAGCCTTCAATTTTATAAAGATTCACAAACTAGGTCCTATTGCTGCCAGAGCAGACCCTTCGGCTTATCAGGCTACCACTAGCAAGACAAAAAATTTTGATATAGCTAGACAACATGGCATAATTCCGCCTGGTCGACCTATAGTCAGCTCTATCGGTATGCTCACTGAACATTTGTCTGGTTACATAGATACCTTGTTACAACCACTAATGTGTTTCATCCCTAGCTTTATCCAAGATACCACCGATTTCATTAACAAATTATCGTGCCTACCTATTTTGCCTGACGGGACCCTACTGGTCACCATGGACGTCACCTCCCTATATACTAATATCCCTCATGACGAAGGCACTGCTGCATGTCTCCACCTTTTAAAGCGAATGCAGCCCACAGAGATTCCGGCTGTTGATATTGCAGTTTTGATTGATTTTGGTCTTAAGCATAACCACTTTGAATTTAATGATAGACATTATCTACAAACCAACGGGACAGCTATGGGAACAAAGATGGCCCCTACCTATGCAAATATTTTTATGTCTGAATTAGAAGGTCAAATTCTTCAAAATACTGAAAACAAACCTCTATTTTACTGCCGATATATTGACGACATTTTTTTTGTGTGGACTCACGGTGAGGAAGAATTGCTCAAATTCGTCGAATTAGCCGACAATACCCATGCCAAAATTAAATTTACTAAAGAATACTCTCGTAATGAGATTCCTTTCCTGGATGTTCTCGTCTCACTTAAAAGCGGGGAATTATCTACTTCCATCTATTCGAAACCTACAGACACCCACACTTATCTTCGATACGAAAGCTTCCACCCACACCACATCAAATCTTCTCTAATTTACAGTCAAGCTATTCGCTTGAAACGTATATGTTCGGACCCAGTAGACTTCGAACATCGCATTCACGATCTTTCTATGCGACTCATTGACAGGGGATACCCTTTGAGCTTAAAGAACAAATTGCCAAGACTCGTCTTGCTACCCGTGAATCACTCCTTAGGTACAATCGTAAAAGAGAGAGTGACAATCGCATCCCATTTGTGGTAAAACATCACCCCACTACTAGGAAACTATCCAAACAAATTAAATCTTCTTGGAAAATACTTAATGAAAATACTTCACTCGGTGACCTTTTCGCGCAACCCCCCATTATTGCCACCAAACAACCACCTAATCTCAAATCGTTACTTGTTTGTTCAAAACTGAGACCCGCTAACAGACAACAGGGAAATATCCCATGTGACAAGCCGCGCTGTCAGATTTGCAAACACATGTTAACCGGTGACCCCCTTTTTTTCAACGATGTAACTGTCCACGCTGGACCTTACAATTGCGATTCTTCCAACGTAGTATATATCATTTCATGCAGAAAGTGTCCGACTGTTTGTTACGTTGGAGAAACAAACACCAAATTCAGAATGAGGTTCAATAATCACAAACACAGCATCCGTAGTACGAATCTTAGTGGATTTCCCGTTGCTGAACACTTAATAGTGGGGATCACACAACTGATGACTTGAGGTTTGTAATTGCCTGCGGGGGATTTCGGTCTACTGACGACCGTAAACGTCACGAACTTAAACTCATTCTCCGTTTAAGTAGCCATACGCAAGGTTTGAACAGAGATTTGTCACATCTATCAGGATACAGTTTTTTCAAGTAATTCTGTTTCCTCGGTATTGCAGCTACGTACGGTATTCCAAAGTATCTAAGTCAATTCGTTTTTTTTTTTTTTTTTTTATATATATATATATATATTACTAGCTATTGTACTGGTAACCCACATGCTGTTAAATTACAGTTTTTCATCATCTACTCAAATCGTGAAATTAATATAACGGTACTAAACAATGTGCCTGTTTGTTCTTTTCAATAAACAATGGCAGACACGCTTGTTTTGTAACTTGTGCTAAATATCGCTTTCACATTTACGTGGTGTTTTCGTCTAAGTAGCTTGATACACTGTGAGTAGTGTAGTATGCACCGCACGCACCCCTTTGTGGTGGGTGAATTGTGGAGGGTTCTTGTTGAATTCACCCACCACAAAGTGGTGCGTGCGGTGCATATTGTTGCATGGCTTCATCGATATTATGTCAATTATGTTTTTTATACGAAATATGCAATGTGCACAGCTTGAGTGTAAAAATGATTCACATAATTAAAATAATATCGTGTTGCTTGTAAAATGAGTTGCATAATTTACTCCATATTTGGTATATCAATGAAAAAAGAGAACGTTGTCAATATTTTCCTGTAATATAGATTGACATTTAGAAAACGCAGAATTGAAAGAAAAGAAACGAACAATAAAGTTATGTGGTCGGAAAAAACTCGATTGGTTTAGCTTATTATTATTTTTATTATTATTATTGTTGTTGTTGTTGTTGTTATTGTTTTTTTTTAAATTTTATTGAGAATTAAGTGATTTAACTTATTGCACTCCGCACTGGTGGATAACTAGGCAATAGCGTGCCTATGCCTTACACTACATTCCAAAGTTTCAAAGGAACAATGCTTGGAAGTATTTAAACATTGAATAATATTAAAGGCCTAGTTGAATTATTCCTAAGTGGTTGTGCTACATCAGGTTTCAGATGGCTTTGTACTAATAAATTAATACACATTCCACAAGATTCGGGATATCTTACAGCTAGATCCAAATTTACAGACTTTATAAGGAATCTTTGTGTGTTTTCTGTGTTACAAAAGTATACGCTCTCAATGTGTAAATACTTCCCAGCATTGTTCCTTTGAAACTTGAAATGTAGTGTACGGCACAGGCATGCTATATAGCCTAGTAACCAAATTATTTTAATTTAGTTTAAACAAATTAAATCACCAAACTCGTAATAATATAAACATAAATAAATAAATAAATCAATCAATCAATCAATCAATCAATCAATCAATCATGAATGAATGAATGAATGAATGAATGAATGAATGAATGAATGAATAAATAAATAAATAAATAAACCAAACCAATCGAGTTTTGTCCGACCACATAACTTTATTGTTCGTTTCTTTTCTTTCTATTCTGCATTTTCTAAACGTCAATCTATATGACAGAAAAATATTAACAACGTTCTCTTTTTTCATTGATATATCAAATGAGGAGTAAATTATGCAACTCATTTTACAAGCAACACGATATTAATTTAATTACGTGAATCATTTTTACACTCAGGTTGTGCACATTGCGTATTTCGTATGAAAAACATAATTGACATAATATCGATGAACCCATGCAACAATATGCACCGCACGCACCCCTTTGTGGTGGGTGAATTTAACAAGAACCCACCACAATTCACCCACCACAAAGGGGTGCGTGCGGTGCATACTACACTACTACTGTGGATTTGATACTTAGACTGCTTCGTTACTTGATAATATTCAAAGCTTCCATATCTTGTGGCTATGCCGCTACTATATCAGACTATTCAGTTTTGATTTTTGTATACTTCCACGTTCATTTTTAAACACGATTTTCGATTTCAAACGAAGAGTTAAGCTGTGCAGACTGTATTTTGAGAATTATTGTCTGTTACGTCACTTTACATCATATTTTGGACTAAGACTAGCGCGCCATGGTAGTAGCATGTTTGCGCGCTTCATATTAACTATTGGTATAAGACCACACGTCTTATTTTAGCTAGGACTAGCGTGCCATGGGTAGCACGTTCGTGCGCGCTGTTCATTCTTAAACTACTGTATAAGAGCACCTACGCACATTTTAGCTGCGTACTTCGTATTGATCACAGTACCTACAGTTCTTGATATTAAATATTCTGTTTTGTGACGTCATTTCATTTCAAACGTCTGTAAAAGCGTAATTAATATTATATACGCGCTTTCTTGAGAGCTTTCATCCCAAATTTGTTTTTGTAACGGTGGGATTTCATACTACAGTTGGACACAAGCTTCCAGGGAGGGGGCGATATCAATTTCTGTTTCAATAAACATTATTCAGTTGGATCATGATGCACACTCTCTTTTTCATCATTTCTTATTCGTTTGCTCGCAATCCAACCACACGGACTTTAATGCTATCCTTTGGACCAAGACTTTAGTGCGAGACCACTCCGTGTTTTAGAAGAGAGAACTTGAAAATCTCAACCGCAAATTAGCCCAAACCAGATCGGATTTATTCTTTCTGAGTAAGTGCAAAAAATTGGACCTTATACCTAAAGACCTTCGTCTTAAACAGCCCCTCAATGTGGGATCCCCACATTTGAGAGATTTAACTAAAAAAATCTGTGACGACGCCTCGACGCCCGGTTACGTAACGTTTGCATAGCGGACGCTTATCGTCGGCAATCTAAACTAAGTACAGCTATCTCCGCAAAATTACAGGATTTAGACAACCTTCTTGAACAGCACAGTCCTAACGTTTTTCTTGGAGTGAGTAAATTCCTTGACTTTACCTACCGTGAGACGAAGAAGAAATGCTTCGACAGAAAAAACAAAAAATTAGAAAATCTAATCTCCTCATCAAGATATTTTAAGACCGATTCGAGTAACAACATCAAACAACGGCCAGGAACCTTTACCAACCAGGAGTCACTATCAAACGTCATAAATCTATCCACAACCAATCTCACGAAAGACGAACACGATTTACTCAATCTTGGTCTTTCGTTTTGTCCGTCTACTCAACTGGACCCCGTTGAAACGGCCATAGACATCCACCAATTGAATAGACGAATTCGTTTTAAGGAATTCTTTTCGGACAAATCAAACCGTTCTATTGAAGATCCTCCCAAAGCCAATAAAAACAAGAAACCAAGTTCTTGGACTCCCCCTGAAGGACGAAACCCGTTCATTGACGCATTTGCCAACAGTGCAAAACTCCACTTGGATAAGCTATTGAATACGAAGGGGTCCTCTGATCGACCAAAGCCTGACAATCTTACCCCCGGACAACGCCAAGCCCTTAAGAAACTCAAGACCAATGAACACATCGTAATTAAACCAGCAGATAAAGGTGGCGCCGTCGTAATACAAGACACGGATGACTACATCAATGAAGCTAATAGACAATTAGATGATCCTAATTTTTACACCACTCTACAATCGGACCCTACCAACGACTTCACCCGTGAACTAAATCAACTTCTTTGTAATGTGCATCCGCAAACCAACAATGTTGTAAGTAACCTTTTACCTAAGAACCCCAGACCAGGGCTATTCTATATGCTTCCCAAGATTCACAAACTAGGTCCTATGGCTGCCAGAGCAGACCCTTCGGCTTATCAGGCTACCACTAGCAAGACAAAAATTTTTGATATAGCTAGACAACATGGCATAATTCTGCCTGGTCGACCTATAGTCAGCTCTATCGGTATGCTCACTGAACATTTGTCTGGTTACATAGATACCTTATTACAACCACTAATGTGTTTCATCCCTAGCTTTATCCAAGATACCACCGATTTCATTAACAAATTATCGTGCCTACCTATTTTGCCTGACGGGACCCTACTGGTCACCATGGACGTCACCTCCCTATATACTAATATCCCTCATGACGAAGGCACTGCTGCATGTCTCCACCTTTTAAAGCGAATGCAGCCCACAGAGATTCCGGCTGTTGATATTGCAGTTTTGATTGATTTTGTTCTTAAGCATAACCATTTTGAATTTAATGATAGACATTATCTACAAACCAACGGGACAGCTATGGGAACAAAGATGGCCCCTACCTATGCAAATATTTTTATGTCTGAATTAGAAGGTCAAATTCTTCAAAATACTGAAAACAAACCTCTATTTTACTGCCGATATACTGACGACATTTTTTTTTTGTGTGGACTCACGGTGAGGAAGAATTGCTCAAATTCGTCGAATTAGCCGACAATACCCATGCCAAAATTAAATTTACTAAAGAATACTCTCGTAATGAGATTCCTTTCCTGGATGTTCTCGTCTCACTTAAAAGCGGGGAATTATCTACTTCCATCTATTCGAAACCTACAGACACCCACACTTATCTTCGATACGAAAGCTTCCACCCACACCACATCAAATCTTCTCTAATTTACAGCAAGCTATTCGCTTGAAACGTATATGTTCGGACCCAGTAGACTTCGAACATCGCATTCACGATCTTTCTATGCGACTCATTGACAGGGGATACCCTTTGAGCTTAATCAAAGAACAAATTGCCAAGGCTGGCCTTGCTACCCGTGAATCACTCCTTAGGTACAATCGTAAAAGAGAGAGTGACAATCGCATCCCATTTGTGGTAAAACATCACCCCACTACTAGGAAACTATCCAAACAAATTAAATCTTCTTGGAAAATACTTAATGAAAATACTTCACTCGGTGACCTTTTCGCGCAACCCCCCATTATTGCCACCAAACAACCACCTAATCTCAAATCGTTACTTGTTTGTTCAAAACTGAGACCCGCTAACAGACAACAGGGAAATATCCCATGTGGCAAGCCGCCTAGTCAAATTTGCAGAAACATGTTAACCGGTGGCTTCCTTACTTCAACGGTGTAACTGTCCACGCTGGACATTGCAATTGCGATTCTTCCAACGTAGTATATATCATTTCATGCATAAAATGTCCGACAGTTTGTTACGTTGGAAAAACTAACACCAAATTCAGAATGAGGTTCAATGATAACAATCACAGCATCCGTAGTACGAATCTCAGTGGATCTCACGTTGCGTAATACTTTACTAGTAGGGGCCACACAACCGATGACTTGGGATTTGTCATTGCCTGCGGGGCTTCCGGTCTACTGACGACCGTGAACGTCACAAACTTAAACTCGCTCTCCGCTTAAAAAGCCACAGGCAAGGTTTGAACAAAGATTTGTCACTTTCACCAGAATACATTTTTTTCAAGTAATTCTGTTTCCTCGGTATTGCAGCTACGTACGGTATTCCAAAGTATCTAAGTCAATTCGTTTTTTTTTTTTTTTTTTTATATATATATATATATATTACTAGCTATTGTACTGGTAACCCACATGCTGTTAAATTACAGTTTTTCATCATCTACTCAAATCGTGAAATTAATATAACGGTACTAAACAATGTGCCTGTTTGTTCTTTTCAATAAACAATGGCAGACACGCTTGTTTTGTAACTTGTGCTCAGGGTTGGGTTTTTGCCGGAAAAAACCTGTTTTTACCGGGACAGTGGTAGAAACTGGTAATAACTGGTAATAACTGGTTATTACCGGTAAAAACTGGGAGAAAATGGAAAAAACCTCTTCTGGCAATTAGAAGAGTGCAGTTGTTGTACCCCATTGCACATGATGGATAAACCAGTTGAGATAAAATCATTTACATTCATTTACACTTTCTTTTTGCCTAAAAAGTGAGCACTAAAACTTGTCAAACACAGAATAAAGAGTGAAATATTCTCAGTTATTACAATAGTACTTAAGCCCTAACATGTTAAGTGTAACCACAAAGCAACTACATGCCAACAGGAACAGTCTGAAAATTACAGTTGGTTTGCAAAATGACTAGATTTATCAAGCAAAGTTTTTCAAAATGAGGATTAATAAAATTGTGTGTAAAGTTATGAAAGTTCTCAATGTAAGTTCAGTCACAAATTTGGCAGGGCATATCTGTTACACATATTGAGTACAGTAGCAGAATGAGGCAGATGAGCAACTTCCTTTATAATGTCAGAAACTTCAGTTTGACACAGCAGAGAAGCAAATTACAGTGCCATACATGCTGACTAAGCAGCAACTTGAAGTAAATGAGTTTCATCAAGGGAGCTTTTCTGGGTATTTCAAGTCCACCATACTGAGAGACAATATAATTAAGTAAGAATTTATCGACGACCAAACAAGTACGAAGAGTCTATTTTTTGACTGAGTAATCTTCATTGAAAAAATTTGATAAACCACAAATAGTAATGTTAGAATGAAAGAAACTTAAGTGGATAGCCAGCACTTTATTTTACAAAGAAAGTGGAAATGTTTAAGGAAGGTGGATGGTTCAATTATAAATGAGACATTCACTACTGGAGGTCAATGTACTGAAAGACACTGAGTTATTGTAGGACCTACACAGATGCAGGATCCCCTTGAAAAGGTATACCTAGGAGTGGAGTTACCAACTTGCCAGTATGCTCAGGAAAGCTTCCCATCAAACTGAAAATAAATCCTTAAATTATTCCATGATTTTCCTTCCCATTTTTCTGCATTTTTCCTGCATTAAATATACCTAGTGTATGTATACTTAACACAAAACAGTGTAAATCGGACAAAAAGTGGCCAAAATCACTAAACAAATCACATTCAAACTCTAATATGGTATATATTGTTGCCTAAAATGATTAATCTTGATGTAACAGCATGATTTTCTTCTTTAGACTTTGAAAAAAAGCATAAAAAGTCCTTGTTAACAACATTTTATTCAATGTAGCAGAATAGGTTTTTGCCGTTTTTTCCATTTTTCGGCAAAAACCTGTTTTTACCGGGACGGTTTTTACCGGTAAAAACCACCGGTAAAAACCGCCTGTGGCAAAAACTGCCAACCCTGCTTGTGCTAAATATCGCTTTTACATTTACGTGGTGTTTTCGTCTAAGTACAGTAGCTTGATACACTGTGGATTTGATACTTAGACTGCTTCGTTACTTGATAATATTCAAAGCTTCCATATCTTGTGGCTATGCCGCTACTATATCAGACTATTCAGTTTTGATTTTGTATACTCACTTCATTTTTAACACGATTTTCGATTCAAACGAAGAGTTAAGCTGTGCAGACTGTATTTTGAGATTATGTCTGTTACGTCTGTTTCAATAAATTATTCAGTTGGATCATGATGCACACTCCCTTTTTCATCATTTCTTATTCGTTGCATCCAACACACGGACTTTAATGCTATATACATATATATATATATATATATATATATATATATATATATATATATATATATATATATATATATATATATATATACAAGTCGTCATCACTGAGAAAATTCAGAAATTGTGCCCCCCAGGAAAGGTTCGTGACCCCAGGTTAAAAAGCCTGGTATTTGGCCACTGGTGGAGCCAAATACCACACCAGGGATCGTAAAGCGATGAAACCTCCGAAAGCAGTTTATTTGCACGATATTTTCAAAAATACTTTATACCAGATTTTTCTGCTTCACGTGTGCACCAGGGGTGTTATCAGAGTGCACTAGCCACCCACTTTTACTCATTGCTGAAGAAAGTGCAGTTAATATATTTGTCATAATTATTATTGTAAGACACTGAAAAGAACTTACTAAACAACATTCAAGAGCTTGTTTTTCCAAATTTTCCCAGGATCCGCAGCCGCACGTGCACCTTCATTGCTATAATAAGGCTTTACCTGGAAGGCAGTGGTCTCAATATTATCTCCTGTTGGACAGCATGAGTGAATTTATTTTTCAAGCCCAATGCAAACTTAGCATGATCCGTCGTTCCCACCCAAAATACTTCATTTTAATGGTCACAAAAGTGCAAATACCCCAGAGGCTCCCTGGCGCTACGCCCCCTGGACCCCAGTTGTGCGTTGTCCCTAAACCTTCTCAGGCGTACCACAGTGGGCCCTCAGGTCCCAACGCCCCGGTGCATCCAGAGACGCTCAGTCCTTCATGTTAGTGTGCCTCCAGCTAAACGTTTTGACCCCCTCCCCCCCGCCCCTCTTCGAAACGTCTTTCAACGCCACTGGGAGAACAACAAAAAAATTGCCAAAATGAGTCCTGGCACTTCCCTGCCTTTTCAGTAACATTGCAGTATTTTTTTTCTGAGGTCTGAAGTTCAGGAATATACGACTCCAGTGAGGGAGGGTAAATCTATAGAAAATTAGCTGATGTTACTTTTACGAGATGAAATAAGAAGGCGTGGCACCGTACCTTACTTGTTGAGATGCTCTGTTCATTCCTCATTTTAAAAAGGAAGTTAAAGGTGAGCGAGTTTAATATTTAATCTCTTGATAGTTGTAGAAACCCACGTTAGGTGGCCTTGGCTTGGCTCAAATTCATGTTTATAACAACTAATGGGTCCGCGTAATTTTTATGTCAATAATTAGATACAAAAAGACGTTATAGCATCGTGGCTTATGTATACTCAGGGAAAGCAGAGTGGGGAATTAATGTGTTAATTAGTAAGGTTCATGTGAACATTTTCTCTTACATTCCAAAGGGTGTATAAAATTGCCCCGATATAGCGCCACTGTCGTCCGTAACTACGGACTTTGAAGAAATTTTGCTTAAAACCTAATTGCGATACTGGAGAGGGCTAAACAGGAGCAACGAATTGTTAGCAACTCTCTGACAGGAAGGAGCGTCGTACTCCTCTCATTTAGGAAATTAAGAAAAAAACAGTCTAGATGCAAACTTGTGCAGCTGTATTTCTTTACATTTTCGGGTACCATAATCCTTTCAAATGAATCATACTTAATACCACACTGAATGTTGCTCTTACTACATAACAATGCACAGTGGGGCGAGATCAAGTTTAGTAGAAACTAGATTAATTCTAGCCAAAAAGTTCTAAGTACGAACAGTTACACTATTTCTTAACATTTCATCAAGAGGCAGCAAGGAGCACGAGAACCCTTTCCACTATGTTTGGCTCCCCACGCATGCTAGACAGCATATGGTGTTATGTTATTATTCCAAAATACGTTTCCCTTGTTTCAAATGTCTCCCATAATTTTCTTTTCAGTCTTGAAGTTTGGAACCTAAATGGAATGAAAAAGAGCTTCGAGCTAACTTTGAACGACAGTGAAGATCTATCTCATCACGTTCAGCCTCGTCCTCACGTATAAATTTGCCCCCTTCACAATGCAGACACTCACATTGTTACCAATTAAATAATTGCTCATGAATATCTAAATGACATAGTAAGTTATTTTGTCATTATTTCATTATCTCACGTTATCATAGATCTCGTTTCCTTTGATGTGCAAAACGAGATTTATGTTTACATTTGCTTTCTTTAGCACACCCATTCTTTGTATTGCAATTTCTTTTCTAATTCAAAGTTTCAAAAGATGGCCACTATGGTGTTATGTCCCTCGATTTTTTAGACCAGTGGGTGATTAAGGGGAGGTCCTCTGAACCCTGATTTAGTTAACTTTCCTTTCCATTGTGTTTGGCTCCCCACGCATGCTAGAGAGCATATATATGATGTTTTCATACGTTGTTATTCCAAAATATGTTTGCCTCCTTTGAAAAAATATGTTGGTTTCGAGACACTAAATATGGTAATTTCTAGTCCACGAACACACGTAAGTAGATTAAATAAAATAACAATAGCGCCAGTTTGCTCTAAGTTCTAAGTTTTTCTAAGTCCAAAACTTTTCAAAGGGAGACATGGGCGTAGGAGCGTTAATTGATTTGGGGATGGGGGCTGTAATGACTTGCCCGAAAAATATAACTGAAAATTTCTGCGCGCTCCACGCGCGTTCAATATGTTGATGTACTTATCATATAGGCATGCATCGGTTATCACACCGCATGCCAATTGCATACAATAATTTGCCGTGTTAATACCTTCCACATTGGGTTTAACTTTTGCGGAAGTCGTTACAGTAATAATGATAATAATCAGTGGCCTAGCCAGGATTTCTCTCATGAGGGTGAGGGGCAGGCATTATGATCAGTGATCGCCGGTCTAGGGTAGGGGTCTAAGGGGGGGGGTTGAAAATTTTTGAAAAATTAGTTGTCCTTACATGCAATCTGGTGCCACATATGCTGCCGTTGAAGTAAAATTTATGTTAAAACATTTACGTATTATAGGTACTAAAAAGAATCGGCATACCCCTCCTCTTTGAAAATTTTTGAAAAATTAGGTTTTCCTACTTGCAATCTGGTGCCACATAATACATATGCTACCTTTGAAGTAAAATTTGTGTTAAGCTTTTACGTATTTTAGGTACTAAAAAATCCGCATCACCCCCTTCTCTTTGAAAATGTTTGAAAAATTAGGTGTCCTTACATGCAATCTGGTGCCACATATGCTACCTTTGAAGGAAAATTTGTGTTCAAAAGTTTACGTATTCTAGCTACATCAGTGAGGGTGGAGTGTGGCCCCTCACATACACCACTGACAATCATAATATAAGTTTAACCATTAAAACACACTGGTGATTTATACCGAATATATAAGTGCTGGTGCAATTCAAATCAGAACTTTATTTTAATTAGCAAGGAAGTTTTTTACACTATTGATTACCTTTAGGTACATCATTGCGTTATTTTTCTTTCAGTAGATGCCCGAAAAATTCTCAACATATATGTCCATGCATGGAGACTTACACAGGAAAATTCCCTTGCCCAGATTATTCTTGTAACGAAACGTTAATTTACCTTTCTTTTGCACTGGTAAAAAAAAATTGCAGCATGAGATCTCAAAATGTAGGTCGGGGAAGTGCCACTTTCTGCAATCCGGGCGCTATTTTGGACGAGAATTTCTTGGTATGCTACGCGTTCACTAACAGTGGCGGCGGCACGGGGGGCATGGGGGGCGCCTGCCCCCCAATTGATTTCAGAAATTTTTTTGAAAATTTTAAAATGATCCCAAAAGGCGTTTAAGCTATAGGGTGAGGTGTGTTTTCAACCAAGTGATGGATCTATTGTAACCATTTTCCATCACAAATGGTTCTTAAACTATCAGAATTATCGCAAATCCTTCGCAAACTTTCAAAATTTTCGCGCGCTCTACCCGTTTGAAACCTTACCTCAATATTGTTCTAATTATCAATAATTTCCGGTTGTTGTGCTTCCACAGAAGCACAGCAACAGAAGCTGAAAGCTGTTTACGAATTCTCAGGTAAACTCGGACTGGCTTTGTGATTGGCAAATAGGTTTGTTGGGGGAATTGAAAGTGTCTCGATGCAGAGCATGAATGCAGGTTTTGTCATGGTTATCTTATTTAATGAAAAATTTCGGCGCGCTTGGCGCGCGTTCATCACTGTTTTCACTCCAACTCATGACCATTATTAAGGTTATAACACATGCAACTATTCTGATCACAACACTTTTCTGAAAAACAGAAGTACATCCCAAACATCTGTAGGGGCCTATGGGATCTTTCAGTCTAATTTGAAGCATGATGTGGAAGGTTGAAAGTGGTATTTGCCGTTATACATTTTTCAAAATATTTTACCCAGCGCTTCGCGCGCAGCCTCTACCTGTATAGATGGTGATTGTTAATACACTAACGACGAAAAAAATAATTTGAGATGCGCCTTTTAGTCCTTCCCCTTTTGCTTTACATATGGGGGGGGGGGGGGGTTCAATATCACTTCCCTGCACCTATACTCTCTCTCATTCCCCATTGATGGAAGATGTTCGTCTGGATTTTCTTTCAAACTTAAAAATACCAAAAATACCGTAAAAATACCAGTGTTGTAACGTGCTCGGCATTATACTCTATAGTACCATTTGGATGTCAGGTAATATCATATCAGTGCTCCATTTTATATAAATAATCCAGAGCTTCCAGGAGGCACTTTACAGGTGTCTGTCAGTATTAGATACCCTTTTATAACGCACAATGAGACAAAGGAAAATTTTCGTAATAGTCCGAGAATGTTTCTGTGGACTCCACCCACGTATTTTGTTGTTAAAACTTTCCCCGAATAGAATGCATTAAAGCCTAGCCAGAAGGGGGGCTTGGTGAGGTTTGTTGACAACATACCCTTCTCTAAGACAACACACTCTCCTCTTTCACCTAACCAAAAATTAGAATTCACTAAATTATGGATATTTTCCAGCCATGTATGATCAGTTCCAAAAATAGCACCATTTTGCCTCTAAGAAACTTTTAATTACCAAAACCCCCTCCCCTTAGACCCCTCCCCAGGACGGTACCTTTATGTAGTGACAAAAAGGATTTCACACTGCTCTGTACCATTGCAGGGATGCACACTCTCTTCTTTCTGCTAACCAAAAAGTAGAATTCACTAAATAAGGATATTTTCCAATCATATAAGATCACTTCCAAAAATACTCCAAAGATAGCACCATTTTGCATCTAGGCAACCTTAAATTAGCAAAAATTTCTCAAAGGGGAAGGGGACACCCCTCCCCTTAGACCCCTCCCCCAGGACGGCACCTTTATGTAGTGCCAAAAAGGACTCCACACTGCTGTGTAAAAACGCAGGGACGCACAAAAATGGTACAATTTAAGCAGACTGGGGGAAACTGGGTGGCATTATGACATCATCTGTTATCCCCCTCCCCCATCACCAAACCCTGGCGGCGCCACTGTTCACTAATGGTGGTGATCCGCTTAGATAGTGTCACAGACTGACAGACCCTTGAAGAGGACACTGACCACACGTTTTCTTCATTTCTTCCCCCACTCCAAAATACCGTCCTACGCCTACGAATCTTGAAACTACAATATTTGGTAAAGTAAGCTTTGATAAAGCTTTAATTTACTTCTGTATCCTACTGAAAACAATCGGCAGGTTCTTTTCTTTCAGGATGTGGTCAAATTTAAGAGAAAGTGAGGAAATTTCTGAGCATTATGTAGGCATATGGCTAGTGTCTTCCTGTTGCCGTCACCACTAACTAATCTGATGCATAATAAACCGTTTAATATAGGCCTAAGAATACGGTGTGATGCTGCATAGGATCGCACACAAGTAATGACCAACTCCGAAGAGATAGGCTACACGATATGTTTAATAGAAAGTTTGCTGTATTTTCTGGTTACCACTGTCTAAACGCTAAACCTATAATGCTAAAATTGCTGCATAGGTATTGGAAGTAACACAGGAGCTCTTGAAGTTACGAGCGATTCGCACTTTTGGGAGGCACCAACAGAAAAATGCTTAAATAAGAAACGCATAATCGGTCGCCTTATAAATATGGCCGATGACAGAATGCATGACTGGCTTACGACCATAGTTCAAGTGCATTCTGTAGCTTTCTCTGCATACTGTTGGTGTCACAGTACAAATGTTTCCTCACTGCATAGTACATAACATAGATACAGTAAAACATTGTTTAAACCTAGCGGATTACCTAAGAAAAATGTAATGAATACAATCTCAAGAAAAACGTTTGTCAAGGTGAATATCATTACCTGTTTAGGTTCTCGTTGTTTCAGTTGTTTTCACAAACTACCGCACAATGTGCCCATAGTAAATGTCATTACCTGCGTATGTAACATTGTGTTTGTTCATTTCACACTCTAGGCGCGGCGAAAATTTACTAGGCTACGTGACTTTAGAGGTCGGTTGAATGGCGTCGTTATGCGTCATCGATCTGTCGAGAGGGCACGAAGTAACAGAAAATAGAACGCTACAGACTTGCCACTTGCAAGGGCACTGAAGATGTTTGTAGTCAGTAATGATACCAGTTTGCGGGAACCACAGGGGATTGTATCTCAAGCTTACCACAAATAGGCTAGCTTGAAGGGATTTGCCAGTGACAAAGATCAATGACTTCAAAAAATGCAGATTAATTTTTTTTTCTCTTCTAGGAGGCGAAAATGGCATCTCAAATACTTGTAGCGTTTGGACGATACTAATTTTCAAAGAAATGCAATTTTTTTCTCAAGATAGAGTGCATCATGGGAAATCTGTGATGTCACCGCGGCACATTAATTTGACAAAGCATTGAATTTCTTTATGATATTGACACTGTTGTAGGGAATATTTAGCAACTTTGTTATGCCGTGCATATGGTGTAGATCAGGGGCGCAAATCTCTGAGAGTGGGGGGGGGGGGCGGCGAAAACGAATACGGTGTACGCGTGGATTTAAAACTGTGCACGCGTAGAGTGCACCGCGAGCGCAAAGCCCTCGTGGGTGGGGTCCAGGGGCCCGCCTTAGGGCCCCTGGTGGGGTTCAGGGGCAAAGCCCCGGTGGGTGTCCAGGGGGCGAAGCCCTCGGAAGCTCCTCCGTTTTAGTATTTCAGAAGCTGCAGAAAGATTATTTCGAACGGAAGTTTTTTAGTGTAAAGGCTCCTGGGTTTTAGAACATTTACACTTGTCAAAAGGGTTAGTTAGGGCACAAAGTTAATTAATACTACTGATATGCTTCACGAACCGGGGCACAAAATGCAGAGATAGATCGCTCTGGCCTAGATTAGGAAACGAAGTGAAGGTATAACTAAGACATGTCTGAAGTGTTTTCGACTGAAAATTGATTCTTCTGCGCCGGGTTCCAGCTTCAGATGATATTCCATACGGCCTTGGTCAACAGACATTCAAATACTATGTCAGTTAAAGCCTATAATTGTATTGCTGTCATGTGTTGTTATCAAAGGGATGTCAAAAGTGACCAAGCGGCGAAAAAAATGAGTATTGCTATTCACATTTCGGGGGGGGGGGCAAATTAGGCCCACTTTTTCACTTGAGGGGGCAAGACCTTCTTGCCCCCCGGGATTTGCGCCCCTGGTGTTGATTTATGCTAAACCTACATGGAAAGATATTCAAACCTTCCATCAGTATCAAATTTCAAGGACAACAGGACATTCAATCAGGCGCGGATCCTGAAATTTTGAGGGGGGGGGGCCAAGATGGAAAACCTCATGTGCACCGAAGGTGCACCACGAGCGCGAAGCGCGATTCCCTACGCGTGGGGTCCAGGGGCCCGCGTTAGGGCCCCTAGCGGGGTCCAGGGGGCGAAGCCCCCGGAAGCTCTCGCAATATTGCATTTTAAGAGCACAGAAATCGGCTCCAGTTCTTATGTCAGTGAGATTTCATACCTTTTCATGTTACATGGAATTTGATGTGTATGGCTCAGTATAAGTTACTATACAGCTATATGTACCTGCAGAAGTTACGGAGTATCTGAGTTATCTTAAAACTTACACGCCAACATTATGAGCCCGTGTAGGTAACTTGAAATGATTTTTGCCATAATGAGTGTTTTATTTTCGTTATACGGTATTCGGGTATAGGACGTCAGATGAAACAATTGCGCGCGAAGCGCGCCGAAAATTTGAATTTACATTTAAAACCATTGCTATGAATAACGGTGTCAATTCCCTTTATGTGTGTCTATCAATTAGAAGGTGGGTTCGATACTAAATTATCAGTTCTCATAAGAAGAGGAGGGTGAAAAAATGAATATCAGTTGTTTTACATCCTTACAATGCTGACTCTGAAATCACGTTTATGCACACGAATATTTGGCTTATGGTAGAACCCCACCGATGAGTAATGCGAATACGTTTGGGACCTTATTGATAGTAAAAGGAGCAATTCAAGGCTAACAGTGCGCAGATCAAGCAAAAAATCAAGAAATATTGAGAAGACTGCAAAAATCGTGAAAGATTTCAAATGATTTTTGGTAAAAAGTGATAAAAATAAATCCATCACTCAATAAAAACGTACCTCTCTCTCCGTGAGCCTAAGCAATTGCGCGCGAAGCGCGCCGAAAATTTTCGGTATAGAGCCTCCCGGGAGCTCTGCATTAATTGTACACTGAAAAGGGGGACCAACAGGACTCTCACAACCTTACATCCATATGGGAGGAGATATGATATATCACCTTCTTTATGGACTTCTGAAGGGTATACCCTTCAGAAATCTATGACCGATGGTGCCGGCGGGAGTTGGTGATTGGGGGAACCGCAGATAACTGCTAAACCGTGCCTTTTTAGGCAGTGGGATTTTGTATACGCTATATACAAGAGTGGGAGAGCCTTTTCGTATTAGTACATGAGAGTGCAATCCCAGGAAGGAGTTTACCCTCCCCTTTGAGAAATTTTTGTTAATTTTAGGGAGCCTATATGCAAAATGGTCGTATCTCTGGGTCATTCTAAAGTGATTGTATGTTTAGAAAATGTCCACAATTTAGTGAATTCTAAATTTTGTTCGGGTTAAAAAGGGAGTAAGAGACGGTTAACATATTGTCTTCAAACCTCCTTAAGTCCCAGGAAAAATCATGGGCGTGGATCCATCTCCAAAAGTGTGTGTGTGGGGGGGGGGGGGGAACTTTCACATTTGTGAATCGCCGTCCTGGTGGCGTGGAAGAAGCAGTTAGTGGTAGCCAGAATTTGCGTCACGGGAAGGCAATAAGTTTTGAGATCTTCGGCATGGGGGAGGGGTCTAAGGGAAATTTTTCTAGAACTGAATGCCCTCAGATGCGATTTGGTGCAACAAAAGTGTACGATTTTTAGGTTATTTTTCTTCTAAAAATTTCGTTTTCCTAGGCATAATTGCAGCCTGTTCCATCATTTTTGAAAAAGTGAGCGGGACTTTTTGACGATGTCCCCCTTCCAAAAAAGTGAGGGGGACGGGTCCCCCGTCCTCCATGATCCACGCCCATGGGAAAATTGTACACGCAATTATACCTGCGTGGAGTCCACAGAAACATTCTTGGACTATAATAAAATTTTTCCATTACATTTTAAAAGGATATCCAAGGTTGACAGAGAACAGTATAGAGCCTCCCGGGAGCTCTGAATTAGTTACAGTATACAAAAGAGGGAGCAACGGGATTCTCACTACCCGACATTCATATGGGAGGAGATATGATATATCACCTTCTTTTTAGGGATAGCAAGAGGGATGGTGGACAGGCAAAATTCGTTTCAGAAAAGATTTTCCTCATTATTGAACGTCGCGGTAAGATGTTTGGAAAATAAGCAACGGCAATTACGTACTTTCAATCTGCCAAATCATGTGCTAGACTAGATTAGTCAAAGATCCCATAATGATGAGAGTCCTACAGAGAAGGAGATGCACTTTTTACAAAAATGTTGCACTGGAATCATTTCTTGCGTCATAGCCTTGTCAATGGTATATAAAATCGGGTGTAAACCCTGTCGTATGCGCGCGAAGCGGGCCGAAATTTTGAATAAAACATTAGTCCATGACGAAACCTGCATTTCAGAACCTGCATCGGACACTGTCACTTTCCCACCAACCTATGCTATTCAGAAACGAATCTTCTGACTGAGAATTCTGAAAAAGCACTTTTGCTCCTTTGTTCCCCAGTGAGTAGTTACCGAAAGCTATTGATAATAAAGACAACTCTGACACAAGGCTTGACGCTAGCGGAGCGTGCGAAAATTTGGAATTTGTCAAGAATTTCCAAGACTTATGATAGTTTGAGAACAGTTTGTGAAAGAAAATGGTTAGAACAAATAAAGCAGTCATCAAAAATACATCTCACCCTACATCCTCCACAGAAATCTGTAGCTTAAACGACTTTTGGGACCATTTTAAAAATTTTCAAGAATCGATGGGGGAGGGGGACACACGTCACCCATTGCCCACTGTGCCGACGCCACTGTCTGTAGCTTGAAAGCCTTTTGAGTTCATTTTAAAACTTTTCAGATAGTTTTGAAATCGAATAGGGTATGCACGCCGCACTTTGCCTACAACAGCTGGTGCCACTGTGCACAATAGCACGGCTTGTCTTCTGTATTCATTCTGCAAGATCTGTATGGCAAAAACTTTGCCTCTCAATCCCTCTAGATTACAAAAAAATTCACTCTTTGACACAAAATTGTTGCTAAATTTCAGTGCAGCTAGCCGAGCCCATAAGTACATATGTCACGATGTTTACTTATTTAGATCTTAAGTCAAGGATCATTACTCAGCTATTCACCTGTTTTCGAACATTGTAGCGCTCCTTTCGTCGCCAACCACTTTGAAAGATATATAAAGAGATAATCCAGCGAAAGGCTCCACCCAACCCCTACAGAAATATATACTTTGAATACGTTCTTAGACACTTTTATTCATTTTTTGCTCTTAATTTTTCTTTCTCCTTTTCTTTTTTTTTTCTTTTTCTTCTTTTTTTCTCCTTTCGTTTTTTTTTTCGTGGCGAGGGGGGGGGGGGGGGGCCGGGCCCCCCAGGCCCCCCCTGGATCCGCGCCTGCATTCAATTATAAAGTAAATTAAAAGAAATCTGAGGCAATGTGCCCACTTTAATTAACATTCTGTGACCTTCATGAGCGTGATGATAACTGGAGGTATTTTTTGACAAAAATAAGTAGTCTTTAATACTAGATATCTGGAGTTAGGAAAAGAGTATTGCTACGGGGTTTAGAGGGTATATTAACCGATTTTTTGTCTCTCTTTGGGACCCTTGTGAAAAGCCACCGGAAAACGCCTTTAAAGGTAAAGGTAAGTCTTATGTGTTTACATACGTACGAAGCGCAAAAATTTAATTCGCTCTTCTGATGGGAATCCTCCCCCCTCCTCTTGCAATACAAAGACGTGTAAGGTACTACAAGTGAAGGAAACAAGAGTATCACGATGAAATTTCTTCAGCCCTGCAAGCGCAGGTGAAGAGTTGAGTACTTTTAGTGAAGAATGCTGTGTCCAAAAATTCGACCTTGCGAGATAGGCCTGCCTATTTTAATTTTATTGCATTTTCTGAATAATTCAGGTACGCTAAATGCAAATATACAGGGTTCCATTTTTTCCGTCATGATCAAGGTCGCCATTTTGAATTTCAAAATGGCCGCCATTTTTACAGAAAAATGACCATAACTTTCTTCTTCTAGGAGCTATGGGCATGATTGCGATGGCTAACCCCACGTTTTCTATACCAACTAACCCATTGGTCACATTGCCGCTAAGGTTTAATGGCGGCCATCTTGAATTTCAAGATGGTTGCCATTTTTTGTTAAGATCACCCTGAAAATAGTAGGCCATGGGCCAGGGGCACTTCCCGGGCACCCCCTCCCCACAACTCCCTGACTAAATATTTTGGAACTTTTACGGTCCCCTAAACACGAAATCAAGTGGTAACAGTAAATATGTGTTGGGTCTCACTCATTCAAAATGGCTGCCAAAAACAAAAAGGCGGCAAAAAGTATTACTATTTTGTATTAAATAATAATAATAAATAAAATATTCCTAAGAAATATGTTTGAGACATCTGTTCTAAACATTTGATCATATTTTATGATAAAAATTCCAAAATAAATTTCTGGGACAGTTTTGGCCGGATTCTGGTCAACCAAGATGGCGGAAACGCAAAATGGCCGCCAAAATGAACGAAATATATCCAAAAATTGTCTAAAAACAATGAAGATTTCCACAATCCCAATTCGTAATGTCAATTAATATTTTATACTTAAAACTGAACTTTACAATCCTTGTCACAATAGCACTTGCCAACCAATATGGCAGAAAAGCACCAAAAGAGTAAAAAAGATTACAGTAAAATTTCCCCGTGAAAATAGGAAACTAATTTTAAAAAATACAAAAAAATCACAGAAAATAATCATTTAAAAATATATTTCCATTGAAAATTCTAAATATTTTGATGGGAGATTGTAAAAAAACATTCAAAGTATGGTTCCTGATATTTTGCCATTCTGCGTTTCCGCCCTCTTAGTTGACCAGAATCCCGCCAAAACAGTCCCAAAATTTAATTTTGGAATTTTTTATCATAAAATATGAAGGGCAGATGCCTCAAAATCCTTAAAGTGCCTCTAGCTCATTGTCCACTATTTTTAGGACGATATTAACAAAAAATGGAGGGTATTTTGAAATTCAAGATGGCCGCCATTAAACCTTAGCGGCAATGTGACCAATGGGTTAGTTGGTAAAGAAAACGTGGGGTTAGCCATCGCAATCATACCCATAGCTCCTAGAAGAAGAAAATTATGGTCATTTTTTTAAAAAATGGCGGCCATTTTGAAATTCAAAATGGCGACCTTGATCATGACGGAAAAAATTGAACCCTGCATATTTGGTTTCAGCGTACCTGAATTATTCAGAAAATGCAATAAAATCAAATTAGGCAGGCCTATCTCGCAAAATGACACCGGGGTCCTGACTTTTTGCGAACGGTGCGGGGACCAGGGACTGCTTTTAGGCAAACTTAGTGTAGTCCAGTATGATTTCGATGGGATCCAGCGGGAACTTGCCCGAAGTGTCCGAGGAATTAACAAAATGTGAACACTAGCATGGAGCTTTGAGTAGGACTTTGAATGACAGGGAAAGCACACCAAGCTCTTCACAGTTCACAATCCAGATGGTAATTATCGTATTTCTACTTTGATCAAAGTTTTGCATGAACACAAAAAGTAAGCTAACTTTTTAAATTTATTGGTGGAATAGGTATTTTTAGCTTCAATTAAAACAATATAGTCATCACCTTACCGTACGAATGTTACTCAAAGTATTAGATCATGAAAATCTTTGATACCCGTCATGTAACTTTGAGCCTTTACCCAGCTTTAGCCAGAACAGTTCACTGGAATTTTTGTGCTAATTATGTTCATAAGTGAGACAACGTCTAACGTGAGAATTGCACTAGAAGCGTACCGAAATTTTGCATGAAAATTATTTACCATGGTAAAACCTGCATGCAGATTCAGCAAGGGTTGGTGAAAGACAAAGCCCGGCGAGGGGGGACCAAGCTCCCTTAAGAGGTCCAGCAACCAGAAGCCCCGCCAGAACCGACGGTTTGCCAAAAGGATGCCGAACGCAAAATTTTGGGTGCGCGAAGCGCTCCGAAAAAAATTGTGCTTGTGTTGAAGAAAATTGAAAATGTTTGGTTCATATCAGGGAAAGTTAGAAAAATTGGGTTTCTATGGAAGAATCTGCCCCTTCCTTATCCTAGACAATTCCAATGCTCCCAAATAAGTAATTACCTCTAGCCTCTTCCAAAACTGAGATATTAGATATCTGAGAACTTAGATATTGAACCTCTACATGTGCAGACACAAACCTAGTTTATGGCTGTCATATCCTGATGGGTATACAAGGCCATAATATATCAGCAGATCATTCTCTGTGCATGCTGTGGAATGTGAGCTACTCTGCATCTTTTGACTTTTATGTCAATCAAAGAATATTCACCAATTCAATAATTGAGAATTTTGCTTTCTCCCAACCAAAAATGCATTTGGGGTGATGATTGTCTGTCTTTGAGAGCAAAACTAAGACGCAGGGCGATTGGTCGCGGGGGATGCCCCCTTCCACTACCCCTGGACTCGGCATTGAGACACTCTACGTTTCTTAAAATATATGTTTACCATGATGTTGAGTCTGAATTAAGAATCTTCCAAAAGGTAAGAGAAAGAGGACGAAACTTCTCATTCTCATGGATCCAATTTTGTATTTTCCATCCTCACGCCTACGTCGAAGAACAATGGCGTAGTTGTGGAACCTTTACCTTTGTAAAGCCAACTGACGTATATCTGAAAAGGTTGTAAAAGTTATATGTAACTGAAGATAAAAGCGGACGTAGGACCCGAAAATTTTGTAATTCTAGAAAAAACATGTTACAGAAAACAAAATACTTCATTTATTAAACGATCAAAAATCGCCTGGTGTAATTTCGGGCCTACCGTTTACAGATAGGCCTATTAAAATTTTATTTTCGACCGATTTCCCTATGGGAGCACAGTGGTCTCACGAGGGGCACGCTGTGTCCCCGCCTGACCCATCCCCTCCCCTCATGCACACATAAACCATGAATGGGTAAAACAAACCTAATAAAAAGAGGGAGGAAAGGAGGTGCAAAGAAATCAGGAACTGTAGTAAAATGGATAGCCGGACTATTGCGATGTTTGGCAAGTTGAAGATAAACACTCGCTGGTTAACCAGTCAAATTGTTAGTTACTAATTTTCTCAAACTGCAGCCAAACATTTGCTCTTCTAGATTTCTCGAACACTGAGAAAAGAAATTAAAGCAATAACACCTACCAAATTCAACGCATTCTGGAAGTCTGTCATAATAGCGTGCCAGTTCAGTAAAAAATATTTGTAAAAAGTATTTCACCAGAAGTAAAAAATTGTTACAATTTCTGAAGCTCTTCAGAATATCTGTTATTATGTAAAGTCACTCTGAATATGTCGACGTTGCTTAACGCTTTAAAGGATTATTTTGATGTCGTCTATTTGTAAAAGCTAAACGATACCATCCGTTCTACTATAAATAAGCTAATCTTCTTATCTTTATAGTCCTGTCTCTTAAAGGTATTGTAACGTTGAGCGAGGTCATATCGTACCAATGCTCTGATACTCAGTTAAGTATCTGGCTTGGATGGCATTCCCGTCAAACGTGTTACGACTGCAAAACATGTAATCGCTTAAGTCTCAGCTCATATTTTTAACTATGTTTTTCGCAGTGGTATTTATCCTTATGATTTCAAAATTGCAAAATTAATTCCTGTATTCAAGAGGGGCGATGATGGGATACCTGTAAACTATACTCATAGAATCTTTTTACCCTGCAGAGAAAAATTTTCGAAAGAGTTACTGAAAAAGTTTCAGGCACTTTCTTCGTGACCTTTGTTACTACAACATGAGTTCTGTTAATGATACAAAATCCATTTAATCAGAGGGCTCCACTGGAGTTACCCAATATTATTTCATAAAACACTGATCGTTTTTCGTTTACATAACTGACATAACGTTAGTGCTGTACCTGGTGTTTTTGTTCGTCGTTTTTGCTGATGATACCAATATTTTCCTGTCTTCCTATATATCTGATGGAAGTTGTGTTAGTTTGTCCAGAAAGGAATTCATACATTAAATAATCTTAATGATTGGTTTGTCTCTAATAAACTGATTTTGCTTTTGGGAAAAACTTATTACTTCATATTTCCTCGTCATAGTTAGCCCTCTGCGTGTCGTGACAATTTTTAAGGGTATTACCGTACCATTATTAAATCTTTCTGCAGCTCCAAGGTACGTGGTTATTGACGACAAGTCTTTTGAGATACAGAAGATCTTTGTAACTTTCTCGTTATGTTCACTGTTACTTTCCACCTGAAGAACTTGCTCCTAAGGAACTTTGTCCCCAATTTAGAAGACTTCTCTTCAGATATACCATGCATTTCTTAATTCTTAACTCTGTTACGCCGTTGAAGTATATGGTGCAGCCAAGGTATCAAATCTTAAACCCGATTATGTTCTTCAAAGTAAGCTTATAAAGATTTAAAAGCTTAGGCAAAGCACTTGCCCCACCGATCAGCTGTATCACGATCATAAATTATTTTTGTGAAGTGAAATTTATTTGATTCTCTGCCGAAGAGGAAAGGAATCTAATAGATGTAATGAAGACGGCGCGTGTGTGTTTGGCTATGCGTGAATGTGTGTGTGTTTGTGACGCTTAGCCTGTAAATACTATATCCCAAGATAGGAATAATGGATAGTTTTTACACATAGCGCATAGATTAATCATATTAAGGGGAAGCAGCCTATTGCTTTTGGCGAGGTACTTTCCACTCGACTCTCTGGCGAATAGCCGAAGGGCGAAACCAAAATTTGTTCCCCAAAGCAGCTACGTCCCCGAGTGTGTGACAAGACTGAACATGACCAACCTCTTGACCTTGTAGCGACTTCTTCCAGAAATTTCGCTTAACGAAGCCCGCCCTCTTTTCCGGTGATATTCTCGGAAAAGTAGTGGGCCAAGTTTTTAATGCAACCCTTTGTCCCCGACTAATAACTAATTATTTATCATCCGAGAATTCTTACTCCACGTTCTCGGATGAACAAAGGAATCCAACACTTGCTCTCAACTCTCCAACGACTAGGCACGAGCCACCGTCCACTTTGGAGTTTCACATATTTTCCTTGGGTTTAAACCGATCATTTTAATATCCAAGTTATCTTGAAGTATCTACGCATCTTTAATCAGCGTTAGCAGAAGAATTTAATATCGCTGAGCGACTGCTCGTATCTCTTTACTTCAAGAAACATATCCTTTCGACTTTTCCTTTGTCAAAGCCACGTGGTTCGCGACAGGAAAGCTAGAAAGTTATATTCGCTACCTTTTGGAATTTCTCTTAACACGCATTTTGTTATTTTTTTGGAATATATCGACCCGGACTGGAATTGACCACGGAATTAGCCAGAGTAACTATTTACGCAGACATTAGATTTGTTTTTGGTGAGTACATTTCTGATTTCTTAATTCGATCTGTACAGTCCCCCCTACTCTCCTAAATTGGTGACCCCGACGTGATAGACGTACCCGACGTTATTAACGTGAGCGGATTCACAGATCGAAGCAATAGTTAGTTTGGTTAACTCTGTATTATTATCCATTTTCTACGTTCCAACCTTTCAAGATGACCGATCCTGGAAACGCCCCCGAACCTACAATCCAAGCCGTTAGTCTTAAATTGCCACCATACTGGCCAGCTGACCCACTGCTTTGGTACGCGCAGGTTGAGGCCCAGTTCAGCACTAGGAACATTTCGGCCCAGAAGACAAGATACGCGTATATAGTCTCGTCCCTTACGCCCGAAATTGCCCAAGAAGTGCGCGACTTACTTCTTAGCCCCCCTGAGGAAGACCCCTACGACAAGCTCAAAGACACGCTCATAAAACGCACGGCCTTGTCTGAGCAACAGCGCTTGCAAAAATTATTAACCGATGTGGACTTAGGCGATCGTAAGCCCACACAGTTACTGCGACGTATGGAACAACTCCCCGACGCGCGTAAATTAGAGGAGTCCATTTTTAAGCAGTTATTTTTACAGCGGCTCCCATCGAACGTACAACTGGTGTTAGCGTCCAGTGGGGGCGACGTAAAATTGGAAAAATTAGCCGAGCTGGCGGACAGGATAGTCGAAGTGGCTACTCCTACTGTTAGTTCGGTGTCCACTTCTTCCAACGAAACGTCGGAAATTAAGCAACTGTGCGACCAAGTAGACTAGAAAATGTGGTTACGAAAATCGTAACCACTTACTGTCCATGATTTTTTCTGTGCTGGTATTTGGAAACGTCCACAGTGGTTATGCTAGCTTTAGAATATCACCCTTTCAATTTTCAGTGTTGGCACAGTAAAGATGTGAGAAAGCTCGACCAAATCCGTCAGTTAGTTACTTATGAGGTTTAACGGCCCAGTTTCCAACCAATTGGTTCAAGTCGAGCCGGCCATAGACTCTGCAGAGTCTGCTCGGATAATATTTACCAAATCAAATTTCACTCCCTCTTTAATAAGACCCACAAACATTGCTCTTCTCCTTTACTCCCTCATTCTGCGTTCATCCAACGTGAATACAGGGCGGCGCGGATAGAGGGCGTAAGGTATTGAAGGGTTATAATGGCACTAACTGGATTGGATAAAACGTTTTAAGCATTAGTGGGAGAATGATATATCGCCGAGAAAGACTTTGCAAAGTCTAAGCCGGCCACGGCCTTTTTTCCAGTTGTGGCTCACTGGCTTGTTTTCCCTTACTCCATTGCTTATGCGGAGCATCACGCACAATGGCAGTAGGTTCGGCATTTTTAAAGTCTTTGGTATGACTCGACCTGGGAATTGAACCCGGGCCTCCCGCGTGAGAGGCGGATGCTCTACCGTTAGACCAAATCCGCTCTACCGTTAGACCAAATCCGTCAGACAATAGGCCTATATGTACTTGAAGATAGGTTAATTAAATCCTCTTCATGTAGGCGCGGATCTGGGGGGGGGGGGCGACCCGGCCCCGGCCCCGCCCCCCCCCCTTTTTGAAAATGCAAAAAAAAAAAAAAAATGAGGGAAAAAAGAGGGAGAAAAAAAAAAGGAAAGGAGAAGAGATAGAGAGGACAGAGAGTGGAGTGATAGAGAATGAGGCTGCAATTAGCAGCCTCGAAGCATGGGAGCCATAGCCCACAGCAGATCAGTTTGAACGTCGATTGGGACGTTCACACGCATGCTATCTTAGTACACATGATTGGATACAATCAATACCATACAATACCATCAGCCAATCGAAAAATACCTTACGAGACAGTGCGCATCAGCTGGGATGGGCTGCTATCAAGCCTGACAAGTGCCATTCCCGGCCATCTGGGACGTATTAAAACCTCAAATTTTCTTGGAACACTCCGCGCCAACCTATGGTGGCGCTCCGCTTAGATAGTAAACGCAGTGGCATACACTGGGGGGAGGCTATTGGGCCATGCCCCCTCACTGATCCCGATTTCGTTTTTAGTTCCTAAAAACACAAAGTTATTAACACAAATTTTACTTCAAAAGGTAGCATATGTGGCAACAGATTGCATTTAAGGACACTTAATTTTTCAAAAATTTTCAAAGGGGAGGGGGAACCCCCTCCCCTTAAACCCCTCCCCCAGGTCGGCGATCACACAACATACTGCATGCCCCCCGTGAGAGAAATCCACTGAGTAAAATGGGATTCAAACTTGCAAAACTTGGACCAAAAGTCCCACCAGCTGAGCTAATCCGTCCTCACAGAAATGTGCAATAAAATAAAATCAAACTTTACATTTTTTTCACCACTTCTTGATGGCTGTTATCAAGCCTGGCAAGTGCCATTTCCGGCGATCTGGGATGTATTAAAATCTAAAATTTTCTTGGTACGCTCCGCGCCAACTCATGGTGGCGCTCCGCTTAGATAGTAAACGGGAGCCCCGCCCCAAACAAAAAACACCTAGCTACGCCACTACAAGAGAATGAAAATGGAAAATCATGCGAGTTACAAAGGTCTTTATGGTGTCTTTTCCGACTATCTGGGATGTGCTTTTACCCAAACCTTCTGGTATTCTACGCATAGGCGGCGGAAGTGTGGAAACGGGGGGAGGGACACGTCCCTCCCTAAAATTTTCAGTGAGGGGGACGTCCCTCCATATTTAAATTCCTAAGGAGAGAAATGAGGAATTATAAATTAAGTAAAAATAAGCAATCAACAGCTATAACCATAATCAATGACAAACTAAATGGCCCAACGCTGTTTTGTAAGTTAATTAATCCCTTGATTTTCCTCTCAGTGAAAGACGTTAAGATTGGCCTACAGTGCACGTCACCAACACAGTTTTATTTAGAAATCTAGTGGTTGGAATCATTACAATTCGGGCATTCAGTTTTGATACTATGTAAGGCCTACAATAATACCATGATTACACTGCCTGGAGGTACCCCCAAAACAATGACAGGGCTACCAAGTCTCGTGCATTTTGGGTATTTTCACTTTCTCACTGAGTCCACGCAAAACAAGAAATTAGGCAGAGGGGAACATGCACGTGATAAGACGTACATTTACGCCACATGTCAATGCAAGGTACCTGGGTCCTGGCATCAAGTCGAACTAAGATATGGGTGATAAATTTCTCAAGGAAGTCCCTCAATAATATTCACCAAGTTAGAACATGACTACTAAAGATTTGATTAAATGCCTTGAATAGGATGCATTGTAGTAAGGCACAGTGCCTATGATAACTCTCTTCTGTTACTAACTTGTGGAAAAATTAATGTTTTGAGAGTTGAGACATGAAATTATATGAAGCAGAAAATGCCAAAATAAGACGTGGGAAGTGCTATTTCCGGCAATCTGGGAGGTCTATTCTGTCAAAAATTTTCTTGTACACTCCGCGCCACCCGATGGTGGCGCTCCGCTTAGATGGTACAGGGAGCTTCCAGCTCCCTGGATGGTATAGGCCGTCAATCACAGGTCGAACAACTTCGGCCCCCCATTTTCAGAAATCCTGGATCCGCCCCTGTCAAGACTTCATGTACCGAAGTTTGAGTGACAGATCACTTTGCTTTTACTGTTTGACTTTGAGAAGCACAAATTTTGGGCTTTGCACTCAGGAAATGGTACTCCCCAGTTCTTGTGGGAAGTATTCAAAAATATTTCATGTCTAAACAAATCGTCCCTTGTTGAGACATTTTTACCACGTAAACGTGCATACAGCATACTTCATCCGTTCTTAATAACAAGGGACCGCCTATGCACTGAGCACTGTAGGCCTAATAGCCCAATGTATGGCCGCGACGCAGCTCGTTAGTGTTGGTGTACTGTAGAGAGCTGCCAATGAGCCTAGCTGTACTTCTTCGCAGATATCATCACAATGGACTTGTAGTAGGCTGCAAGCTTCATTTTTGATTCAAAATGCTTCAAGAAATATCACTTTTCGTGATTGACCTTGCCCTACATACTGTAAGCAATCGACCAATCAGCAAACGCGACAGCACTTACAGCCGTACAGTGTGTGTTTTCCGACATAAGAAGCGTGCGTAGAGTACTGTGCGAAATACATACGACAGTACGACCATGCATGTGTCACAGTATACTGTACTACTATTTAGGTAGTTAGACTTACTCAAGCCATTCTTAACAAAACAATAAAATACAAAACTGCCAAAATAAAAACCAGTCATGCTCAGCCCCATTCCAACCAAAAGTGACCAAGAAGTCTCGTTCCCATCTACATGATTCACTCTACAGAATGAGCTCAATGGTAGAACAAAGCACTCAATGAGAATCAAGAAACATTGAACGAAAGAACTGCTTCTCGAAATGAGCAGCGTGCCTAGGTACTGTCCATGACGTCATGGACAGTACAATAAGCTTACGCGGCAAGTGCAGAAGCTCGCTTCGCGTTTAGAAGGGCGGAACAGCCGCAGCCGGTCCCGATCCCCCGGTAACGATTCGCGTGCGAGGAATAAAAGAAGCGGACGGACAAACGAAAACTCAAACTCGGAAGGCAAATGCTGGTATCACGCGAGATTCGGTGATAATGCGACCAAATGCCGCGCGCCGTGTTCGGAAAACTCCGAAGCCAGCGAATAGGCGCGACGACTTCCGCTGGCTCAACTTCCAAAAATCGCTTGTTTTTTTTATTTCTGACCGCAATTCGGGTCAGAAATTTATGATTGATACGGGCGCCGAAGTAAGTGTTGTCCCGCCGCGACGAGAGGACCGCAAGCGAGGTTCTACGAAATTTTCGTTACAAGCTTGTAACAAATCGCGTATTAAAACCTTTGGAATGCGTTCTCTCACTCTAAATTTAGGCCTTAGGCGCGCTTGCCAGTGGATTTTTATTATTGCTGACGTAGAAACCCCTATATAAGGAGTCGACTTTCTTCATCATTTTGGTTTTTAGTTGCGGTGCCTGCCACGCAGGCAGCCGCAACTAATGCAGTCGACAGGGAAATACAAATTTGGGCTGGTCACACGATCTCTTCCTAGACGGATGGTGGTATCGAAATACGGCATAGTCCAAGTTGTAGGGATGGTTGTTCCTTTGCAGTGTGGTAATGTTGGTGACCATATGACTTTTGTAAGAGCTAGGGTATAATCGGGATTTTTCTTCATTTAAATGCGAGTCCGGTATCTATTTTTAGCAACAATCTTGGGTATATACTACACTCGCTATGTATGGTATGGTGAAGAGTCTGTTATTAATTTTAATTAGCGCCATCGAACTTATGATTGCGTTAACCTGAGCTTATCTAGATTAGTGCATAACTTTCATTCTGCTCGTGAGGACGCGTACGTGAGGATTAGGAATGTACGGTATTGTTTCAAATGCACATGGGGTTGCTATTTGACTAACGTCAGAGTTGGGCAATATGCTTCTATGCATTGGTGAGTATTGATTTTTTATACACGTAGAAGTCTGTTAATGTTACTTGGTTAGTGAAAACTGTAATTGACATTGACGGAGACGAAATTTTCCAAAATATCATCCAGCAATTAGTGTTGCCTGATATTCCTGGAGTTATCAATTTCGATCCATACTCATTTTTGGAGCAACACAAAGCGACCATGATCTCTAGAGGCAGTATTCAAATGTTTGAGCGAAAACAACCTGACTAGGCTATATCAACAAGGATAAGTGTTATTTTAACAAACATAATCTGAAATACTACGGCTACGTATTTTCACATCAAGGAATTCACCATCATAAAATTACACCTCTCCTCTATGGCCAAAAGCCAATGGTGAAACTGAAAGATTCATGAAAACCCTGGAAAAACTGAGCCATTCGCACTGCGATTATTGAAGGAAAACCCTGGAAAGAAGAGCTATATTCCTTCCTAGGGAATTACAGGGCAACTCAATAGTACGTACCACAAACAAATCGCCCGCAGAGCTTCTGTTTGGCCGTGCCATTAGGACCAAAGTACAGTTTGATCGACAGTCCCCAACTGCATGACTAGTCCCTGCAAGCGACAGATGCTAATGCAAAACAAAAAATGGAAGTCAAATTCTGACAGTAAGATGCACGCAAAACCAGCTCAAATAAAAGTTGGTGACAGGGTATTACTTTGTGAAAAAAACGCAACAAGTTTTCCTCCCCCTTCAGTTGCAACCCTTACACTGTAGTTGAAGTAAAAGGGTCTATGGGACCTCCGCAAAAAGAGAACAAATTGCGAAAAGAAACTCGTCATTTTTCAAACCATTAAATATTGGTACAGACGCCCCAATAGACGACGATGACAATTTCCCTACGACTCCCGACTCGCAACAACCGCCAGTCACCGACCAAGTCCCACCGGGACCTACCAACCCAGACACCTCATCCGCAACCTTAACGTCGAGTATACCCAGACGAAACAGAAGACGGCCACAGTATTACAATCATCATAATTCGAACTCTTACAATATCATCACCCACTGTATATATATATATATATATATATATATATATATATATATATATATATATATATATATATATATATATATATATATATATATATATATATATATATATATATATATATATATATATATATATATATATATATATATATATATATATATATATATATATATATATATACAATTTTCCCTCCTTGTTAACAAGGAGGGAAAATTGTAGCGTGCGGTATTTGTACCTTGGTTCAAGCCGAGAATCACGTTAGTCACGGTGGTGCAGTGGTTAAGGCAGTCGCCCGGACAGCGACCGTCCCGGGTTCAAACCCGCGTGGCTCAATTTTCCTTCTGGTTTCTTCTTTCATTCTTCCCTTTTTCAAAAGGCTATGCCAGTACTTGGGTTGAATTTAATTCAGATCGAATCAGATACTTACTCTTCGACCTACATTTACAGTCGATCTTACCACGTTCGACCTATCTAATTTACCCGTTTCGGGATTTACACACTTTGTGTGGTAACAAGGAGGGAAAATTGTAGCGTGCGGTATTTGTACCTTGGTTCAAGCCGAGAATCACGTTAGTCGCGGTGGTGCAGTGGTTAAGGCAGTCGCCCGGACAGCGACCCTCCTGGGTTCAAACCCGCGAGGCTCAATTTTCCTTCTGGTTTCTTCTTTCATTCTTCCCTTGTTCAAAAGGCTATGCCAGTACTTGGGTTGAATTTAATTCAGATCGAATCAGATACTTACTCTTCGACCTACATTTACAGTCGATCTTACCACGTTCGACCTATCTAATTTACCCGTTTCGGGATTTACACACTTTGTGTGGTAACAAGGAGGGAAAATTGTAGCGTGCGGTATTTGTACCTTGCTTCAAGCCGAGAATCACGTTAGTCACGGTGGTTCAGTGGTTAAGGCAGTCGCCCGGACAGCGACCGTCCCGGGTTCAAACCCGCGTGGCTCAATTTTCCTTCTGGTTTCTTCTTTCATTCTTCCCTTGTTCAAAAGGCTATGCCAGTACTTGGGTTGAATTTAATTCAGATCGAATCAGATACTTACTCTTCGACCTACATTTACAGTCGATCTTACCACGTTCGACCTATCTAATTTACCCGTTTCGGGATTTACACACTTTGTGTGGTAACAAGGAGGGAAAATTGTAGCGTGCAGTATTTGTACCTTGGTTCAAGCCGAGAATCACGTTAGTCACGGTGGTGCAGTGGTTAAGGCAGTCGCCCGGACAGCGACCGTCCCGGGTTCAAACCCGCGAGGCTCAATTTTCCTTCTGGTTTCTTCTTTCATTCTTCCCTTGTTCAAAAGGCTATGCCAGTACTTGGGTTGAATTTAATTCAGATCGAATCAGATACTTACTCTTCGACCTACATTTACAGTCGATCTTACCACGTTCGACCTATCTAATTTACCCGTTTCGGGATTTACACACTTTGTGTGGTAACAAGGAGGGAAAATTGTAGCGTGCGGTATTTGTACCTTGGTTCAAGCCGAGAATCACGTTAGTCGCGGTGGTGCAGTGGTTAAGGCAGTCGCCCGGACAGCGACCCTCCTGGGTTCAAACCCGCGAGGCTCAATTTTCCTTCTGGTTTCTTCTTTCATTCTTCCCTTGTTCAAAAGGCTATGCCAGTACTTGGGTTGAATTTAATTCAGATCGAATCAGATACTTACTCTTCGACCTACATTTACAGTCGATCTTACCACGTTCGACCTATCTAATTTACCCGTTTCGGGATTTACACACTTTGTGTGGTAACAAGGAGGGAAAATTGTAGCGTGCGGTATTTGTACCTTGCTTCAAGCCGAGAATCACGTTAGTCACGGTGGTGCAGTGGTTAAGGCAGTCGCCCGGACAGCGACCGTCCCGGGTTCAAACCCGCGTGGCTCAATTTTCCTTCTGGTTTCTTCTTTCATTCTTCCCTTGTTCAAAAGGCTATGCCAGTACTTGGGTTGAATTTAATTCAGATCGAATCAGATACTTACTCTTCGACCTACATTTACAGTCGATCTTACCACGTTCGACCTATCTAATTTACCCGTTTCGGGATTTACACACTTTGTGTGGTAACAAGGAGGGAAAATTGTAGCGTGCAGTATTTGTACCTTGGTTCAAGCCGAGAATCACGTTAGTCACGGTGGTGCAGTGGTTAAGGCAGTCGCCCGGACAGCGACCGTCCCGGGTTCAAACCCGCGTGGCTCAATTTTCCTTCTGGTTTCTTCTTTCATTCTTCCCTTTTTCAAAAGGCTATGCCAGTACTTGGGTTGAATTTAATTCAGATCGAATCAGATACTTACTCTTCGACCTACATTTACAGTCGATCTTACCACGTTCGACCTATCTAATTTACCCGTTTCGGGATTTACACACTTTGTGTGGTAACAAGGAGGGAAAATTGTAGCGTGCGGTATTTGTACCTTGGTTCAAGCCGAGAATCACGTTAGTCGCGGTGGTGCAGTGGTTAAGGCAGTCGCCCGGACAGCGACCCTCCTGGGTTCAAACCCGCGAGGCTCAATTTTCCTTCTGGTTTCTTCTTTCATTCTTCCCTTGTTCAAAAGGCTATGCCAGTACTTGGGTTGAATTTAATTCAGATCGAATCAGATACTTACTCTTCGACCTACATTTACAGTCGATCTTACCACGTTCGACCTATCTAATTTACCCGTTTCGGGATTTACACACTTTGTGTGGTAACAAGGAGGGAAAATTGTAGCGTGCGGTATTTGTACCTTGCTTCAAGCCGAGAATCACGTTAGTCACGGTGGTTCAGTGGTTAAGGCAGTCGCCCGGACAGCGACCGTCCCGGGTTCAAACCCGCGTGGCTCAATTTTCCTTCTGGTTTCTTCTTTCATTCTTCCCTTGTTCAAAAGGCTATGCCAGTACTTGGGTTGAATTTAATTCAGATCGAATCAGATACTTACTCTTCGACCTACATTTACAGTCGATCTTACCACGTTCGACCTATCTAATTTACCCGTTTCGGGATTTACACACTTTGTGTGGTAACAAGGAGGGAAAATTGTAGCGTGCAGTATTTGTACCTTGGTTCAAGCCGAGAATCACGTTAGTCACGGTGGTGCAGTGGTTAAGGCAGTCGCCCGGACAGCGACCGTCCCGGGTTCAAACCCGCGTGGCTCAATTTTCCTTCTGGTTTCTTCTTTCATTCTTCCCTTGTTCAAAAGGCTATGCCAGTACTTGGGTTGAATTTAATTCAGATCGAATCAGATACTTACTCTTCGACCTACATTTACAGTCGATCTTACCACGTTCGACCTATCTAATTTACCCGTTTCGGGATTTACACACTTTGTGTGGTAACAAGGAGGGAAAATTGTAGCGTGCGGTATTTGTACCTTGGTTCAAGCCGAGAATCACGTTAGTCACGGTGGTGCAGTGGTTAAGGCAGTCGCCCGGACAGCGACCGTCCCGGGTTCAAACCCGCGTGGCTCAATTTTCCTTCTGGTTTCTTCTTTCATTCTTCCCTTGTTCAAAAGGCTATGCCAGTACTTGGGTTGAATTTAATTCAGATCGAATCAGATACTTACTCTTCGACCTACATTTACAGTCGATCTTACCACGTTCGACCTATATATATATATATATATATATATATATATATATATATATATATATATATATATATATATATATATTTATATACCTTTCTTATTTCTGAGTTTTTGGACTCTGTTCTCTTCCCGTTGGTATCAGCGTTACCGTCTTTTGTTCAAGACACTCCTCATTTCTTGAGACTTATTCAAGACTTTGAGTTTCCCGAAAATTGCGGTGAACGTGTGCTATTCACCATGGACGTATCTAGTCTCTACACATCCATCCCCCACCATGCTGCCTTGTCGGCTATCCGCCATTACCTGGACCAACGACAAGACCCCCAAATTCCTACAACTACTTTCCTTCGCTTGACGGAACTTGTTCTCACCCAAAACTGTTTCCAGTTTAATGGGCGCTTTTTCCGTCAGGTTAAAGGAGTAGCCATGGGAACCAAAATGGGTCCTTCTGTTGCTTGCCTAACCATGGGCCACTTTGAAGAACAACTTTTTTCGCAGTACACCGGTTCTCACCCTTTCCTTTACAAAAGGTATATTGACGATATTGTGGGAGTGGCAACAGGGACCCGTCAAGATCTGGAATCTTTCATTCAATTTGTAGGATCTTTCAGTCCATTTTTGAAATTCACACATTGTATTTCTGACACTTCAGTGGTTTTCCTCGACCTTCAATTGTCAATTTGCGACCGTAAAATCAAGTCAAACCTACATTTTAAACCCACCGATTCTCATAACTACCTTTTGTACCCATCCAACCATCCCAAATCCTGTACCAAATCCATCCCGTACTCACAACTTTTAAGGGCCAGAAGGATTTGCTCAGAAGATTCTGATTTTTCAACCGCTTCAAAAAGTATACTATCATTCTTTGAGAAGCGTCAGTATCCCACCAAAATCCTTACCGGTGCTGTACATAGAATCCAAGGAATCGACAGAGCGGAGGCTTTGAGTAAGAAGTCCAACACGTCTACTAATCTACGAATTCCTTTGGTAATTTCCCATCACCCATCGGTACGCCCCATCATTCGTGCCATTTACAGGAATATAGAGACTTTTCGAAAAGACCCTTCAACCCGTGACCTTTTCCCTGAACCCCCCATTACGGCCTTCAGAGTTGAAAAGAACATTTCCAAGCACTTAGTACTGGCTTCCCACCCACAACAACCAACTGACAACACCCCAGGTACATTTCCCTGTGGTCGTAGTAGGTGCAAAACATGCCCAGTGGTTGGCAAGAACACACTTGTCAATATTTTGGGTTCTAACGGCAACAGATTTAGTGTGAACCAACACTTCACCTGCACTTCCACAAACTTGGTTTACATTGTAGTTTGTGGACGTTGCAATTGCCTGTATGTGGGAGAGACCAAACGCCGCCTGGCTGGCCGAATCACTGAACACCTCAGGTCCATCAAACAAAACCTTCAAGGTTATCCGGTCGCCACTCATTTCAACCCCCCATCACCGTGCTCAATTAAAGACTTGGCCGTTACTGCAGCCTTAATGTGCATAGGTTCTGACCGTGATCGTCAGACCGCCGAAAACCGGCTTATCATGAAACTCGGGACCCTCTCCCCACACGGTCTTAACATTAGAATGGACCTTTTTTAACCTGTTCCCCTTTTCATTACTTTTTACCAGTTTTTTTTTTCAGCCTTTTTTCGCTTTTTTTACACCGTGTTCGTTCTGTGCGACCGGTTTGTTCGTGCCTTTCTTCAGTGTGTTTCTTCTCTATTTCTACTTCTTTGTTATTCAGTTGTATTTCTTTGCCACCTGATGAAGAGTCTATACTCGAAACGTCGTGGAATTTTCCGCAAACTTTAAGCACTTTTTACAACCTTTACCTTTATCGACCTACATACTACTGTAGTGCTCCGCAGTATTTCGACCCTATATATATATATATATATATATATATATATATATGCATGTTACCATTACTCTTCGATACGTTCATTTTCCATTACTTTCTTCATGTATCATGTATGAATTACCTAAATTTAGTTATATTATCTTCAACCATTTTGCTTTCGTGTATACCCTCGTTCAAATAACTTAGAATCATCTTATCTGTACAAAATTCCACTCCAAAAATTTTGATCGAAATCTCTTGGCTTACTGTCAACCTTAGGGTCAAGCCTTGAAGTATGATAAAACAAAATACCACATAGGTTCATTGATGAAGTATTGACTTGATCTTTGATCTGAAACGCGTTAAGCTACACCTGTTGTATATATCTCTAGTTTCAATTCCATAGCCACAAAAAAGTGACGAAAATATTCGAAAACTGAATGTGACTCTTCCTGATAGTTTATGAACAATTTTGAAAATATACTTCTAGTAGAACGCTGCCTTTATTGACTAAAACAAAATTGACAAGAACAGGTGGAAGATGGTCATATTCAAAACCCAAGCTATAACCCACCACAGTTAACGACACAGCACCGCAACTAGTCTAGACATGTGTCGTGTTTAGTATAGATGTTCGCCGATACAGGCTCATTGACTCAACCACGCAAATGAATGTTAAAGGCCATAGATCAGCTAACACTACGTCACTTTCACCCTCCTTTTGTTCTATTAGTCCTACGTCACCTTTCCATGAACTTCTTTCTCAATTCCCTAGCGTCACTAAGCCGTGTTTTCTAGAAGGTACTGCCAAGCATAACGTGACTCACCATATTGACACGCGAGGGCCACCTGTTACAGCTAAACCCCGTCGCCTAGCAACAGATCGCTTGACTATCGCGAAGCAGGAATTTGAGCACATGTTTCAGTTAGGTATTATAAGGCAGTCTAAGAGTAACTGGTCTTCTCCTTTACATATGGTTCCTCATGCCCCACTCACACTATGCCGAAATTACACACGAAGGGGACACGAATGGACACGAATTAAGGTTCGCGGCGTCTTCGTGTGTGTTCCCCTGACATTCTTCTTGTCTTCGTGAATTTTCGTCTGGCCGTAGTCTTGTTCTTGTGTGCTCGCGAACCTGCCCCGAAATTTTTAAACTGTTTAAAAATTTCGTGGCAAAATGGATACTCGTTTCACTTTCGTGATGCTTTCTTCATGTTCGTGTAGAATTCGTCTGGTATTAGTCTCTATTCTCCTTGCTCGTGGCTTGTTCGGGAGTGTTCGTTTGACTTCAATACAGGCGAAAGAGACTCGAATACACACGAAGGTTAAACGAACAAGACGAAAATTTCACAAAGAAAACACGACTGTGAACCGAAAGAGAGGAATGTGAGACGAAATGAAGACAAACAATGGGAATGTATTGGGAAAATGAAACGAAAGTCAGGCGAAAGCCAGGGGAATGCAAAACGAATACAAAGAAAGTCACAAGAGTGGCACGAACATAATACGAAAGTGGCACAACAGTGACGCGAATATACCCGAACTCCACGAACCGCGTGTTGCACAGCTGCAATATTATCATTTCTCACAGACCTGTCGTACAGTTAACATCTATCTGCAAGATGCCTCCTAAATCAAGAAGAGGTGGGCCGAAGAAGGGCAGTACCTTCAAGGGCCTTACCTCCAATGACAATACTTCCAAGCAGTCAGAGCCACAGCCAGTTCATGATAGTCCTCATATTTCTGAGGCAGAGCAGTCTGATCATGATGATACCGCATCTGTGGTAGAGCATGTAGATCAAACCCTGGACACGACCAATATGTCTTAGCCCCCGTGGTCAGTAACGATGAAAGGTGCCCAGATATAGGTACATTACAGAAGAAGAAAAGAAAAAGGAACAAGCCTGATATAAATTTGAATGATTCGGAGGAGGCACGTATAGTAGAGTGGCTGAAGGATCCAGGAACTGAGTTCCTGTACAACAAGAAGAAAAAGGAGTACAAGATTACTGAAAAGAGAGATGCTAAGTGGAAAGAGATTGCTGACGAAATGGGATACACGGGTAGGAAGAGTTGCCTCTATGATTTACAGTATGAATGTATGATTTTTAGATACTTTCGTTTTTGTTGTTACAGTTTAATAAGCCGTTCCTGTGCCATGGCCTTCAGGAGACCCATGCATGACAAGAGGCCTGTAAGAGAAATTTCCATAGATCGCTGGAATTTGAACTCACAGTACTCAGATCATTAATCCGAAGCTCTACCGACTGAGCTAATCTCTTCTCACTGTAAATTGCATCTAAACATTCTTTATTTTGAGATTTCGTGGTTTAGAAATTTACACTTAAAAAAAGAAAAAAAGAACGAAAATTCGAAAATATCGTGAAAACAGGACTTTACGTTACTTTATATAAGCTCTGTAGATAAACATCATAGTTTTGACACCAGGAGGAAATGTCTTCAATAGGGTAGGGTGCATTGGCGGATCCAGGGGGGGCAACTAGGGTCAACTGCCCCCCCTATGACCAGTCTAGCGCCCCTCAATACAAGAAAAATGCGCCCCTTGCGTCCTAAAATTTAAGTAAAAACTGCCCGAAAAGTAAAAAAAAAAAGGTCCCCAGAATTTCGAACCGTATAGCTATATATAACTATGGCAATGGGAGTTGTTCTCCGAAATGTAGTCGGTCAAATTCAAGAGTATGCGGCCCCTGCATGATGTTGGCGCCCCCCCCTTTTCAACCTGCTCCCCCCCCCTTCAGCTAGGGGCTGGATCCGCCCTTGGTAGGGTGTGGCCGTTCGGCGAATCCGAGGGTGACACTGGAGTACAATACCATTCTGTTGGCCCCTGGGGGTTACTTGCAACTAGCGGGTGTACTGGTATGTAATAATTGTTTCGTCTATAACCGGATATAAAAGCGCGGTAGGCATTCTGGTCGCCGTAGCCTATGCCAATGGGAAGTCATATGGCAGTATGGGAAAATGTTGGTGCAAGTTAATTGTTAGGTTTAGGTTTCCATTTTTGGTTTTAACGTGCCAAAAACGGACCTACTGGGGGGGGGGTGCTGATTGGGTGGGCCGTCCATGGGAAGGGTCCGAACATACATGTTAAAAATACTTCATGTGACAGAATTTGTTCCTGCACCTTCTGAGCTGTTAATTAACTTAATTTGCCTTCCGTCTGATAGGTACTACACTGTGTTTAATTTCTCATGTTCAATTTTTATATTCAGTGGACGAACTATATCGCTGGTATAACTCCATGAGGACTACGTATGGTCGCCTCACCAAGACCGTGTCGGGGCAAGGGTCAAAGATCATGACGGACCGCGAGAGGTGGATAGTGGACAAGTTCAGCTTCCTGAAAGGCCACATCGCAAGAATGGTCAGTAGGAATCCTGTCAGTGTAAGTAGAGACTGTTGAATACTTTATTATAATTTGACATGTGAACTATATATTTGAACACATGTAGTCATCAATTCTGTACGGTTTATCTCCTGTGTGAGTTCTCCTGTGTTATAACGTAGGGTTTTGTCTTAATTTGTGAAAAAATTGTGGCTGAAAAGGGGACAAAATTGAAGAAATCATGAACAATTATAACATGCAGATTGAACTCTGATTGGCCCCATTTATGGAAACACATCAAAATAGAGGCATCCAATACAAAAGATGATACTATACTATCACATGAACTCTTGAACCTCCCTACAGTCAATGTCACTCAAGTTTTTCCAAAGATGACACGGTTTCCAATTCTTTTACTCATTTGCACCGGTCGTGCCTTGCATTAACTGTTTTTGAAATTTTCCGAGTTATCATTATATGTATGGATATATGGCTTCCAATTTCATTTGGTTTTGTCATTTCAGCTCAAGCAGAAGCTGGCCCAGAGAAAGGGTGATTATGATGAGTCAGAGGAGTCCGAAGAAGACGAGGAGGAGGAGGGTGACAATCCACAGGAGGACACTGCTGCTAACTCCACCGAGTCTACTGCCGTCAAAAACATAACCACTTCCCATGCTTCTGCTGCTGCCGCCACTGCTCTTGATGACAACTACACCACCCCCACCACTTCCTCCACATCAACCAAGAAGGGTGGAAAGAAAAAGAATAAGACCGTCAGGCAGGAGGACCTTCTGGAAAGAATGAGGCAGAACCAAGCACAGTATCTCCAAGTCTCCCAGGAGATACACCAGCTGGTTCGGCAGGCCCGGGATGTGACTGGTCCTGTCAATGACAAGTGTGGGTGGGCCGCCTTCCTCTACCATGGCCTTCCCAAGATCCATGACAAGATTTGGCCCCAGTATCTGCGGAATTCCATGGATAATTACATGTGGGCCCTAAATGAGAGTGAGGCCATGAGGGCAAACGATGAGCAGCGTCGGCCACAGGCACAGGCCCAGCAGTCACTTCCTGCTCAGCAGCAGAGCCAGCAGGGCCAGCAGTACCAACCACAGCCTTTCCAGTCTTCTCAGCCGCAGTATCACTTAATGGGGCCACCACAACAGTTATCCTGGGTCCCTCAGCAGCAGCAGCACCAGCAGCAGACTCAGGTGGGCACTGGTGGTAGTTGCAGTAGTAGTGTTTGGGACTCCACGTTGTCGCCCGCGTTAGGCCGCAACCCATTGTCGACACCACAGACCAGTTTTGGGAATATTTCCTTCGATACATCCATTCAGCTAAGCTCCCCCGACATAAGTCGCCACACCTCTCCGTCAGAGCTGCTTGCTGGTGTGGATAGTGGCGCCCGTGGTAGTGGTAGTGGTATTGGGGGCGGTACCAGCATAGATTCCTCTGCCAAGTAGTGCGGACTGTATAGTGGAGAGTTGATTATTTTTGCTTTTACGCTACTGTGTGATTCATACTGGACAGTGGATCATCAGTACTTAGACCACATATAGTGGTTTTGTGTGATTCATAGTGTGCAGCGGATTATTGCTTTCTCTGTTTTGTGTCTTTCAGAGTGGACAGTGAGAGTGCCTATGATTTGATAGGTAAATGCTTATGCTATATGTAATCACAACTATTGTGTTTTTACTGATTAATACTGAAAAGGACATGAATACAAGTACATCTAAAGTCATATCGATATTTTGTAAACTGACCAATAAAAATCCATCAAACACATTGTGGGTTGTTTGATTTATTCTTATTTATCAAATAGACAAACTCTACTTTGTTGATACGTACAAATCATACGACTTACAACAAAATTCAATATATTTATTAGGTATCGATTTTGTGACAACATTTTTGGGGACTTGTTCAGTTTTTGTTCTCATGTATTCAGATATGTTCTGTTACTGTTCTCATGTATTTAATTACAAAAACAAGAGGAATTTGAAGTCATATATCCATACCCATACCAGATACTTGATTTTAATGTGCGTTACATTAAAAATTAAAAAAGACGTACTGTTAAATATGGACTGATGGCAAACACATGAAAGTAGGCCTATTATACAATACAATATAAGCTATGCCTTCATCTTACTTTTTAACATTTGTTTCTATTTAATGTTGAAATAGACACATTAAAAACAATGACAAAAACAAGAGTCATTTATTGTAATGAAAGCAGTTTGACTAAAATACAAATACTGTTTTTATTATTACGTTGTGTGATAGCAAACATGGTCAGCAAGTTCTCTCTGGGGGATATATTTGGTCTTGAAAAGGAACCATCCTTCATAGTTGAAACAGAAACAATATACACAAGCATGTACAAAGTCTTGGACATATCACTCTAAATCATGTTCATCTGCCATGGAACTTCTCCAGCAGGAGAAGCATAGTAATGCTCCAGATATCCTCTCTGTCTCTTGGCTGCTGCAGTGGCTCGGTTGCCCCTACCAAGCGGCTCCAAATCAGTCAGGTCAGCATCATTTCTCCAGGACCCAGGCGCAAGTTGGTGGTTATCATCTTCTCTGTCCATAACAAGATTTTGGTTGACAGGATAACGGATCCGCATCAAGTTGTGCAGACAGCAACATGCACTGACGATGGTTCCAACAGTCTTGGGATCCTGCTGCATGGTTGTGAGGAGAACTCTGAGACGATTGGCCATTATGCCAAACGCATTTTCTGACACTCTCCTAGCCCTTGACAGACGGTAATTGAAGATTCGTTCTTCAATGGTGCAGTTTCTTCTGCCAAACGGCTTCATCATCCATACTCGCAAAGGAAAAGCATCGTCCCCAACGATGAAGTATTCGATAGGCTCATCATCATTGGGCAGCGTGTATGGTGGAGGGAAGTTGATGGAACCATCTTCGATGCACTCGCGTAGCTCTGAACTGTTAAATATTTGTGAATCAGATGCACCGCCGTTTGCTCCCACATCAACCCAGATGAATTTATAATCCGCATCCACAACCGCCAGCAGCACGATAGAGTGGAACTTCTTGTAGTTGAAATACAGTGAGCCAGCACCCATAGGACACTTGATGGCAATGTGTTTTCCATCCATTGCCCCAAGGCAATGGTGGAAGTTCCATCGTGTGGAGAACTGCTCAGCTATGGCCAGCCATTCTTGGGGTGTAGTGGGGACAGCGATTACTTCTTCAGCATACTCGTCCAATATTGCCTTGCAGACATCGTTGACAATGCCTGAGATCGTGTTGGCGGCAACTCGGAATGCGTACATGAGGCTTAGGTAACTGTCACCTGTGGCGAGATGACGAAGGGTGATGGCCAGCTTGACCCCCGGCTCTATTGCCTTCCTGTACCACGTGTCCTTCTTAGCTATTTTATGAGTCAGTCGATCCAGCATCTCCCGGAACAATGGAGGTTCCATGCGTACAAAATTCTTGTAGGCAGGCACGTCTTCTCTCATCAGCTCTTCCATGAGTCGCTCATAATGGCCAAGAAGTGGTCTCCTCATCAGCCAAGGTCGGACCCACACTCTTCTCCTCCTGCCACCTCTCCTGTTTTGCCGTATCTGGATCAGCTGGAATATGGCTGCATCTTGTGCAACTATCTCCTGCTGCAGGTCAACTAGATGTTGCAGAAAGAGGAGTCTCTGGAATGGATCAAGAAGGTCCATACTGAAGAAAGATGTGAGCTGCTCTACAGCCAATACTAAGCTGATTTGAGCTGTGCTGAAACCCAACATATACATAAAGGTAGGCCTATATATACCCATTCCTTTGTACATTCTTGTCAATGTCGCTTCACAGTCGTACCACTTTCGTCAACTTCGTAGTATTTTCTTCTTTATTCCTCCAGCATTCTTGTCATTCGCCTCATTTCGCCACATATTCCTCTCACATTCCTGTATTTTTCGTGTCTATTTCGTATTATATTTGCTTTGTTCGGGCCATTCGTGTTATTATCCCCTCCAATTCGTCTTACTTTCCTCTGACATTAGCATGACATTCCTGTCACAATCCTCCGTGTTCGTCTTCCATTCGAGTTGTGTTCGCGCCAAGTACATTCGTGGCTTTTTGCTACGAATGCGAGACGAATTTTACTTCGTGTCAATTCGTGTCCCCTTCGTGTGTAATTTCGGCATAGTGTGAGTGGGGCATTTTAAGAAAACACCTGGTGACTGGCGGCCTTGTGGGGACTATAGAGCATTAAACAACATTACAGTTCATGACAATTATTCTATTCCCCACATTCATGACTTTTCCGGTTCGCTCAACGGCAAGAAAGTGTTCTCTAAAATAGACTTAGTCCGCGCGTATCATCAGATTCCAGTAAATCCCGCTGTTTGCAAAACAGCAGTTACAACTCCTTTTGGTTTGTTTGAGTTTGTGCGCATGCCTTTCGGATTAGGCCTACGTAACAGTGGTCAAAGCTTTCAAAGATTCATTGACGAGGTCACTCGAGGACTCCCTTTCTGTTTTGCTTACTTAGACGATTTACTGATCGCAAGCTCCAGTGAAGGTGAACACTTGCAGCATCTCACACTGCTTTTCAAACGTTTAGAAGAGTACGGTGTTATTGTTAACCCGTCTAAGTGCCAGCTCGGTGTTATTTCTTTAGATTTTCTGGGTCATCGCATGTACGCGCGTGGCATACGACCTATCGATGCTAAAGTGCAGGCTATAAGAGATTTCCCGCAGCCCGAGAACGCCCGCAAATTGCGCGAATATTTAAGCATGATTAACCTTTACAGGCGATTCATACCGCGTTGTGCGCATCTGTTGAAACCGCTCACAGATATGTTGCAAGGAAATATTAAAAAGTCGTCTAAACTCACTTGGTCTGACGAAGCTGTAACTGCTTTTCAAAATAGCAAGGACGTCTTAGCTAACGTAACACTTTTGCAGCACCCCCAGCCTGAAGCCCCTATTTGCCTCATGGTCGATGCCTCGGATATAGCTATCGGTGGTGCTCTTCACCAGCGCGTAGACGGACAATGGAAACCCGTTTCGTTCTTTTCGAAGAAATTGGTACCAGCAGAAACTCGTTACAGCGCGTTCGGCAGAGAATTACTCGCGGCTTACCTCTCAATCAAGCACTTCCGGCACTTGCTTGAAGGACGCGAATTTTTCGTTGATACTGATCACAAACCTCTAACGTACGCCTTCGCTGCCGCTTCGGATAAATACTCCCCTCGCGAAATTCGGCACTTAGATTTTGTGGCTCAGTATACAACAGACTTTCGTCATATCAAAGGCGTTGACAACTGCGTAGCCGACGCTCTTTCACGTATCACGATCAACGGGATCCAGCAACCCGCTTCAATAGATTTACGCGAGCTCGCGAAAGCGCAATGCGAAGACGAAGAATTGGAAACGCTCTAATCTTCACCACGCACGCTTCTTTTCGAGGACGTACCACTCCACGATAGTTCCGACACTATTGTTTGCGACGTATCTACCGGTTCCCAAAGACCGTACGTACCCGAACAATTTCGCCGCGCTATTTTTGATTGCTTACATAACTTATCTCATCCTGGCATACGGGCGACGCGACAGCTAATTGCGGCGCGATACATTTTGGCCGTCTCTTAACAAGGACGTGCGTGCATGGGCTAAAGCTTGTGTCCCTTGTCAGAGATCCAAAGTTCACCGCCACACGCAATCCCCCTTATCTGTATATCCCCCTCCTGACGCGAGATTTTCCCACATTCACATTGACATCGTAGGACCCCTTCCCACATCTTCTGGTTACTCATACATTCTTACCTGTATTGACCGCTTTACACGCTGGCCTGAAGCTGTTCCGATTGCTGATGTTCGGGCTGAGAATTTTGCGCGGGCCTTGGTAGAACGTTGGGTGGCTTTGTATGGTGTGCCTACAGTCATAACGACGGATCGTGGCAGTCAATTTGAATCATCATTATTTACCTCTTTAACTAATCAGCGATATCGTACTACTGCTTATCATCCTCAAGCCAATGGAATTGTAGAACGTTTTCATCGATAACTTAAAGCATCCCTTACTGCTTATATGGATTCCACTGCTTGGTTCGAGCATCTCCCCTTAGTTAATCGAAGCCCACAGCTTCGATTGTTGGATTTGCACGCTTTGTCAAGTTGATACGTGCCTTCGTGCTGGTCGGCATAGGAATTTTTTCAAGGGTGATACGTATGCATACTACGAGTTATGCGCAATCGTACTTGCAAACCTCATCTGCGACGCAGTTATTTTGACTATTCCTTTGAGTGGAAATTTCGCCAATTTCCCCCGATTTCACATACTGAGCAGCGCTGCGAAATCAAACAATAAACCCTATTTGCTAGAAAGCAAACCACATTTCCAAGAACGATAGCCTGTTACGCAGTTATGTACGTGTAGTGTATGTGCCATATGTTTTGTATGTGCCATACGTTTTGTACGCAGTGGCCGACTCAAGGTAACGACAGACACATGTTTCCACTCTTACTGAAATAACCCGAAATTCGGGAAATTTGGGTGCTCTTCGGGAAATTTTCGGGAAGGGGGATAATTTCGGGAAATTTTGGGAATCTGGAAACGGCGTATAGCGTATGGAAATGACATATGGCTTGACAGGCTGAAATCCTGGATCAGCCATTTAAGTAGCATAAAAGAAGCGTTATTGAAAATATCAGGATATACCAAGCCGATTTCAGGAAATCTTAGATTCCATTTCAGGAAAAATGATTAAGAGTGTAGAAGCACTGCGACCGACTCAAGGTACACACACACCTAACTATACATTGTACGCCAGGGGCGGATCTAGGGTCTTTTCTGAGGGGGGTCCAACATAAAAAGGGCACATTCATTTCTTTTTAAATTTTGGTTCCCATAAACGTCAGCGAATACACAACTTACCGCATATTGACAAAGAAAGGATACTTTTAAACCAAAAGACATGAAAAAAATTGGAATCAAGACCTAGAATCTAAAAGGTGAAATTGCAAAGCGCGCGAAGCGCGCGAAAATTTGTTGGGTAAGCCTACACTTATAAGAATTTGTACTAAATTAAAGCTTATATCAGTATATAGAACAATTGAGCGGACAGTTGGGCCCTATCGGGCATAACTTTATTGTACTTCCCTCCTCGAGTCACTAGTCGTACCGTACGCTAGTTTTTTTTTCATAGGATAGCGAGGGGAATTCCGATTTTTCAAAAAATTTTAAATTTGTTTCAAAATCATGGTTAGGGTTAGAATTAAGGTTAGGGTTACATGGATGGGGGTTATTTGGCCTGTTCTTTCATAATCCGGTGTCAGAATCACAAAACAAGGGTCGGAAAAGTGCTATTTTGGAATTAGGGGTGTGACCTCTTTCCAAGAAGCTGATTGGTCCGTATGAATAGAATTCCCCTCGCTATCCTACGAAAAAAAAACTCGCGTACCGTACGACAGACACAAGTGAGCGTTAACCAGGTTTAGCGAAATGCGATTCAATTCCCGACATTTACATAAATCCATGTATTCTACTTATTAACTTGAAAAGGGGGAGAGGGTTTGTACCAAGTATAACTGAACTGAGGAAGAGTGGACAAAGCGTACCGAAAGTTTTGGGTTTTATCCCAGAAATTACCCTTATGAAAGCCAAAATAAGTAAACTGACCATGGTTGGCGGCGGCGGAATTTTTCCAACAGGGGGCCGGGCCATGTCAGCTACCCCAAGTTCCGACATTCCCTATTTCGAGGGTATGATGAGAAGAGCGAATGTGGGAGCCACATTATCCCATGTAATTGCAGGCATATTTTGCATTATATCACTTAATACTTCCTGATCCGAGTTGCGCACTGATAGTGCTCTTTGGATCGTGAAATTGAAAAGAGCGCGAAGCGGGTGAAATTTTTTGATAGGCTTACACATAAAACATATGACGAAACGAAAGAAAGAACTGTAGGGTTTGTAGACCGTATCGGGTGTAACATACATTTTATCGAAAACACCTGGACTACACGATGAAATAGCCAAACTTTGATCCGTAAGTCGCTCACCAACTGACTGTACCGCATGACACACAAGAGAACACCAACTAGGCTTTGCGATATGGGATGAAAGTTACGACCTTTACATAAACTATGTATTCTGCCCATATGTTACTTGGTAAGGTGAGCAGGACTTGTGCTATCCTGCTATGTGGAATGGAACTATTGAAAAAATAGAGTGACTCTACAGCGCGCGTAGCGCGCCGAAAACTTTGGGTTCTTATTACAGAAATTATCCTCTTGAGGGCAAAAAACAGGTAAACCGTCGATTAGTTGTCGTCGGAGGCTGCGTACTTTCGACTAAGACTCCCCTACGAAACTGTTAAACTTCTCCAATAAGGGGGGCCAGCCTTCCCAGACGGGGGCATGAACCCTTCCCCCACCTGGCGCCATGCACCGCTATCTCGACTGGGGGATGAGGTTGAAATACTGTATGTTGTGTTCCCTATAAAGTTGCGGCGCAACTGTCAAAAACACTGTCAGAACAGATGACTGAAGTCGAATGTTTGCTTTTCATTTGCGACAGCAAACCGGTCATCGGTCCAAAGACGTCAAAAAAATTGAACCGACTGACATGGCGTTATTTGACCTGGTGGTGATTTTATATAGTAATTTTAAAATCAAACAAACACCGATTCGTCGTTTGTGACTTCTGTTCAACTCTTGGCTGTGGACTTTACCTAAGACTGGCTTTTTATTCCCATCACTAGGTCAACACTATAAAAGAAGAGAGTAATTCCAGACTATAAATATCATAGCGAAACATATTTACCTACTCTCTCTTGTTCACGAGAGGATGGATACTAGAGGGTGGAGGGAAGGTTTCGTAGATGTAGCGTTTAGGGAGTGTGAACAGATCATTATTTTGAAAGACCAAAAGACTGACTAGCAATGACCTTTTGGAATCAATATTAAAACCCAATAGTAATATGTTGCATAAAGCACTAGCTAGTGAGTATGACGTAATATCTGAATGTCCAAGCACGCCACACGTGGTTCCAAGCGAAAAGTGATTAGAATGCCTGATTGTCACGCAGACATACTGTAGTCACATTCTCTGTAAAACGATTGCGCTGTTCGGGTTTCGAGGCCGCCAATACAAGGTACCGTAGTCAAATATATTGCCGAAAGTTTCTGCGATACATGGCTAGACTAGTGAATTGGTCGATACTGGATGGGGGCCTCGGAATTGGACAACACTGTCATTAACTGTGAAACTGTCTCGTTTTTTTTTTTTTTTTTATTTTGCTAGTGTGAAAAAAAAACATTTTTTGAAAAAGGGCACATTGGAAAATTTGAGGGGGGGTCCGGACGCCGGCGACCCCCCTGGATCCGCCACTGTACGCCCGCCATCTTTGCCATATTTCGTATGAGTGACTACGACCGTATTTCCTACGACGTAACGAAAATTCTACACAAGAAAGGGTAATTTTCTGCTGACTGTGCCATCCATAGGTTAAGTATTGTAATGCTTACATACACCAGGCAATTTCGGAAGTTTAGGCCGGCTTTTAGACCTAGATTCAGGATTTAATTTTAAGTGAGGCATATCGTCGACTCTGAGTATGACGTTCTGCAGTGTAGCCTGTAGGCCTAACTTAGGTTAGGGGGGTACCACAGTTACGCCACGGTGTAGTGGTTCAATGCAATTTTCAGGGGCTTCGATGTGTACTTGCCTGCAAGTGCAAGTCTGTCTAGTTTTATTAGGAATTCGTTCATCTATCAAAGAAGATTTAGGCCATTCCGCCGCTGAAATGGTTTTTGGTACTACCCTTCGTTTCCCAGGACAATTCTTTGACAAGCCCGACGATTCACCTCTATTAGATCCAAGTAATTATGTACATCGTTTGAAGTCCGCTATGACGTCACTCATTCCTACTTCACCTCGTGTACCAACCAATCGTGCTACTCATGTAAATGCAAATTTAAATACTTGTACTCATGTTTTCATTCGACGTGACACCTTTCGTAAACCCCTACAGCCTCCCTACGACGGTCCCTTTAAGGTCCTCGAGCGGAACGATAAGGTTTTCAAACTTGATGTCAACGGACGACATGAGACTCTATCCATTGATCGGTTGAAGGCTGCTCATTTCGAACCTGAGGTTGATGGACCTATTACTGACCATTCCGACCCAGCCCCAACCGTGAGCACCACTACTTCCCCATCAACTACTACTAAACCTGTACGTATTACAAGGTCTGGACGACGCGTTCACTGGCCTAAACGCCCTCTGCATACTACCGCTACCTGTAAATTCATTATGCACCCTTTCTTATATTTAGTATCGATCACCCGCTTTTTCTTCAATTTCTCTGGCTTGTGATCTGCGAGGGGGCTACTGTAGCGACTTCTTCCAGAAATTTCGCTTAACGAAGCCCGCCCTCTTTTCCGGTGATATTCTCGGAAAAGTAGTGGGCCAAATTTTTTAATGCAACCCTTTGTCCCCGACTAATAACTAATTATTTATCATCCGAGAATTCTTACTCCACGTTCTCGGATGAACAAAGGAATCCAACACTTGCTCTCAACTCTCCAACGACTAGGCACGAGCCACCGTCCACTTTGGAGTTTCACATATTTTCCTTGGGTTTAAACCGATTATTTTAATATCCAAGTTATCTTGAAGTATCTACGCATCTTTAATCAGCGTTAGCAGAAGTATTTAATATCGCTGAGCGACTGCTCGTATCTCTTTACTTCAAGAAACATATCCTTTCGACTTTTCCTTTGTCAAAGCCACGTGGTTCGCGACAGGAAAGCTAGAAAGTTATATTGGCTACCTTTTGGAATTTCTCTTAACACGCATTTTGTTATTTATTTGGAATATATCGACCCGGACTGGAATTGACCACGGAATTAGCCAGAGTAACTATTTACGCGGACATTAGATTTGTTTTTGGTGAGTACATTTCTGATTTCTTAATTCGATCTGTACAGTCCCCCCTACTCTCCTAAAACCTTTAGACCTGTACATCATGGGTCCGTCGTGTTTGGTTCCGTCGTGTTTGGTTCCGTCGTGTTTGGTCCCGTCGTGTTTGGTCCCGTTCTAGACTGGTTGAAAAGAACAGATTCTGCACATGACATTAACGAAATGTAGAGAAGCAAAGGCTTTTTACAGTTTTTATAAGGTCACTAAGGTCAAAGACAGAAATCTTGTAAACAAGGTATCTTAACAAAAGAACAATGGATAGTTTTAACACCTGCATGTAAACGCACACTGTTAATCTAAGTTAGTCAAATTGACTAAAAAAAATAGTCCTTCACATTGTCTCGTACGCCTAATTAAAATTGGTCCTGTGACTAATCAATACAATTTAGTCATATGACTAATTTACCAAACTAGTCTTGTGACTAATAAATCACAGTCAAATGACTCATTCACTTAGTCAAATGACACTTTATGTTTAGTCATGCATACTGCATTGAACAGAATGTCAGTCATATGATGAAGCAACTGATTTCACAAAACACAAATCATATGCATGATATGCTCAGTTATAGCCTATTTATTCCTATGCTTCTTGACATACAAAAACTGAATTATAAGACTATATAACATCATGGAGCCACTGACCCTCAAAACATTTTCGAACAAAAATTCTGCTGACCATAGCTACACCCAGACCTACGCTGTTGTAAATCCTTCCTAACTGAAGTGATTTTCAGCCCAATCTACTGTCAAACATGCAAAGCAATCTATAACAGGCATATTTTTTTAGGTTAACATCCAAGAGAAAGACAAGAAAATACATTGGACTAATTATATGCACTTTGCAATACAAGTAGGTTTAATAATACCCAGCATGCAAACACACCCCAACCATGCTCATTTGATTATTGAAATTAAACAAAATGTGATGAATGTCACCAAAAGTCATAACTTGAGCTAACTTCAACATATTGAGCAAAATTGTGTGAACGATATTTATGCAAATGATTTGCACCTGTATCCAATAAACAGCATATACTTCAACTTGATATTTTTCAAGACCACCCAAATTAGTGTATCTTTGCTTTGTGAGGCAGCTGAGCTAATACAACTAAGAAACCATGACCACTACAGTACTCTCTAAATGAATCCATAGACATTAGTCCTTGTGCTAAGTTTGATGAATGTACTCCATTGCTTTCTCAAGTTATGACACACGAGAGACTTGTGCAAATAGGGGGATGGGGGTGCATCCCCCCCACTTTTTTGGAAGGGGGGGACATCTCCAAAAAGTCCCCCTCCCCCACTTTTTCAAAATTATGAAAACTAAAACTGTGATGAATTGTAATATAACAGATTACGAACTGACACTACATTTTAAAGCTAAATTGCACCCAAATATGGCACCTTTTGCCATAAAGACACCTTCTAATTTCCTTTTTTTCAAAGAAGGAGGGGAACACCCCTCCCCCAGATCGGCGATTCGCAATTGATGAAAAGTCCTCCCTTCCCCCACTTTTGGAGATGGATCCATACCACTGCAAATCACCAAATATTCAATCATTAGCTTGACAATACATAATTAAGAAAAGAGCCTTAACTGTTTCCCTCACTCAATGATGACAAGCATCTACAGTATAGAACAGTTTACGAAAAATTAATGAAATGTGAACTCCTTTGTAATGGAAAAGTTGATACAAATGTAGAGGTTAATAACTTAACCAAGCTCATTTTGGAAAAATGGTCTCTGGGAACTATCTGTAATGATACAGATTAACTGACTCACACATGAACATACATGCCTACAAAGAGTCTACTTGAACATTAGTGTCGCAGTAGTGCTTGGCTATCAATATTGAACAGTAAGCAATGAGTGATTCTATTCAGTGATCAACACAAGAACACTATAAAGCGGTACAATTAAAAAATAGTAAATGTCCTTAAATACCTTTACACTTACAGATTTTGGTTTATTTTTTCTAAAATACTTAAAACAGAACGATCAAACTTTAAATTGTCCTGTATATTTAAAATAATTTTTTGGAAGAATGCCATGGTCTTCTTGAAAGCAGTGGGATAAGCCAAATTAAAAACATAGTATGCTGCCACATATGCTGAGAGGGCAGGAAGTAAATGACTGCAAGAGCCAACTTCTTCTCCTTCGAGAAAAACGGAAAATTCAGTACACTCTCCAAGAGTGGATCCATTGCCCTTGATAAACAGAGCTGGAGTGTCTTCAGTCTACAAACAACAGCAAAAAGCCCAAAATATTCATAAAGCAAATGAATTTATTCACAGAGTGTACAAGAGTAATGTAACTGTAGAGACATTTAATCCGATATAAAGAGAAAGCTACGGAATCTGGGAATTGCATATAAAGTCTATTCAAGACTGCACGACAGGAAGGTTTAGGCTTAACAATGAAACTAAAAAATGCATTTGGATGAAAAAATGGCCTAAACCTCCCCACATAACTATCAGACTGTATGGGAAAGTTAGGAAGGTGGAATTGGTAATGTAGATGCGGTATTACGATACAACAACATGACCAAAATAACAAAAGTCAATTTCTGAATCTATAGGTCAATGACATTAGCAAAGAATGGTTTAAAAAAGATTAAGACCTCACAGCACCTCTTCTCTTACATATAGGTTTCATTATAGGTTTTAAAAATGAAAAGAAAGGTTTTTAAATGTTTTCATGGGCCAAAATATAGGTTTTTATAGGTTTATAAGATTTGGTTTCCTGACAATTAAATAATTTCAGTAACAGTGGTAGGCAGTAGCCTTATCTGATACTTACATCGTCCCTAATTGTGTTAAGCATTTTTCAAAACAAATGTTCTTCAAGTTAATTGTAACATGCCAGCTTAATTGTAACATACCACCAAAGGAAGCTGCTTTTACTTGACAGTTAAAAATAATATCCCCAAATGAAAGATTGGTTGTAAATTTATCAATATCTAATATCGTTCTCAAGATCTATACCTATTCACAGTTGAATGATTTCCGAAGTAACTCATTGCCTATATGCAAAAACAATGATGTGGAGTGTTGCATAGTGTTTAGATTTCTTTTTTTAACCCTACATTATCTCTTCATTACTAATCAGACAGATTACAACGTGGTGATATCAATATATATCAATGTTACATGTGTCCTTGAAATGAAAGTTACAAAACAGAGGCTAACATTAGCCATACATCATATGTCCCCCTTTCAACATCTGATTTTGGTCGCAATTGCAGCTACTGTCTAGATGTTTAATGCTTTTACATCAAATATCCAAGTATGTAGTTTGCATGTCACCAGACCTTTAAAGGACATTGTGTCTCGTTTAAGTTTGTCCAGCCTGGTCTTAATTCAAAGGAAATAAGCTTTTTTTACAGCACCTCAATAGCTATCTTCTTCAACCCTGTGAGTTGCTTCCAGTTCACCATCACTTTTCAGTCTAGATTTAACTAATCTTTTTGGTTGGGAATCCTCTCATAGGCTAGGAATGGTGGTTTTGGAAAAATATGACACACATTTTGGGTGCTGATGTCTAAGCAAAGTTTCTTTAGCTCTGTGCAGAGTACACGGCATCCTCATTGTTATAATTAATTCTTTTGGGGCTCTGAGGATTGACATTTTGGTTGGTTTAGTGGGGGTACCTAAAACTATAAACCCCTAAAAAGAGCTATTTTCTCTGTTCACCAGTCGTCTATTACAGATGTTTTAAATGAAGTGTTTGATTTGTTCTGCCTTCAGACTGTTTTTGGTATTTTAATTCAATCTCTTTTGTCTCTGGAAGTCAGACTTTTATGGTTCTGGAAAACCTACTTTGGTCCAAGAAGGAACTCTTGATTCAGTATCATATTTTGCAATTTAAAGCCTCTTATGGCAGGTGATGCTTTTAGCAAGTTGAACAGAATAGTTGTAGAAACTTCTAAATAAGTTTCTGTGTTGGCTAAATTTACTCTTGCAGAGTTCCTAAGAGACCTTCCCTTAGAATAGTTAGCTCAGAACTCAGATTTCTGAGCGAACCATAGACCCTTTTCCAAATAGCAGTCCCAAAGGATTGTGGGATACAGTTTTGGTGTGTGCCACTTTTGACCATAGTAAAATGCCATTAACAAAAATGATGCATACAAAAGCTTTATCCCACAATCCTTTGAAATTGTTATTTGGAAAAGGGTCTATTCTAAGGTCTCTCAGGAACTCTTAGTTTACCTAGTTAAATATAAACTGGAAAGTGACAGTAAACTGAAAGCAACTCTGGAACCAGAGGATGGAAAAGATGCTCTGAGAAGAGTTAATTTCTCTACTTTGAATTAGGACCAGGTCGAACAAACTAAAAAGTCCCATTACTGGTGAAGCTCAAAATCTAAATCAAAGAGCAGAAACATGTTTAGTTAAAGGCTGATGGAATCTAACATAGTAGTACTACAAGTATCTGCTATGATTAATCCAATCCTACAACACAGAGATGCCTCCCCGTCAACTTAAAAGACACAACGTCCATTAAGAACACTTGTTTTTAAAAGTGCTTATAACAAAAGGGACTGTCTACATAGTATCAGATGTCACTACCTACAGCTTTTTAACTACTGCATGTCATGTTAGGTCTACTAAAACTAGTTTAAATATTTACCTGAATGAAAATTTTTACTAGCCCCATCAAATGGCAATAACTGAACACACAAATGTTACATCATATGGGGACCTGGTCAGCTGATGTTGTCTGTCCCCAGAAGGGGGAAAGGAACATCTTCCCATGTACAGTCTTATTTTTTAACGTCATCAAACAAATTAAAAAATACAGGTTTTTATTGGTTTCACCATGAGGCCTGAAGATGTGATCTGTTGTGCTAGTTAATCTGAAAAAAAGATATTTGGTTCAAAGACCAATTTTGAATCCAAGTAAAACACAGCGCAATTTTTGCATGCTATGATAGTATTTTGTTCAATTTCAAACAGGAGCGTACATTAAGAATACTTCTGGAACTGTAAGAAATATACCTACATTTTCATCAGCAAATAGCAAGAAGCTTCTTATCTTCTCCTTGAAAAGCAATGGTATGCCAAATACAGCAGCTACAGCAGTGGCATCTAGTAGAAAAACAGAGAATTACCTGAATATTGGTAGTGTACACGAAAACATATTGCACCTGTTTTCATGTGGTAGGCAGCAAGCTGTTGAGTTTGCTACCAGCATGCCACCTATTTAATGACCAAATTTACACACAGACTCATCATAAAAATGTAGAGTCAATCCTTGCAAAATCAACAGTTTTTTTTCAGGCACTTCCACCTACTTTACAATGCAATAATGCCCTTAAATGAATGGCTTATTAAAGTCACATTTTTACAAACAATCCCTTACTCTAGTCTTATGATTATTTTGCTTCGTATTTGAAAATGCTTACAAACACAAAAGGTTTACTCCTTTCTTAATAAATCTGGTTGGTCTCATGAGATCAGATCCAACTTGCCTAATCAAATTAAGGGATCTGATTTGCCCAGCATTTTTAGGTCACCTGAGCCATTACTTTGAAGTAATGCCATATCATTGGTCCTTCTATAAACAGTTTCAAGTACTCAAGGGCAGTACCTTTCTTGCTGTCCTCATTTCGTTGGAGAGGAAGTTGATCTACCGCCCAAGCAAAACTGGGGTCTGTCCGATTCATTAGCTTGCATACTTTAAGAACAGCATCTCCATACTTCTGCAGACCATCCTTCAGTAACTCTTTAATACCCCGGGACTTGGGACCTTGTATTCGACCAAATTCTTTGCAGATCTGTTGATAAGAGATACGCGAAAAGGTTCAAGATAAAAACATTTTCAAACTATGGCAACGACATTACCTTCCTCTATTGGAATTGTTTTAATCATTGTTTAAGGAAATCTGTGAACCTTACTTGGATTAGGCATTTTTATGTCACCAAAGAGCCCTGACAGTTTGGTTCACCCTTGGCTCTTCACCAAAGAGTCGGGGGGACTTTGGAAAAAGTGGGAGAACCCTGAATGTAATGCCTGGTTTCTGAATACTACATGCTACAGTAGAAAATATTGAACAAGATGTGTTAGTTAGCTAGATGAGGTTTAATGGCCCAGTTTCCAACCAATTGGTTCAAGTCGAGCCATGACTCAAGATTCCCCCAAATTACCTTTGATCTTAAATGCATGAACATCCAAGTTGTGCAAAATGTTGCTAAATAATTACTTAAAACAGGTTTCAGGAATATCTACGTGAAAGAATTTTTCTGCCATTTTGAAACAATGATCCTCAGTAATCCATGAATGTCTAAGGACTTAACACACAGATTGAACATCCCACATCTCTAGGATCAAGCAAGTTTTTCATGCATAACATTATTATTGATACACAAACTGCTAGACACACAAATTACAGTGAGGCATGTGTCAGAATTAGATTTCATAACAGGGCCCTGTTTCATAGAGTTATGCTTAATATATTCAGTTTGATTTCAATAGAACTAAAGCATAGATCAAACTCAATATAAAATCTTTTGATGAAACAGAGTCCACTATACTAATGAGCTAAAACCATGCAAGTTCAGACAGAAACACCTTCCCACACAAACCTCATCTTCGTCAAAAAGCCAAGGGTATTCTGCTTTAATAGTACCCAAAGGTGCAGCATCTTTTATAATTAGGTGACGGCGGTGCGATAATGTGGCATCCATGCACACTGCCACACGCTCGAAATTAGGCTTCTTCTTCATTTTTTCAGTTTTCATCCATTCTTTGTGGACTGATATGGATGCAGTATCCTCAGATGGTGCCTTGTCTGGTAGATAATTTACCATCCCCCACTGTGGCGGAGCTTGTTTGGCTTGGGAGTCACATTCTTGTTAGGGTTTTTTCTCTTTCGTGAAAGGATTATGGCCAAGTCCTTGTCTTCCCTCTTGCGGGCATTCGCAAATTTATATTGGAGTCTGTGTTTCCAAAGGGTCTGAAGAAAGAAGTATGTTTCTTGCATCAGTATGACGAAATGGTATGGACATTATTTTATCACAGGGGCCCTGCACTCAGTGGTGGCACCAGAATTTTAAAAGTAAGGGGCAAATAGATGGCAAAAGGAAGTGTTGGGGGAGGGGGGCAAAACTGTTACAAGCCAAGCACGAGCTTTAGGCATATTTCTGGGTGAAAAATAAAGTCTCAGGGTAGGTATATTTTGGTTAATAATGCAACATCAAACGCAACAATTCCCAATAGGTTGTAGTATAATATGCTATTCCTCTCCTCAGGCCACTATAATATTAAGCAGTTGGAGTCCAGGGCCCGCCTTACGATCCCTTGTAAGGGTCCAGGAGTGAAGCCCTCTGAAGCTCAGAGGTTTTAGCATGTTTCTTGGTGAAATATTACGTCTCAGTATGGATATATTTTGGTTTAAAATGCATCCTCCAATGCAAATATGAACTCCCAACTCTTTTTCATGAACAATGCTGACCCTGAATTGTAGATAATTTAATTTTGAGATACAGTAAAAAGTATTGCACATGCATGTTTAAGCTGACATATACAAATGCCATGTCTTCAAATGACTTTACATGTCTTTGATTCCCAGAACTGTTACATGCATGAAAAATAAAAGATGACTGTGATGACTGACTTTACCTTAACTTTTTGTAGTAAACCATAGGTAAAGCACAGTAGCTGGAACAAACACATTCATTCAAGGCAAAAGGAAAACTGTTGTAATTTAGCTAACACTTTGTAGTTTATAAAGTGTATGCATTATCATGTTTGTAAATTTATGCTAGAAATACATTCAGGGCTCGAAAATAGACTGGCGCTCTGGCACAAAAGCGCCAGAGACCGCCGCAAGTGAGCCAGAAAACTGTGCCACAACTGCGCCAGAAAGTGGGTGTTTGTCTGGCGCTAAAAATAGCACCATATGCATGAGGCAATAGAATTTATGAACCCCTTTGCCCAGGCTTCGACAAATCCCCCGCCCGACAGTCCGGGACAAGTAAAAAGTTACTCGGGCAAACGCATTGTTCAGTCACATAGCCCGCTGGGGAAGTACTTACGAAGTCTCCTCCACAAAGGAGTTTAAAGGCATATTAAAAGTGGACAAGTAGATATTCATGCGGACAAGTAGACTAAGAGAACAGCTTACCCGATGGACAAGTAGTGCAAAAAGAATTTGTCGAAGCCTGCCTTTGCCCACCCCCCTCCACCTTCTCCACATTCAAGGTGCCATTGAGGTCAATCTAAACCTGCCATAGGCTACGTATATATACATACACCCAGCCCTTCCGGCCCAGAGATGGAGTGACCACACCATAGTACTGCCTGCTGTTACACCAAAAAATGCTCTTTGTCTTATTTCCTGTCTCTGTTGTTCTGAATTTCTTTTACTAAAATGCACAAGTAACATTCGGGAAACGATCAGAGTGTTACATGCAGGGAACAGTGGTTATTTTGAAAAACTGAAAACAGACAATAGGAAAACAGCTAGGGCTGTGACCGTTTAGCGATTAATCGCTAAATAATCGCATGTGTAATAAACGTTTAGTACAAAGCTACCAGCGATTAATCGCAAAACCCGTTTTTCCGTACGAAATAAAAAACAATCTGCAGTCATTACAGAAAATTAGATGTTCATTTTAACTCTTTTTGAAAAAGTGAACACACACGTAAACATACGACATCAAAGTTGAGCTTCCATGAGGATCCGTGTTTGAGGTTCATGGAAACTATGTCCCCCCGACGTCACTAACGCATTTGACCTATATTCATCATGTTCAAGAGCACGTTTAAAGTCTCTGTGCTGATGATCATAGGTACTCACGATTAATCGCTACACGATCGCAAAATTTTGCGATTAAACGTTTAGTAATTTTGCTAAACGTTCACAGCCCTAAAAACAGCTCCAGAAAAGATTCAAAATGACGGTCTTCATAAGGTGTTTTTAGCTCCAGGGAGGAAAAGCTTATTTTAAAGCCCTGTACATCAACTTTTGTATACAAATTTGTAATAGCTTACCTTTGCATTGTGGATGTCCATACTGGATTGATGTGTTAGATTAGGGTGCTCCCTGAACAGCATATTAATTACTGCATTGTACTGGTTTGATGTGGGGTAACTGTGAAAATAAGAACATTTTACATCATCATATCATACCATATTCAATCCAAATATTACTTCCATTTTCACACTTATTTCAATGTTGCCATCTAAAACAGAGCCACAGGAAGATGTCTGACAATGCAGGGGCCAGACCAGACACAATTTCTCGAAGGTGCCCCCCCCCCCTTTCCGCACCAAAACCCATATTTGCTCAATACGATTTTTCGGCTTTAATTTGAGCACCAAAAAATAAAAATACCCCCAAATGGAAACAACATCAGCAGTGGTGTAGCCAGAGCTCTAGTAAGGATGGTGAGCTCAGGGAGTCCAAACAGGTAATACTAGTGAAATTCTTGGATTAAAATGCACTATACATATTGAGCCAATCTAGGATCTAGGGAGTCCAAATGACTCCTGGACTACTCTCAGGCTTAAGCCTTGGGAGTAGTTAAGATTTTTTGGAGGGCTGGAGATTTTTGTAGGGGAAGGGGGCTCCCGTTTACCATCTAAGCAGAGAGCCACCAAAGGTTGGTCCGGAGCATAACAAGAAAATTTGAGATTTTAATACATCCCAGATCTCCAAAAATGGCACTTGCCAAGCTTGATAGCTGCTATCCATATGTGCATCCAATTGTTGTGAAAAATTTGTAATCGTTACCTTAAAAGTTATTCTAAAACTCATTAAGTTTGTCACCATTTATCCGAATTCAAAATTATTCAGAGTGGAGTTATCCCCATGGATTTCAGTGGGTTGATTAGAATGAAGATTTTCCACAACCAGAGTCTATTATTATCAAGTTGAGTAGAGGTGGCGCCAGGATTTGCCAGACGGGGGGATGCGGGGCAGAGACCTAAGTCCTGACAGCCCCAATGCCAATGGGTATTGGTGAGGTGGGATTTGAAAAAACAACCAGAAAGCCCAAAGGCTTAGTGATTCCTTGCCGAATGGGGATGCTTTGTTGCACTGAGGTTTATCCCTCAAATTTATCTTTCTTGACTACATCATTTTATGTTTTAACAATTTGACCTCTGCCGACCTCACATGACCTTTGAACCCCACCAAATATAACAAAAAAGAAAATCTGAAGTGTCTTGAAAGGGATTCAACTCCAATGGATCTTGGATCTTGAAAATTCTTGGAAAATTTTGCTTAGATGACCTCTGGTGACCCTAGATGACGATCTTAGGAATACTTGGGATATTTTGCTGTTTGACCTCTGGTGACCCCACATCATGATCTTGGGAATTCTTGGGATATTTTGCTTTTGACCTCTGGTGACCCCATATAACAATCTTGGGAATTTTTGGGAAAATTTTGCTTTTGCTTTTTGGCCTCGTGATAACTCCAGATGATGATCTTGGGAATTCTTGGGAAATGTTGATTTTTTACCCCAGTGACGCGAGATTACAATCTTGGGAATTCTTGGGATATTTTGCTTTTTGACCTCTGGTGACCCCATACAACAATCTTGGGAATTTTTGGGAAATTTTGCTTTTTGATCTCTGGTGACCCCATATAACAATCTTGGGAATTCTTGGGAAATGTTGCTTTTTGACCCCAGTGATGCCAGATTACAATCTTGGGAATTCTTGGTAAATTTTGCTTTTTGACCTTTGGTAACCCAGATGACCTTTGACCTCCACCAAAAACAACAGGGTTCTTCCTTACATCATGAAAAATCTATATACCAAATATGAAAAGTGTCGGTCATTCCTATCTTGAGATATCGTGATTATGAACTTTTCAGCTTTTTATCTCCAGTGACCTCAAATGACCTTTGACCTTCACCAAAAACAAAAGAGTTCTTCCTGTCAACATGACAAATCTATGTACCAAATAAGAAAAGTGTCAGTCATTGCTATCTGGAGATATCGTGTTTACAAGCCATTTACGAGGTTTTCGCAGTTTAACCTCTGGTGACCTCAGATGACCTTTGACCTCTACCGAAAACAATAGTATTCTTCCTCTCAACATGACAAATCTATATAGGCCATTCTCATCTTGACATATGGCCATTTCAAGGTTTTCGGTCTTTGACCTCTGGTGACCTCAAATGACCTTTGACCTCCACCAAAAACAATAGGATTCTTTCTCTCAACATGACAAGTCTATATACCAAATATGAAGTGTCTGTCATTCCTATCTTGAGATATCGTGATTGAGGAGCTTTTCGGCTTTTTAACTCCGATGACCCCAATTGACCTTTGACCTTCACCAAAAACAATAGGCCTCTTCCTCTCAACATGACAAATCTACATACCAAATATGAAAAGTGTCGGTCATCCCTATCTCGACATATCCCGATTACAAGGTTTTTTGGTTTTTGACCTCTGGTGACCTCAGATGACCTTTGACCTCTACCAAAAACTATACGGTTCTTCCTTTCAACATGACAAATCCATACAGGCCACTCCTATCTTGAGATATCATGATTTCAAAGTTTTTGGTCTTTGACCTCTGGTGACCTCAAATGACCTTTGACCTGCACCAAAAACAATAGCATTCTTTCTCTCAAGATGACAAACCTATATATCAAATATGAAAAGTGTCCGTCATTCCTATCTTGAGATATCGCGATTGGAGCTTTTCGGCTTTTTACCTCTGGTGACCTCAAATGACCTTTGACCTTCACCAAAAACAATAGGGTTCTTTCTCTCAACATGACAAATCTATATACCAAATATGAAAAGTGTCGGTCATCGCTATCTCGAGATAGCGCGATTACAAGCCATTTACGAGGTTTTCGCAGTTTAACCTCTGGTGACCTCAGATGACCTTTGACCTCTACCGAAAACAATAGTATTCTTCCTCTCAACATGACAAATCTATATAGGCCATTCCCATCTTGACATATGGCCATTTCAAGGTTTTCGGTCTTTGACCTCTGGTGACCTCAAATGACCTTTGACCTCCACCAAAAACAATAGGATTCTTTCTCTCAACATGACAAGTCTATATACCAAATATGAAGTGTCTGTCATTCCTATCTTGAGATATCGTGATTGAGGAGCTTTTCGGCTTTTTAACTCCGATGACCCCAATTGACCTTTGACCTTCACCAAAAACAATAGGCCTCTTCCTCTCAACATGACAAATCTACATACCAAATATGAAAAGTGTCGGTCATCCCTATCTCGACATATCCCGATTACAAGGTTTTTTGGTTTTTGACCTCTGGTGACCTCAGATGACCTTTGACCTCTACCAAAAACTATACGGTTCTTCCTTTCAACATGACAAATCCATACAGGCCACTCCTATCTTGAGATATCATGATTTCAAAGTTTTTGGTCTTTGACCTCTGGTGACCTCAAATGACCTTTGACCTGCACCAAAAACAATAGCATTCTTTCTCTCAAGATGACAAATCTATATACCAAATATGAAGTGTGTCCGTCATTCCTATCTTGAGATATCGCGATTACGAGCTTTTCGGCTTTTTACTTCCAGTGACCTCAAATGACCTTTGACTTTCACCAAAAACAATAGGGTTCTTTCTCTTAACATGACAAATCTATATAGAAAATATGAAAAGTTTCGGTAATAGCTACCTCGAGATATCGCGATTACAAGCCATTTACGAGGTTTTCGCAGTTTAACCTCTGGTGACCTCAGATGACCTTTGACTTCCACAGAAAACAATAGGTTCTTCCTCTTAACATGACAAATCTAATAGGCCATTCCCATCTGACATATGGCCATTTCAAGGTTTTCGGTCTTTGACCTCTGGTGACCTCAAATGACCTTTGACCTCCACCAAAAACAATAGGATTCTTTCTCTCAACATGACAAGTCTATATACCAAATATGAAGTGTCTGTCATTCCTATCTTGAGATATCGTGATTGAGGAGCTTTTCGGCTTTTTAACTCCGATGACCCCAATTGACCTTTGACCTTCACCAAAAACAATAGGCCTCTTCCTCTCAACATGACAAATCTACATACCAAATATGAAAAGTGTCGGTCATCCCTATCTCGACATATCCCGATTACAAGGTTTTTTGGTTTTTGACCTCTGGTGACCTCAGATGACCTTTGACCTCTACCAAAAACTATACGGTTCTTCCTTTCAACATGACAAATCCATACAGGCCACTCCTATCTTGAGATATCATGATTTCAAAGTTTTTGGTCTTTGACCTCTGGTGACCTCAAATGACCTTTGACCTGCACCAAAAACAATAGCATTCTTTCTCTCAAGATGACAAACCTATACATCAAATATGAAAAGTGTCCGTCATTCCTATCTTGAGATATCGCGATTGGAGCTTTTCGGCTTTTTACCTCTGGTGACCTCAAATGACCTTTGACCTTCACCAAAAACAATAGGGTTCTTTCTCTCAACATGACAAATCTATATATCAAATATGAAAAGTGTCGGTCATCGCTATCTCGAGATAGCGCGATTACAAGCCATTTATGAGGTTTTCGCAGTTTAACTTATGGTGACCTCAGATGACCTTTGACCTCTACCAAAAACAATAGGGTTCTTCCTCTCAACATGGCAAATCTATATACCAAATATGAAAAGTGTCGGTCATCCCTATCTCGAGATAACGCGATTACAAGGTTTTCGGTTTTTGACCTCTGGTGACCTCCGATGACCTTTGACCTCCTCCAAAAACAATAGGGTTCTTCCTCTCAACATGACAAATCTATATACCAAATATGAAAAGTGTCGGTCAATCCTATCTAGAGATATCGCGATTACAAGCGGCGTCACAAACACACATACACACACACATACACACCCACACACACATACACACACACACACGACATCACCATCGCATAGATTCCTTGCCTGCCTACGGCAAGGAATCAAAAACCTGTGTACAGGACCATGTCATTTGGTGCATATATTGCATAAAATTTCCATACACTAGAGAAGCATAGTCCCACATTGATAAAATGTTTTTCCTGGAATGTAAAGTGTGAAATTGCAAAGTGCACGAAATGCACAAAAATTTTTGGTTAAGTTTTTACAAAAAGATATATGAAATCATTAAGAACAAGAAGGAAGGACAAGAAGGAAGAACAGGAAGGAAGGAAGGAAAACTGTATGGGCTTTTAGACCATATTGGAGATAATATACATTGAACTGAAACCACCTAGACTACCTGATGAAAAAGCCAAACATTGCTCCGTGGGCCCTCACCAACTGACTGTACCACATGACACACACAATATGGGATGATATTGGCCTCTACATTAACTGTGTACTTTTCCTACCTGTTACTTGGTAAGGTGAGAAGGACTCGCGCTATCTTGCTATGTAGAATTGAACTATTGATGAAACAGAGTCGCTCTACAGCGTGTGTAGCGCGCTGAAAATTTTGGGTTCTAATTGGTAAATTGTCCTCTTGGGGGCAAAAACTGTACAATATCACGATTTTTTGAGGGTGGCAAAATGACATTTGGCCCCCCACAAAAAACGTTGAGGAGGCCATCCCCCCCCCCGGCTCCTTGGTTCCTACGCCACTATAAAATCGAGTTAAGATGGAGACTTGTTTTGCTCAACATTCAAAATAATCATCTGGTGAAAGTTTGGAGCAAGCCGTGCTCAATAAATGTGTACCATGTAATCATCTGGTAAACATCTATTTAAATTCTTCAAAAATTGCTGTACAGAAGACTGCATGTTGTAGGTATCTGAAAATTAATGTTAACAAAACTTACTGTGTGTGCTTGGTAATGGCATGATATATTGTCTCCAAAATTGCAGACCTTTCCCCTTCCTTTAACACTTCTTTCTGTTCCAATTTTCGCTTTATATTAGCAGTAAAATTGGGCAATTTAAACGATGATTCCCAGCAGACAGGTGATGGTGATGGACAGCTACTGCTCGATGGGGCGATACTGAGGGTGGGATGATGTCATTGTCAGCTGTTGGCAATTCAAAGGAATCTCTCCCTGAGGATAATGTACTGTCCGACTCAGCACTGTATTATAATGAAAAAGAACAGACTAAATATATTGCTTCAATAATACAAGTACTGTACTCTTGTAATAATTCTAGAATTATAAAAATGGTCTGCAGCATGCCTGATCATCAAGGTTTTAGTGGAACTTATTTCAGTGGTAATCCTCAAGGAGAACAGTTAAGTGGACTAGTGGAGCAATCAAGCAGTGCTTAAAATGTCTTATACTTGAGAGAGTGGATACAGTATACACTTGATATACCCTTTATTGAGTTCAAAAGTTGGAACTGAGTACTTGGAAAGGGTGTTTATCAGGGAATAATTTATCCAGTTTCACATAGCAATTTGCTACACAAAGTGGTCAATTTGCTACACAAATGCAAAAATGTGTGGCCATTTGTTATATGCATTAAGCTAGGATTGTCACTCTTTTTACAATACAAAACCCACAAATACTCAAAATTGCTATGCAAAAATTGAACACTAAATTATTCCCTGTAAATATATCACAAAACTTACAGTACAAAGAAAAGAGTAACAGTCGAGGAAAAAAAACAAAAAGAGAGAACGACATGTCCTCAAGTAACTTCAGTTAGTTATTAAAGCTAAAAATAGAATTTGATTTGTTTTTTTTTTTTTTTTGTTTTCCAGTTTATTTCTGCATTTCTAAATAGACGCACTGACGTACCCAGTATCTGTAACATCTGTCAATGATTGACTTTCATCTGTGGCACCTGAAGCTGTTGGCTTTGCATCCGATACCATAATTCTGGAGTTATTGGGCACCATCTCTGTAGGGTCCTCTAGGTCCACCCAGTCTTCAAACCCTTTGTCCCAAAGCTGTAGTTTTGCTTCTGTCAGCATAAACATGTTGCAAGACTTTTCCTTTAGCATTCTGGCGGTAACTGAGTCCCCATCATCCAATGAAAATTCAACTTTTCTCTTTTGATGCCCCCAAATTAATAAGTATCTAGAACACAAACAATAGAATTTGTGCATTGTTTTGTCAGGATGTTGTACTGTCCTGTATGATACACTTTTGAAAAAAAGTTCCTTCTTGAGCCTCTCTAAGTGTAAATTGTTACAAGAAGGAGTTTCCACAATTTGTACTGAGTGAATATTATTGAACAGATATAAAGATTCTGACAAACATTAGCCTACCAAGTAAATTATGTACAGTACAGTATGAGTGTCTGTCCATTTCACTGTTTCTAATTTATTTTAACTTAAAGGCTACAATATTACACAGTATCTAGCCAAAATTAATAATGATTATCTTCTATTCTGTGTCTTAAAGTCACAAAGTTATGCCCAGCAATTTGATAAACAGATAATGGGTAGTAATCCAAAAGATCTGTTATTCTTTTGACTATATAGGCACCACCCAATGTCAGCTCAAAGGCATTAAAGTGTCTTCTGTATCCTTCAGTAACAGCTTTTTGACAAACAATGAATACTTCCCCTGCGATAATACAGCAAATTTCAACAAGTGCAAATTCAACAAATTTCTCCTGTGTAAATCCAACAGCAACAGTACAACCTTGGCTATACCAAGTACCATCATATCGAACTTTTTTGACTGTGTAAACAGATTCTGCCCTTCCAAGTAGTGGATACAACAATTGTTGAATTTGGTTGAATAAAGTTCTGACAGGTGTAAGACTTCCACATGTATGTTCAATATTGTCATGTACTAAGTAAGTTATCTTAGATCTCATCCATGCATTGTAGTATTCATGTCTTGTTGCAAGAGTTTTACACATATTTTGCCTGTTTTTTGTGCGATAGGAAAGTTCTTTAAAATACATATGCTTCCCTTCATAACGCAGTGTCCAACAATGAATTAAAGGTCCATACTGCAGCATCAACTTGGGGTAATGGATAAGGTAGTGAAATTTTGGTTTCATTGACACATCGGGAAAGTGGCTAAAATACAGTTTGAGGAAAGACTCAATTAAGTCACCTAGGAATTCACACAGAGCTGCATTTACCTGTGATGCTGTACAAATTTCCACAATATCAGCCAGCAATAATACCAAGTCCCATAGATCATCATCAATTGGAACTTTATCCCCAACTAGCAAAGGTAAGAGACGTAAAAAGCACCACATTTGAACTGCTTTTTGTTTAACTTTGAATTTGGAAATTTGTGTAGCCATTTTAGACGGTTTATTGGTTTTATCAAAGCCTTCAAAAGGAAAGTTTTCCACTTGATCATTTAAATACTGAAGGGAGAAATAGCCTTCGCTTACACAATGCAAGATCACTCTTTCCATAACATCGGGAACTACCCCTTCAAACAAATCATGTGCAATGTCAGGTGGCTGCCCATTGATAACATGAAAATATTTAAGTTGATTACAAACACTGTTTCTTTTCAGGCCATATACACCTGCCATCTCAGGCATTCGCTCAACAATTTCAACTTGAGCATCATATGATTCCTTTGTCCTTGGAACAAGATGGGTATCCCGAAAATGACTTTTTAGATCATCTTGGACAATCATGCAAAATCTGCAAATACGCTGACAATGAAAGCTTTCTTGATAGCCACCAATTGTATGGGCAGCTAAATTATCACCAACTATCATTGAAACTGATCCCTTGAAATTGTGTACATTGCCAGCTTTCTCAATATCAACACCTGTAGCTTCTAACACTTTGATATCATCAATGAGTGGTGCAAGTACATGAGTCATTCCAAACTCGGTTGTAAATTCAGTGGGACATAACCCAACTAACTGGATAAAATGCAATTTGGAGCGATACTTTGGGGGAATGTTACCAAGGCTATAATAAAAAGCAGAAAATTTCATTTTTTTTGACCTTATTACCCAAGGGATTGGCAATGTTAAAATCGTCCCAGTACAACTGAATTTGAAGAGTGGGATCTACCCCTGAAAAGAGCTTACTATTTTGATAATTCAAACTGTCACAGTAATCTCCCATTGTTCCATTTTGCATATTGTGGCCTTGAATGACCTCTGCAAAAACATCGTCTCTCTTCAATAGGGCTTGTAAAGTTTTTAGAACACTCACATACTGCATGCACTTTGGTTTTCCACTGGAATATCTTCCTAAAACATACTCAATGGGCTCAACAAAATCATAATTCACCTTTACATACGATTTAAGACGTTTTACATTACTGAAGTGCTCAAAAGCATATTCTAAATCTGACTTTTCAAAGAGATCATGAAATTGATCCTCTTCTATATTATCAACGAGCACATTTCGTACCTGTACATGAATTTTGTTTCTGGCCACACCAAGTATATCACTTACTTCTTCAGCAATATAACTACATGACTGGTCACTTAGTTTGTATTGTTCCCTCAAACCTAAAATAAACTGGGATGCCTCTTTAAAAGCATCAAATAGTTCACAATCCTCCTGTGGGGGATCATCACACTCAGGTGCATTTTCTCTTACTTCTCCAACATCTAAAGGGTCATCATTGTCAGACTGCAAGTCTTCTTCACAACTGTTATTTTGAATAGGCACAATCTTTCCATGAGTTTCCCAGAAGTCTTTATGCCTGTTCTTAATATGAATTCGAAATGTTCTTACATTACGAGATAACCACTGGCAACCTTGAATGTTGCAACGAATATTAGACTCAGTACCAACAGCGCTATGAATATACCTGTAATGTTTCAATAATCGAGTGAACACTTTTGTAGTGAACACACAGTGGCAACAAGCAAATGACACCATCTTGAATATCCAATTCAAGCCACCTTATGAAAATAAATCATTCCCCCTGCAGACAAAACCAGGTTTCTTTTTGGGGTAGAGTATGGTTCCAAGCTTCATACAGCATCACAGTAAGACTCCACTTTACAAACATGTAACGGTAGGAATGTGCACATATTCAAAAAATTAATGAAATGGACTAGTGACAGTACAGTACTTTGCATGCCTGACAAATTTTGGAAGCATGAGTTGAAAATATTGTACAAAAAACAACTTTAAAACTGCCCAAATTTGACTAATTTTCTGACTGACTTCTACTATAGACAACTGTCTTATGTCAAAAAATATCAATAGATGGGGACTCAAGTGATCAAGTCTGCAAATCTATGAAAGCAAATTTTCTAGCTAACCAGTCACCTCGTGTGTGAAGCATGATCTGAAAAAGACAAACCGCAGAGGTGCTAGTACAAAGAAATGCAACTGTTAAATTACATACATGTCCACTCTGGGGCATAACTCAGTAGTATTGGGGGGAGGGTAGGGTGGGTGAAGGTATTTTTGCCCTGCAAAGTTAGCCAGGTGTCCTGCGATCTCATGTTGTAAAAAATGTAAATGGCGCTCCCAGGATTCCTCTCAAGGGGGCCATGAAGTATGCTTTGTGTTTGCCGGCCTAGGGAGGGGTCTGAGGGGAAGGGAAACTTGAATCGTTCCCCTTCCCCTTTGAAAATTTTTGAAAAATCGGGTGTCCTTGCATGCAATCTGGTGCCACAAATGTTACCTTTTGATGTAAAATTTTGGTTAAAATTCTCAGGAACTTTTTGTTTTACTTACAATACGTTTTTATTTTTTTGTTTGTTTTTTATTCCGCTGTTTTGCCCTGCAGAATATTTTTGCCCTGCCAGAGGAACACCCCCCTTGAGTTACGCCCCTGGTCCACTCATCCAGCTTGTCTGGCCCTGACAAAGCTCCCAGGACTCCTTAAGCAATCATTCTTTTAATAGAACTACCTTAGCTGGCCAAAATCTTTATTCAAAGTAGGCTAAACAAAACCAAAATCTCAGAAGTCCATTCAAAACATCATTATAATAACAAAGAACACTTGGTTAACAGATCTGCTATGCCTCTAACGCGAACACAAGTTCTCACCTTACCAAGTAACAGGTAGGAAAAGTACACAGTTAATGTAGAGGCCAATATCATCCCATATTGTGTGTGTCATGTGGTACAGTCAGTTGGTGAGGGCCCACGGAGCAATGTTTGGCTTTTTCATCAGGTAGTGAGGTGGTTTCAGTTCAATGTATATTATCTCCAATATGGTCTAAAAGCCCATACAGTTTTCCTTCCTTCCTTCCTGTTCTTCCTTCTTGTCCTTCCTTCTTGTTCTTAATGATTTCATATATCTTTTTGTAAAAACTTAACCAAAAATTTTTGTGCATTTCGTGCACTTTGCAATTTCACACTTTACATTCCAGGAAAAACATTTTATCAACGTGGGACTATGCTTCTCTAGTATATGGAAATTTTATGCAATATATGCACCAAATGACATGGTCATGTACACAGGTTTTTGTTTTTTCAAATCCCACCTCACCAATACCCATTGGCATTGGGGCTGTCAGGACTTAGGTCTCTGCCCCGCATCCCCCCGTCTGGCAAATCCTGGCGCCACCTCTACTCAACTTGATAATAATAGACTCTGGTTGTGGAAAATCTTCATTCTAATCAACCCACTGAAATCCATGGGGATAACTCCACTCTGAATAATTTTGAATTTGGATAAATGGTGACAAACTTAATGAGTTTTAGAATAACTTTTAAGGTAACGATTACAAATTTTTCACAACAATTGGATGCACATATGGATAGCAGCTATCAAGCTTGGCAAGTGCCATTTTTGGAGATCTGGGATGTATTAAAATCTCAAATTTTCTTGTTATGCTCCGGACCAACCTTTGGTGGCTCTCTGCTTAGATGGTAAACGGGAGCCCCCTTCCCCTACAAAAATCTCCAGCCCTCCAAAAAATCTTAACTACTCCCAAGGCTTAAGCCTGAGAGTAGTCCAGGAGTCATTTGGACTCCCTAGATCCTAGATTGGCTCAATATGTATAGTGCATTTTAATCCAAGAATTTCACTAGTATTACCTGTTTGGACTCCCTGAGCTCACCATCCTTACTAGAGCTCTGGCTACACCACTGCTGATGTTGTTTCCATTTGGGGGTATTTTTATTTTTTGGTGCTCAAATTAAAGCCGAAAAATCGTATTGAGCAAATATGGGTTTTGGTGCGGAAAGGGGGGGGGGGCACCTTCGAGAAATTGTGTCTGGTCTGGCCCCTGCATTGTCAGACATCTTCCTGTGGCTCTGTTTTAGATGGCAACATTGAAATAAGTGTGAAAATGGAAGTAATATTTGGATTGAATATGGTATGATATGATGATGTAAAATGTTCTTATTTTCACAGTTACCCCACATCAAACCAGTACAATGCAGTAATTAATATGCTGTTCAGGGAGCACCCTAATCTAACACATCAATCCAGTATGGACATCCACAATGCAAAGGTAAGCTATTACAAATTTGTATACAAAAGTTGATGTACAGGGCTTGAAAATAAGCTTTTCCTCCCTGGAGCTAAAAACAGCTTATGAAGACCGTCATTTTGAATCTTTTCTGGAGCTGCAGAGATGCCAACCGTTCCGATTTGGGCGGAACTGTTCCGATTTTTACACATGTGTTCCGACGTCCCGCTAGATGCCCAAAAAATCCGATTTTGTCCAAAAACGGTGAAATAATAATATTTGTATATACAGTGCATTTGTCTTTCGTGTTTTCTTTTCATCTCGTGGTGCACATCCATAACTTGCGTCTGACATTTATCGTGCAATAAAATTTAGACCATTTTCCTTCCACAAATATGCTACATGAAGACTTTTGTCATCAAAGTAAGGCAACAAAATCATATGTTTGTAGGCACTGCGCAACATAGTACGGCACTGCTGTCTTCGGTGAATGTGGAAGGTTTCCAACCATTTATTTCTTTTACAAATCACAATTTGGAATTGTACACCACTGAAGTATGCTAGCTAGCTTCAATTTTTAGTACGTACATAGCTAGCTGCAGTGCTAACCGTACCGCGCCTGCTTGCATTTGCCACGCGTACGTACGTGCGGGCGGCTTGGTACGGTACAGTCACTAATCTTGAGCAACTGCGTGCTAGAGCTAGCGCTACTTGGTTAGGCTACATTATCCTAACGCTTCAAGTATAGTGTTGCTATGTCAATGTGTGTAGCGAAAGACAACGAAAATGGCGGCAAAGAAACCTCGCCGAATGCAAAGATTTAAGGAAGAATATACAAGGAAATGGCCGATCATTACTGAGTCTACAGTAGACGTATTCCACGCCTTCTGTACGAAATGCCAAGTTAACTTTAGTATTAGCCATGGTGGCCTAAATGACATAGCTAAACACGTAGGCAGTGCTAAACATCGCCAAATAGCAATGTCAGTACAGGAACATTCTGGAAGACTTCATCGTTTTTTTGCATCCGATCGGAGTACCGAGGGCGAGCAAGTGATAAGAGCAGAGGTACTTTTCAGTGACTTTATTGTTGAACACAATTTACCAATTGCTGTTGCAGATCGTGTCGGCCCTTTGTTGCGAAAGATGTTTCCAGATTCGGAAACAGCAAAGAAATACGGCTGTGCACGTACGAAAACTACAGCAATCTTAGGTGTTAGTGCAGAAGAAAATGTCAATGAAATAGTCAAGCATTTGATAAACAACCCGTTTTCAGTGGCAACTGATGGTAGCAATGACTATGCAGATCACAAACTTTATCCAGTTCTTGTAAAGTATTTTGACTATACAGAAGGTAGAGTGATTTGTTGCCTGCTTTCGGTGAAAGAATGTAAGGTATCAAGCACAGGGAAGAACATTTTTGATCTTCTGGACAACACTTTGCAAAGATATAAAATTCCGTGGAGAAACTGTATTTGCTTTGGGACAGACAATGCAAGTGTAATGGTTGGACATAAATCAGGAGTTGCTGCATTTCTTAAAGAGGTAAGTTCATGTTCTTCAGTGATAAGTGTAGGCAGTCCCATATTGTAATTAAGACCCAACTTAAACCAATTGGTTAGAAACTGGGCCGTTAAACCTCACCTACCTACCTACACATGTAAAGTTAGGGCTACTGGGCTAGTTTTGTGTGTGTGTGTGTGTGGGTGGGTGGGTGTGTGTGTAGGTATGGAGCATGCTATAAGTATATGTAATGAACTCATGAATGCAGGGGTGAGTCTGGGTCCACAGATGCAGCATGAGTATAGGCTCAAATTATTTCCATGAGTAAAATGATAGGATAGCATGTAATATACAGAGCAAGGCCTAGCTTCCAATGCCTTTTGCAGTCCTAATGAAAAAGTTTTTGCAAAGTAGTTTCAAGACTCAAGTTTGATATTTTTAGCAATGCAGTTAATGAAGTTGTTTATATTTCAGCAATTGTTGCACAATTATTCCATAATTCCATTGTTTGTTAGCCATACCAAGTTGATGAAGTCAAATGTTTTACAGGGGGCCAGACCACATCCCTAACATACATTTAGTATTTAAAGTTATCATTGAAATTCTAATTTTGTCTGCAGCTTTTGGACTTCCATACTTGACTGATATCAAAATGTTGAAGTACCAATATCCACATGGCTGGGATAACATCCATCCCCCAGAGGTAGCCTTATCAAATTTCCCCTCCAAACAGTCAGCAATAGACACCCCTAGGCTATATTTTACAGATGGTGATTTACTCTTTCTGACGTAATTTTTACCAACAAACCATCATTCTTTTATTACAGGCAAATAGTGACATATATATCCAGGGCTGCCCGTGCCACCTGATGCATCTTACAGCAGAAAAAGCTTCAAAAGAACTTCTTTTAAATGTTGAAGAGTTTTTAATAGACATATATTATTATCTGGACAAATCTGCAAAGAGAAAACAGGAATTGCAGGCATTTCAAACTTTATGTGGATTAGAAAGCAGGAAGATATTAAAGCATGTCAGTACCAGATGGCTTTCTTTGGGACTGAGTGTAAAGAGAGTTCTTGAGCAGTGGAATGCTTTAAAAGACTACTTTAACAAGGAGGTGGCAAAAAAGGAACCATGTAGTTCAAAATCCAAGCAGGGGAGCAATAAAGATCCTCAAAAATCAAAGGTAATGAGACAACAAGGTGGAGGATCTCATGCTGGGAGTACAACACATAAGGAAAGTAGTCAAGATCATGGGAAAACTACTTTAGCAAGACCTCAAGAGGTAAGACCTCATGCTGGGAATTCTGGAACAACAGCACCCAAGCAGAAGAGGGAGGGTCCTCAAAGGCTGACATCAGCAAAATCTCACAGTGTTGGATCTCAGGCTTCAGTTCTTACAACAGCAGCAACACATGGACACAAGAGTAAGGATCCTGAAAGACTGTCTTTATCAAGACCGAAGGAGAGGGGAACTGATACTAGAGATTCTGCACCAAGAAACAAGCAGGGGAGTAAGAAAGGTTCTGAGAATTCGACTAAAAGGAGACCTCAAGAGGTTGCATCTTGTGCTGGTAGTTCTACAAACAAGCAGCCTCAGCATGAATTTGATGTAGCTAGTTATTTGTTTAAACAGGCAGAATTAAGCAAGCAATATAAAGCTAGAAGAGAGAAAGAGGCCTCTAATGTGCCCTCTGGTGGAGATGGGCGTGTGTTTAGAGTTCATAGGCATTTACAGGATGGAAACGCATACCTTACCATGCTATTTCTAGATGCTGTTTTGCCAGTGTTTGACAAGGCAAACATACTACTTCAAAGTGATGAACCACTTATCCACAAGTTACTTCCAACGCTACAAAAGCAATTAATTAATATTCTTACAAACTTGGTTAAGCCATCTGTTATTAAAAATTATCAAAACAACCTTCTGGACATTCCCTTTGACAACTTAAAAAGTCAGAAAGAAGACAAAGATTTATTTATAGGGGCAAAGGCAGAAGCATTCTTGGAGGAATGTTCAACAGTGGAAGCAGGGAGATTTTACAGATCAGTCAGAAATTACTACAGTAAAGCAATAGCCTATATGATCAACAAATTTCCATACAAGGATCCATTGTTATATCATGCCCAGGCAGCAGATATTTCCAAACAGATGGACACCTCATTTGAATCAGTAAGATACTTCACCAACAGATATGATTGCTTCTCACTCTCAGAGGATGATATGGACCTTTTGCAAAGGGAATTCAATAACTATCAAGTATTTGAGTTCCCAGAGTCTGTTCTTAGTAAGCAAAGGATAGATGAACAGTGGCATCAGATTGGTTTACTGAGGGATGAAAACGAGCAATTAAGATTCCCAAAGTTAGCATACATCATGCAAGGAGTCATCACTATGTTCCACTCCAACTCTGATTGTGAAAGAATTTTTAGCTATGTTACAAAAACTGCCACATCAATGAGACCAAACCTAGGCTCCAGCACATTGAGTAATTTGATGGTCCATAAGCAGTTTATGCTAGCCAAGCAATCAGTGTGTCACAAGCAGAAATATTCCTCAAGTTTTCTTACAAAGGCCAAGAAAGCTACCTATGAAAAACTCAGAAAAGGCAATGGTGATGCATAATCATGTCATACATCGAAGATGTTTTTCAAATAATGTATGTGACTTCAGATATGTGTGTAATAATTGTATAATCATCTTAATCCAATCCAGTCCCCAAAATCATGTATTTTCTTCAAGCTGGATGAATATGTTAGCACATGGTATGTTACGATATGCTACCCATTGTAAAAAAAAATTAAAAAGCTGCACCACCAACTGAAAGATTTGGAAGCTGGAAAGCCAACAAATTTCTCTAGAAATAGTAAAATATGTCACCATTTGGCATCTCAGGAGTCCGATTTTTCAAAAAAATTCTGAAAGGGGAGGGGGACACCCCCTCCCCTTACACCCCTCCCCCAGGCCGCGGATCAGTAATTTCAAAAATGTTCCTCCAGCTCTTAATCAAATGTTGGCATCTCTGGAGCTGTTTTTAGGGCTATGAACGTTTAGCAAAATTACTAAACGTTTAATCGCAAAATTTTGCGATCATTTAGCGATTAATCGCGAGTACCTATGATCATCAGCACAGAGACTTTAAACGTGCTCTTGAACATGATGAATATAGGTAAAATGCGTTAGTGACGTCGGGGGGACATAGTTTCCATGAACCTCAAACACGGATCCTCATGGAAGCTCAACTTTGATGTCGTATGTTTACGTGTGTGTTCACTTTTTCAAAAAGAGTTAAAATGAACATCTAATTTTCTGTAATGACTGCAGATTGTTTTTTATTTCGTACGGAAAAACGGGTTTTGCGATTAATCGCTGGTAGCTTTGTACTAAACGTTTATTACACATGCGATTATTTAGCGATTAATCGCTAAACGGTCACAGCCCTAGCTGTTTTCCTATTGTCTGTTTTCAGTTTTTCAAAATAACCACTGTTCCCTGCATGTAACACTCTGATCGTTTCCGGAATGTTACTTGTGCATTTTAGTAAAAGAAATTCAGAACAACAGAGACAGGAAATAAGACAAAGAGCATTTTTTGGTGTAACAGCAGGCAGTACTATGGTGTGGTCACTCCATCTCTGGGCCGGAAGGGCTGGGTGTATGTATATATACGTAGCCTATGGCAGGTTTAGATTGACCTCAATGGCACCTTGAATGTGGAGAAGGTGGAGGGGGGTGGGCAAAGGCAGGCTTCGACAAATTCTTTTTGCACTACTTGTCCATCGGGTAAGCTGTTCTCTTAGTCTACTTGTCCGCATGAATATCTACTTGTCCACTTTTAATATGCCTTTAAACTCCTTTGTGGAGGAGACTTCGTAAGTACTTGCCCAGCGGGCTATGTGACTGAACAATGCGTTTGCCCGAGTAACTTTTTACTTGTCCCGGACTGTCGGGCGGGGGATTTGTCGAAGCCTGGGCAAAGGGGTTCATAAATTCTATTGCCTCATGCATATGGTGCTATTTTTAGCGCCAGACAAACACCCACTTTCTGGCGCAGTTGTGGCACAGTTTTCTGGCTCACTTGCGGCGGTCTCTGGCGCTTTTGTGCCAGAGCGCCAGTCTATTTTCGAGCCCTGAATGTATTTCTAGCATAAATTTACAAACATGATAATGCATACACTTTATAAACTACAAAGTGTTAGCTAAATTACAACAGTTTTCCTTTTGCCTTGAATGAATGTGTTTGTTCCAGCTACTGTGCTTTACCTATGGTTTACTACAAAAAGTTAAGGTAAAGTCAGTCATCACAGTCATCTTTTATTTTTCATGCATGTAACAGTTCTGGGAATCAAAGACATGTAAAGTCATTTGAAGACATGGCATTTGTATATGTCAGCTTAAACATGCATGTGCAATACTTTTTACTGTATCTCAAAATTAAATTATCTACAATTCAGGGTCAGCATTGTTCATGAAAAAGAGTTGGGAGTTCATATTTGCATTGGAGGATGCATTTTAAACCAAAATATATCCATACTGAGATGTAATATTTCACCAAGAAACATGCTAAAACCTCTGAGCTTCAGAGGGCTTCACTCCTGGACCCTTACAAGGGATCGTAAGGCGGGCCCTGGACTCCAACTGCTTAATATTATAGTGGCCTGAGGAGAGGAATAGCATATTATACTACAACCTATTGGGAATTGTTGCGTTTGATGTTGCATTATTAACCAAAATATACCTACCCTGAGACTTTATTTTTCACCCAGAAATATGCCTAAAGCTCGTGCTTGGCTTGTAACACATGGCGCTCCAGCAGCCGTACTCTCTACACAGCAGATCTTCCTTGCCCTAACACCCATAAATCACAAGTTTACCCTCAAAGGTGCCATTACGGTAAGTGCCCAGTCAGATAGGTGACCTGTTTTCTAACCACAAGGCACTTCACATCGCTGGAGGTCTAGTCTAAACAAATTTTGATTGAGTGCTGTTGGTGACCTTGATATCAGGAAGAGAGTCGCGTGGCACAAGGGTAAATGCCTGTGGTCAACATAACAGGACTGTTTTGTGGTTCAGCTGCAGCATGCACCTTCCCTTATTACCGTTAACATGAAATACTTTCAGTTTAAGTAAATTGAATTTGGTATAGAACAGAAGAAAAATGAACAAGCAAATAACAGTTCAGTCAATTGAAAGTTCTAGTAAATCTGTTTTGTTTCGATCTGTTTCATTTTAAAGGAATCGATTAAATAGCAATTCCTGCATATCCTTCGAAAGATTGTTGGATGTTACGCGGAACTAAGGGATCTGTCAAGAAAAACTGAAGCCTGATTAGTTCTTAAAGGAGGAATGAATTACACAGCCATTCAGTGCAAGTGGTTCGCGTCAATGGGTTAAAGGGAAATATTGTGTTTATTTTACTCATAACAGTAACATTTTCAAGAACCAATATGCTAATTATAGACACAAAATGATATTATTATTCAAAATAAGGCAGTGCGGGCAGCGTTCGTTTGAAGAATAAGCTTCTTGCATATAGAAATACTTGTATTTGTTTTTCAAGAATAATTTATTTACCCAAACTGTCAAAAATTCAAATGAAGCAACTGAATGTATGGAAAGGATCAAGCTACCGGCGTAGTCATTGTTTCCCCGCGGAGCAAACAAAGTTTTATTTTCGCACAGCTCATCGCTACGAAAAAAAAACCAATGTCAGCAGGACTTCGAGCCAAAAACCATTTCAGTCTCTACAGTTCGAAAATCCAACGCAAACTTCCTTTACATTCTCATTCTTACCTTTTTAGAAAGGTAATTAGGCCTACTATTGTAAGGCTGATTTTCAGACAATGAGTAGCTTGGGGGACTCACACAAAGTTTACAAAGTCCGAGCGGAAAAATATCGACAGGAGAATCCGGAAAAATGGAGAGAAACGTTGCTTGAAGGTTCACAGTATTTTATTGTCCCTTTGGATAACAAACTCGAACAGAATACCGGGGAATTAACAAGTCGGGAAAAGAAATATAAGCGGGAGTCCTAAATACGGATCTGGGTGAGCTGATGTCTAAAATCAAACTGACTACAAATCATACCTTGGGCTCTGAAGAACAAAAATCACAAGAGCCCGCGCAAGACTGCGCACAGTCTGATTGGTCTAAACAATAACGTCATATGCATAAATGATAATAACACTCAGCAAATGGCTAGATTGTACATGAGTTCACGCAGTACTAAGCACACCTGGCATGTGCGTATTTCTATGCGTTCTGTCTCAAAACAATAACAACTCTTACTATGACGTCATTCTAAAGCTGACATGGAGCCAAGATTAACTAGTGACATTGTCAGATGATTATAACCTTGACCATGACCTTCATTCAGAGTGCAAATAGCAAACAACACATAATGTGTGAGAATAACAGTATTGGAGTCTGAGACATAAGGTATGACTAAACTTACGTCTCACACCATGCGTGTTCAAGTTGAAAACTAAACCAACTGCCGTTCGCTATAATTAAACTAATAAATATTAAAGAAAATGTCCTTTTAACTGTATGAAATGAATATATGGCCAACTCTGGCAAGCTCTGAGGGGGTGGCAGCCCAAGTGGGTGGCAGCCACAGAGGCGCTATATGCAGGCTAAGTCATTGTGGGCGAGGGTGTTCGTTTAGAAGTTCGATAAGTGGGTCTACAAAATATATAACCTTTGGTTTGCGAAATCCAATATTTCCTAAATTGCCCCTCAAGTATTTTTCATGTGCCTTGAAAAGAGCCTGGATAATTGAAATGTTATTCATGACTACTTCATGCCAGACACCTCTGGTGGACTTGCTTCACAGCCTTACGAATCCGTATAAGTATCTGACATCTTTCTTGACAAAAAGCAGCTTTAATCATTTATTCAACTATATTTTGTTCAAGGTAGGCCTAATTGAAAAAAATGAGCAAGTTTCACAATTGGGACCCATTTAAACTGGACTAAGCCCCCCCCCCCCCGTCGGGGAGCTTGGACCCCCTGTCAGGCAAATCCTGGAGCCACCCCTGATTACATAGGACTACAATATTTTCATATTTACAATATACACAAGTTAACTATTACCCTGGTCGCCCACACCGAAAAAAGTGGTCCCTACCGTCTGCTGATCGTCTGCCTTGGCAACCGAATGGAGTCGGCCTCAACCCTCAGCTCAATCTCCTCACCGACGCGAGGACGACATCCGCAAGTCTCGCCTTTCCCTTAAATATAATATTACAATATTAAATTGGTCTCTCCATAATCCGAGCTTTATGGAGGCAGAAACAAAAGTATGCCGCGAACACTTGTATTTCATCATAGCGGGGGTGATAGACCATATAAAGCGTAGTCCTGGCTGACAGCCCATGTGTTTCAAAACGTGAGGCGGTCAGCCAGGACTTGAAACCCCTCCCAGAGGAGGGCCACACAGCCAGACTGCCAAAACACATGGGGCCACTCTCCTTCTTTGTGCATCCAATGTATGTGGGGGAAAATGCGACTCTCCAAGACATGCAGGTTGGATGGTGAATTGTCTGACAATAAGTACAGTATGAGCACAAGGTATTTTGTGCAGTACATAGCCTTTATGCTTATGCCGAATTAATAATCAAAATGGTTAAGGAAGTTTTTCGTGCTGCCAGTAAGTCCAGACCCACGGCTTACCCAGGCTAGGCAAGGCTAGCCTAACTTCGGATTTGGCTACTTTAACCAAGGGCGGCGAGCGCAATTTTTTTTCCCACGAGGTTATGGGCAAATCATGCCAATGGACCAATCAGCTTCTTGGAAATAGGCCACACCCCTAAATCCAAAATGACAGCTTTTCGACCCTTTTCTTGTAATTCTGACACCGGATTATGAAAGAACTGGCCAAATTACCCCAGTCCCTAAAAATAACCCTTACCATGATTTTGAAATAAATTTGAAAAATTTTGAAAATGAAATTTGCCCATAACCTCGTGGGAAGAAAAAAAAATGAGGCGGGCAGCGATCTGTTTCAGATATTGGGGGGAGGGGGCATCTGCCCGAATGCCAGGAACTCTGATAAAGGGGGAGGGCGCCGGCACCGCACAAGGGGAACCGAAGAAGGGTTATGTTTGTAGTCAGTAGTCACACCATGTGATGACGAGTTGCGGGAACCACAGGGGATGACTCTCAAGACTACCACAATAGCTTTACAATGTCGGCTGTAGCCGTGTGAAGCGCACGAAAATTTCTCTCTTTTGGTAAGAATTTTTCCCTCCTTTTTGCAATACAGAGAAGTGATAAGTCTCCAGAAGTGAAGGGAACAAGGCTATGATCACGATGATACTTCTTCAGATCTGCAAGAGCAGGCAGGCATATTGGGAGTCGAGTACAAGTTACGAACGGCGAGGGGACCAGGGCTGCGAGCCATAAGACAGGCTTGGGGTGGTGCAGTATGATTTTGGTAAGATCCAGAGAGAAAGTCCCCGAATGGGATTAGTAGAATGGGAACAGCTAGCATGAGGCTTTGAGCAGGACTCCGAGTGACAACGAGAGTACATCAAGCTCTTCACAGTTCACAGTTCGGATGGTGATTATAGTACTTTTACTATGAGCGAAATTTTTCATAAAGAGAAAAGGTATGTTTTGGAATAAATTTGTGGTACGTTACACATGTTACTCAAGAAGGTTCCTACATAAAACCCCTTAATGATGCACGGTGACGAACTTTGAGCCTTTCCCTGGCTTTCGCTAGAATAGTTCACTAATAATGTCTGTAGCTGGTTCAACTTTGATTGTGAGAATTGCACCCGAAGAGTGCCGAAATTTCGCATGAAATTTATTTGCCATAGTAAAACCTGCGGCAGAATCAGAAAGGTGTGGTAAAAGGATATACCCAACGAGAGGACCAACCTCCTGTTAGGAATACAGAAACCCGAAGCCCATCTAGAAGCGAAGGGATTACCGAACAATGCCGAACGGAACAGTTTGAACGCATGAAGCTCGTCGAAAAATATGGGGTTTTGTTGAAGAAAATCTGAAAACGTTTGGCTCATGTTAAGGAAAGTTAAAAAATTTGGGTTTCTATGTAAGAACATTCCCTCTCCTCATCAAAGACAATTCCAATTTTCTCAACTAAGTTATCCATAGCCCCTTCCAAAACTAATTTGAGCCCTTCCTTGTGCAGATGCAAACCCGTATTATACTGTGCATAAAATTATCCTGAGGGGAACACAAGGCCATAATATGTAATCAGAACACTCTCTGTGCATGTTATATAATGTGGGCTACTTTACATCTTTTGACTTTAATGTTAATCAAAGACCATTCAACAATTAAGAATTTTGCTTTCTCCCAACCAAACTCTACTTGGGGTGATGCCCGCCTGTCTTTAAGAGCAAGAAAGCAAGCTACAGGCCTGGCAAACGAACACTTTGCGCAATCGGCCAAGGGTACAGGGGACCGTCTTAGGTCCCCTATTGGGTTCTAGGGGCTTCGACCCTATAAGCCAAGCGATAGAGAGGACAGATTGCCTGTTTCCTGCCCGAAATTTCTTTCAACTTGATATAAAAATGGCAAGATAAACTCACTCTGTTAATTATAACAAAATGTGATTAGACTACATATATTTTTTCTTCATGCCTCAAAATATTGGGGGACATTTGATATGATGTCCCCCCTCTAAAAATATTGGGGGAGACATGTACCCCGTCCCCCCATGATCTCCGCCCCTGACTTTAACCTGATAGTTTGAGCTTGGTTAGCTTAGACTAGGTTAGTCTAAAACATTGGTCTTGGGGTCTTGTGCTCACTAACAGCATCAAGTTCGGGGCCATACCTTTTTTACTATGAGCTTAATGTGGGCATTTGTCTGACTGCGCAGGATACCCAATGGCTGTATTTACTTCAACTGGGCTGGTAGCCAGCTTTGCATTTTGGGGGGACAAGTGTTGTGATTGGGGGGGGGGGCATAAAATTTTCTCCTAATTCCTGTTGTACTAATTATTATGGAGTTTCAATTTTCATCTGATGGAGCAGAAATATATTGAGGGCATTGCCCCCCCCCCAATGCCCTCCTCCCGTGGTTACGGGTCCGACTTCAACGCAATCTTCCAGTCCAGTGGCGTAGCCAGGTTTTTTGTCAGGGGGGGGGGCAAGAGCACTAAGATTTTCCCCAATCAGTGATCTGCTTCCTAGTAATCAGTGTTCTCCGCAGGTCAAAATTTTGTCCGGGGTGCTTTCCTCTGACCTGGCTGATGTGACTCATCGCCGTCCTGGGGGAGGGGTCTAAGGGGAGGTGGTGTCCCCCTCCCCTTTGGAAAATTTTTGCTCATGTAAGGTGGGCTAGATGCAAAATGGGGCCACATTTGGTGCTAAATGTAAACTGAATACATCACCAAGAATTCCGACCTATTTTTAGGAAGCTTTTTTTTACCTTGCTTGTCTTCAGGTCTTGGTGAATTTTTCTTGAGTCCTACTGGTAGATCACAATCACAATGGGTGAAGGACAGTAATTAAGTGAACCCCGGCACACCTTTCCCTTCATCAGTTTACCACATTCACCACAATCAGTCCAAATTTTACGAGGACCTGCCCTTGTAGCAGAGTATAGCACCTGACCCATTCTAACAAACTGCATATACCACAATGCTGCTGCTTTAATTATCAAGAAACATTGGAAGTATACAGTAAAAGGACAGAGTCCCTTGTCAGAGGTCCAGAGATCCCATGCTGTATAAAACAGATAGTAAAACATAACTAGTACAACTATAAGCATGGTGTCATCATTCCATCTCTGAAAAGCTTAATGAGGACTGCATGGTTGTGCCAGTTTGGCATATACTTTTAAATAAGTAAAGTGTACTGGTTGAGACATTTAAAATTTTACCAGATCATGCGCAAATTTTACCATATATTCACTTTCAAAATTTCCCCCAAGATTTTCCAGAGGGGGCAACTTGCCCCCCCTGTCCCCCCCCCCCTGGCTACGCCACTGTTCCAGTCTACAATCCCCCACTCTTGATGATAATCTGAGGTCATACAATGTCCAAAAAAGTTAACCAACATCAAGCATCACATTTCCACCTAGCTGAAATAGGCTAATCAACCAAGGATTGGATAAAACACTGTGTTTACTATAATTCATTAACAAACATTAAATATTTTCTCCAACTACTATTGGGCAAGTAGTCATTAACCAATTTTGGGTATAATAATTGCCTATAATTTAACCATCTTCCAAGAAAATACGTTACTCGATAGCTGTTGGGGAAAATTTACCCCATTTTCTGAGCGTGTACTTAATGTACCCAGTGTTGGTTAATTAAAGGTTAATCAACCGTGGATTAATTAGAGGATAATGCGCGATCGCGGGTTGATGCAAGCGATGCGCAGCCCGAGTGCATCCTGAACGATAGCATTACCCGCTAGAGTGCATTATTCTCTCCTTAATGCACAGGTTCAGGGGTGAGTAACCTTGCTTATTCATACACAACAATACTTTGATTAATTTTGATTTAAAAAGACAAAAATGTTTGTAAATAATAACATTTTTATTAACAGCGCAACCCCGAGTGAGATCGCGCGTCGATCCTTCTTAGCGTGGGTTGATCAGAGGATCAACCTCGGTCACCTGACCGTAATATGGTCCTATAGAATTTGGGGATTATTATTAAGTATGAATAACTATAAGTACTTTTGAAATGTAGAAAGTTACCTTGCTGTCAAAAGTTATTGTAACTATAGTGAGTTTCAGCATTCTTTTGTAAGTGGAAACTGTATGAAGTTTCATTTCTACGGAAATCATGGTATGCTTATTATAACAAACTAGGCCTACTTTAAAAATGTAAAAGGAGCTTCGTTCGTGTCCTACACTCTGCATATTTACTCGATCCAAAATGTTGTATTCCCTTGCAACCATCTTTCACGGTACATATTTTATAAACACGCCCGAGATACATCGATCGTTTCCTAAAGCATGGAGCTGCCACTGGAGACTGTTGGTCCACAAAAGGCCACAAGGTATTTTCTCCATGTCTCACGTTTTCTACATTTTTCATCTCCGAAGTAGTAGCTCCATGATTAAACAGAGGTCTGTTTTAGCTCCATGTTTCTACTTTGTATTAGAACACTTTAACTTCGCTCACGGTTCTGCGAAATAAGGCAATTAATAGAGAGGGCTACATTACAGGCATACCACACACTATGCAAATTACAGCAGCTCTTACGCAACGTGTGCAATATGAGCTTGTTGACAGATTGAGGACTGTTGCATTGATAATGAACTAAAATTGGAAGAGTGGTATTAAGCCAGTGAAAGTTTCAAGGTTCAAATGGTGGCTCCAAAATTCGGCAACCACTTGTTTGTCGCCACATTTAAAGTCAGTTGTCTCAATCAATCTTGAACTGAGGTACCTTTACCGGCGTTAATTGGAACAGAGATCGTTGAACCGGGGGGGGGGGGAGGTTCACCTTGACACATCCCTGGTTGAAAAAAAATTCCGAGTACAGAGATGTACTCTAACTCTAACTTTAAGGGAAAAAAGCTTGAATTTATGATTAAAAATAGTTTGTCCACAAAGCCTACAAAAATACATAAATAAATAAAAAATGGAGAAAAAGAATAAAAAAGAAACATAAAAGATATGCGGCTTGTGCATGCAAAAAAAAAAAAACAGACGAAGTTTCGAGTCCTTAACGCGGTGTGGAGAGGGAAGTACACTTTGCATAGGGACGGGGAGTGTCAGTGGCGTCGTGCCTATTGGGGCCCGGGGGAGGGCCAGCCCCCCCCCAATTTTGTCAAGGGTGTCATAAAATTTTGTCTAAAAATGCATTTAAAATCCTTCACATGTCCAGTTAATATGAGAAGTTAAATGTTTTCGAAATATGTAACTCAATAAAGTTAGGCCTATGTTACATCGTAGTATGGTAGGATGTTCTTTCAATTCATGCAAATTATCTTTGGATAAAGATTAGGTGGTATGTGGACAAACATTTTGAGATAGTTGGTGATAATTAGCCATTTCCGACTAAAAAAGCAGAATAAGTTCGAATTTAATCATGTGAATAGCTACTAATATGTCATATGCATTAATACTGAACTATATTTGCAAAGTAGCAAGTAGGCCCAAGTGTGCAATGTATTGGCTGTGAACGGTCGGTACGTTGTACAGTAGTTTGTCTCAGCTACCAACGTTGGTCTGTGTTGTACAGAGGAACAACAGTAGCGTGCTCAATGGGCGGGCGCCATGTCTCCTACCCCTGTAAGAAGTCGGGGGAAAATCAGCTAGTCGAGGGAAATCGGAAGCAGTCTGACCGAGCAACAGGTGCACTTTCCCTCCTACTGATTTGCCGTCATGCGTGTTGCTTCAAGATATGTTTCAAAAATAGCACCGTTTTGCATCTCAGCCTGCTTCCAAAAGCAAAAATTTTCCAAAGGGGATTGGGACATCCCTTCCCCTTAGACCCTTCCCCAGGACAGCGAACAATCAGACCTTGCGGCCCTCTTAAAATTTATTTTGCCTTTCAAGGTTAACCACTAAACAAATAGCAGTTTCTGAAGACACGGTAAATCATATATTTATAAAGGTGAATACCTTCGTATTGGTTATTAGGCAGGCGCGAAGCTTAAGCCAAGGGGAGGAAGAAAAGAGGGCACTCCCCCCCCCCTCCCCCGAGTATATTTTGATATTTTATGTTTAATTCTTACAATAGGCTAATGCTAGTATCCCCCCCCCTTCATTTAAATGCGGTAAGTAGGCCTGTGAAGTGCCATTTCCAGCGATCTTGGAGGCATTTCGGGCCAAACTTTTCTTGCGCTCCGCGCCAACCCATGGTGGCGCGGAGCGCTGACAGTCTGCAGTCTATGCACGTCATCCTTGACAAATTCCTGGCTACGCCCCTGTTATACTAGAGGCATCATTTTGCTTCTAGCTAGTTAGACTTTTCTGAATGCCTGTCGGGGGATTCACAGTCTGCGCCCCACCTCACACTGAGGAACAGTGATCAGAAACAATTATGGCATAGAAGCATAAAAACGCAGCATACAATTTTCGACAGTTTTTCGAGGAAGAAAGGTGTACTACGTTCTTAGTGTTCATTTATGATAGGACCTCGCATAAAGGGTCATTTCACAATTATTAGCTTGCATTTCATCCAATGGTAGTGGTACATTTTATCTGGTAAATTTCTGATCGTTTGCAATTTGCTAACTTTTTTATTCAAGTGAAAATTTATGGCAACGAAAAATCAAAATAGCCACTCTTCCATTCTACTACACTCTTAAAAGAGCCGGATGAAATTTGATCCAATCCGGATCAAATTTGATCTGGATTCCGTTTCCCAGGGGCACCTATCCGTTCCGGATGAAAATGACTCGGAATTCCGGATAAAAAACAAATGACCCCACTCCGGATCAAATCTGATCCGGATTCCGTTTCCCAGGGGCACCTATCCGGTCCGGATGAAAATGACTCGGAATTCCGGATAAAAAACAAATGACCCCATTCCGGATCAAATCTGATCCGGATTCCGTTTCCCAGGGGCACCCACCCAGTCCGGATAAAAATGACTGGGAATTCCGGATAAAAAACAAATGACCCCATTCTTGATCAAATCTGATCCCAATTCCGGATCCCAAAGGCACCTATTCCATCCAGATAAAAACGACTGAATTCCTGATAGTAAACCAATGACCCCATTCGGGTTCAAATCTGAATGGATGCCACCTGGAAACCCGGAGCACCTAATTGATCTGCACTGTTGCTTTCTCAATAAAGAGGGCCTGTTCTGGATTAAATTCACATTCTCACTCAATTTTCTCTGAAGGAAACAAGGTGGCAATGCTCAGTCTCTCCACTTACAGCATGAAATTTACAAAATTTAGTAAGCCTCGAAAATAGAAAGTTCAATGGTGAAAATAAGAAACAATAATAGCTACAAATATTAGTTGAGTTGACTATGTATTTTGGAGCACACTGCAAAACAAATGACCTATTTCCAACAACAAAAAATCTGCTACATCGAAAGCAGCAGCAGTTCAAAGCTTCAATGTGTCATACACTAGACATGTTTACATATGTCTTTAAACGATGTTATGGAGAGAAAAAACTTAGAGACAGCAATGTTGATAAATGTAAAATCTTAAAATGATGGAATGACCAAAAGCACCACCTTAATCGAGACAGCAATGTTGATACTTGTAACATTGAAAGTACAGTTATGGTATGGCTTACAGCACACAATTGATCTATTTAGTACTTTTTTAATTATGAGTACATTTCACATTTCACAGATGCCTACTGTTAGCCTCTTACTTCATAATTAGCCTTTCATTTTACGTTTATAAAAGTCTTGAAAGCTGCTTCAAACTAGTCATTGAAGGAAAAGGTATTCAGATTACTCCATTTCTGATCCAGTAACTGTAGTAACAGCTAGCAGGGTTATATTAAATAGTTGTTATGTGTATTATGCCCTTACAAAAACATGAAACCCTGCTGCATACTGTAGGCCTACTTACATTTACTTAATTGTAAGGAAAGTGAATAAGATATAGTGAGCAGAGCATACAATACAGAAACAAAATTGAACCTAACTTCATTATTTTTCATCCACTGGCATGGGATTCAGAAACAAGGCAGTTGGGGTGGGAGCAGGGAATGGGGGAAGCACTACTATACGGTTATAAATCCTATCCTAGGCTCTTAAGTAACAGTGGAAATTACATTCTTACGTAACACTCTATCGAACACATGCTGGTTTGCATGTAGGATTGCGTTGGTCAAAAGCAATTACCAAGCATTGATTACTATTATTTAGTTATAGCTGGATTAAAACTATATGGAACTCTGCAAAACTAGTGTGATGACTTGTCCATTTATGGAGGTAAAGTACTTGTTATATATTTTTGCCTGGGTGGGGGTCACTGGGATGGGAGTGGGGAGAGTTAAGGGGATCACTGATGGCACTTGCAGAATTTGTCTGAAAGATTGAAAAGTTTGATAACATGAAAACAAAATTTGCACCTACTCAGTGTTAATTACTGTTCCAGTGGCAAAGGTATTTCCCTTTAATTTTAAACATAAACTTCCATTTTAAAGCCCTTCATGCATTTTCAGGTAATGCCTGACCTGTTTCCCCATGCAATTAAGTAAAATTAGAAGCATAACAATTCTTTAGTAACTCCCTCTTAGTATTAAGGAGTTAAATATGAGAAAGAAACCATGGCAACTTGCAGACTCATAGTGAAAATAGCATGCAATACTTATATGATACATTTAGTTTCAAAGTAGCATTTCAGTAGCTACATCACACAGTAGATGGGACAAGATGGGACAAGGGATACTGCATTTTTCAAAAAGTCCCATGTCTATTGAAACTGCCATGCGTAATTTATGTTCAGGACATAAAATAACTGGAAGCAAATTTCAGCTCCCTGCAAAATAGTCCTGTTCATAGTAAGCCCCTTTCTACACAGTAATATACACCTACTTCAGTTGTTTTTCTGGTCTTAAATCCAAAACAAAAGGCTGTGTCTGCTGCACCTCTTCCAGGAAGTAAGGTGTTGGTGGAAATCTACAAAATGCACTCAAAAAGTTTTTCATCAAGTTTTTAAAATATGAATACCTTGGTTACAAGAAGTATTTTTCAGCAGTGGCAAGATCTGCAACACTTTCATTAATGGTCATCTGCAAGAACAAATTATCAATAGCTTAAAGTTACTCTGCTAATTTATTATTTAACATGCAGAAGGGGTAGAAAATTATTAATTTCACTTTACTTTACTTTAACGAAAATCACCTTTGAAGATGGCAGCTGGACAAATAACATTCATGTTTCAACGTTTGCAACATCTTTTTCAATATATGTGTTTGTAACTACAGACAATCCAAGCAGCTAGGTGATAGAAAATTAACACTGGTATTTGAGAAATCCCCTCCCAACTGTCTGGAACAAGTAAGAAGCTACTTTGGCAAGTGCACTGCTCGATATCTCAATATTGTAGCTGCTTGCAAAGAGTCTAAAGTTACACTGAACTTAATGTAAACTATGTCTTGAACTCAATGGTGTGATTTCAACCAAATGCACTCTCCCTACATCTCCCTAAGTGATGGATGTGATTGAAGCTAACTGCAAACTACCCAACTCCACTATTCAATGTGCAATTACACCAGGGAAGTGATATCCTGAAGGAAAACCCCCGATAAAATAGACTAAGTGCATAGCACAGTTAAGGCACAAAGGCATGCAGAGAGTATAACACCCACAGTTCAATTTAGATCATGCAATTCTAGGCATGAAATAACCTCAGTGGTAGGGTTACATAAGATCAGCAATATTGACCTGCCTTGAATCATACAAGATGAAAAAGTGTGCAGCTGGTTTAAAAATATGCATAACAATTTCCATAGAACAGTAGGTTGCTTGACAACTAACAACCCCCCCCCCCCCCCACCGCATCCTGCAAGATGTCCTATTTGAAATGCTGATGAAACAAAGCTACAAAGAAAATTAAAAAAGTTTCCTACCTGGTCGGCGTCAGGTTGAAAACTATTGTGTAAACAAACTTTGATGGATAAGGACTTCTACTCTAGGTTTCTCAGTTGTGGTCTAGTCCCTCCTTACACGAAACCAGTTTCAAGGTGCAGTAGCTTGTTGTTTCATAAGTACCTTTGATCAGAAATACGTAGTATGTCAAAAAAATGTTTAAAAACATTTTTAAAGTGATCTACAAGATTTCACTTACATTACTATTCCACTTATACTCCTCATCAATATATGTATAAAAACAACAGCAAGAAAACAACACAAAAAGAGATTGTAACCCCCCCCCCCCCCCCCCCCCCCATGCACAGTAAACATATAAAGCCTGTAAGCTCAGGTGAATTTTGTGATTGTAACAACAGGTTTTGCTAACAATATTCGTTTTTCACTGGCTATATTGAAGGCAATAGGGACTTGCCCAACAGACTACACTACTGAGCACTACATTAGACCGAGTAACTAGTATTTTTACTCTGAACTTGGGGCGAGGTATTCACCCAAGCATGATGTCCTTTCACAACAGTATCTATTTTCAAATTTGATTTCAAGTTGTATTATTTTGTAACAACATGAGTCCCAATTAGGTTCTTTACACATGTAAGGAAAGTGATGCCCAAATTTATAATTGGGGTATTGTCATTTTTCAGAAATATGGGCTAAAAAATTGTTGCATAAGATTTAGTAAAACTTAGACAAGATCTTATAGAGTATGTTACTACCTCGACCCTTGAAGGGGGAGGGGTGGTTGCAATTAGCACTGCTGGGCAAATGGAGGGATGTAGCAAGACCCTGTTCAAATGAACATGGTAATTCATGTTACAATCTCATTTTCCACAAAAGTTGCAGATATCTGTATGGTGTGCTGCAATATAATGGAACATGTGCCAAGTGCAGTCCAATGTTTGAAGTTGAAAGGACCTGCACATGAACTGAATGGGCCCTCTGCTCTAATAGAAATTATTAAGCGTTACAACACAAAAAAGTCCAGGAAAGAACACTACGTAAAGTACAGTACTTACATTACATGTCTATCTTTCTCTTTGTCCAAAGCAAGGAAATTCTGCAATGATGAACTCAACCATATGGCAATCTTACAGTAAAGGTATCTTCACTCTGTTAGCTGAAAAAAATTAACATAAGTCCTGTTTTTGAGGTGGAGAATGATACGTACACAGTACAGTACTACAGTAAACCAAATGTTCAAAAATATGTGTAGATCATATTTGTCAAATTAACCCATTCAGAACCCTTCCATGTCAAATTCTAACTACACACTTGCTACAACATTCAACAATCATACCAACAGAAAACACAAAATCAAAGGATATCAAGTCCACTCCAAATGGTGCAAAAATAGTTTTTTGAGGAATAATTTGACGATATAACTTAGATCTGCAGAAATTGCCAGACAGTTGTGCGTACAAAACACTAATCTACCACACAAACTATACCCATGACAACTCACACAACTTTTCTCACTAGAAAAATTTTTGTTCAGTAATTGTCCAGGTGGAAATTGCAAGAAAGTGTTCAAGACAAGCTGAAGAAAGACACTTTGACATTTTGATAATGTACCATGACCTTGTATAAGTATTGATTGCAATTAAAAAATTATGCATGTATGGTATTAAAAAAAACACTCATGCTCAAAAAATGACACTGTACAATGCAGAGATGAATTGTTGAACTACATGTACTGTAGTTTTTCTTTTTGTGACTACTGTAAACTTGGGTTACATACCGTACAGTAAGAGTGGGCCACAAGTATGTACTGTATACCTTCCCTTGTGGCTATGAGTCTTGTTTAAATACCATAATCATTCTAATTTTTATATTCAGTCACGATAATTACTTACTGTTTAGGATTTAATGATCTATCAGATGAGAAAAGAAAGCCCTCACAGATTCTGTTGTGACATGTGATGAACCATCTTCCATATCTCCTTCATTGCAGCTCTAGTCATACAGGTATTTCCCTGGTGCTCTGAATAAAAAAGGCAAATCAGACTAGTTACTAGCATAGCAATGACATTTACAGTGCAGGACTGTAACTACATTAACGTGTGTTTACTGAAATTTCCTTGACAGGTACTGTAGATACAGTACAGTACTGAACTGTACATTAATGTGCTACAGTAACTCTATTACACAGTACAGTAGTGAGCTCTGCTACATACTACCTTAACCTAACATTAAGGAAAGAAAGAAGTATTTAATGTCTTACAACTAAAGTATATTAGGCCAACACGGTTCACAGAACAAAGTCAATGTTTTAACCTCCATGGCTAAAATTACTTTGACAAATGTATGGGCTATAGATCTCATTCATCATGAAACCATAGGGATGAAGAGAAATGCAGACCTGATCACTGGAAAGAACACTGAATTTGCAACTAACATGTTCAATATGGCAGTGACACGAAATACAATGGACCACCTGTGCATTTTTATGACAGCATGTATACACTGTTTCTGACGTCTTTCCCTTAAAAGGTGCTGTATGCAATGTATTGTATGTGGCACATGTCTTGAAAGAAATGACCGATTCAGCTTACCGAATGTGTCAAGGTGTACACTAATTACGCATGCAAATAAATGCTAGGTTTACAGGTATTATTGGTCCTCTTTTACTGGGGCACTTCAACTCGTAAATTTCCCTTAACCTGATACTGTAGTGTAGCTCTAGGGTATCCTACTGTATGTATTGTGAAGCCTTGCAATGCCAAAGCATCAGCTTTCACATGCCAGCAGAGCAGTGCTGGGTATTCTATAACTCCTTAGAATTCAGTAGAAGTACTGTACATGACAGAAAGTTTTATAGCTGATATTTTGATGTAGGCTAACCTTTGCAGCACAAATTAGACATGTGGAACACTCAATCTTAGCACAGCCACACAACAGCAATTTCTGCCAAAAAGCTTGGATTATACTATAGGCTTGTGCACAAACTTTAATGCTCAGAGGAGGGGCGACGTAACAGACCTTGCCTACAGTATGTGTACCAATAGTGCCGGAACATATTAGAATTGCATTCTTCAGAGCTTATCAAATCGGTTGTGCTGTAGAGTCGCTACTAACCTCAGAATAAAGACGCAGTCTTTCAGATAACATTGAAATAACCGAACAATAAATTGTTATACAACACAAAGACATTGGTAGCATACTTTAATTGGTTTCGCACTATAAAATTTGTACTCATACTGTACCCTTACACTTCAGGTTTACAATGACAAATTTTGACAACCACTTCTCTGAGCAGCAACGACTTCCAATTTAGGGCCCTACAACAGGCCTAATTAACCAGTAACGTTACAACTTACTGAACTGGACCTTCCCCTTATTTTATTCAGGCCTTGCCTACACTACAGTACGCTCAGCCTAATTCAGATTAGAATGTACATTTGGTCTAGGCCTATAAAATGTTATTGACATTTTTTAGCTTTTGCAGACACTGACTCCCCTTAGACAACGGTAATTTGTAAAGTGGTCGTGACTGTTAGCCAGTAACTCACTGTACAGTGATTTCAATAGGCTTAAATACCTTCTCTACATAAGACTACAATAGCCTTTAGTAACACTAACAGTAACACAGTTAGTCTGAATCATGCATAACAAATTTACATTACGCTGTTCACAGTAATATCGTCCATAGGCCTAGCCTACACTACGGCACAGTATATTATGCTATAATAATATAGGCTTAGGCCTACGCACTAAGTACTGTAAGTTAACCGACGTTTGAGTCAGTCCCTAAATGGACATGAAGAAGAGAATATTATCCAACCCTTCAAGTTCTTAACATATTTGGCTCATTTTTCTCACCCTCATTTAAGCAGCTCTTTCACTACATGATCATCTTGGAGGTGATTTGTCTTGAAATGCGAAATAACGAACGTTTCCTGCTGCAACCGGTTGCAACCAAGTTGAAAATCGTAGCGAGTTTTACGTCACATAATGTCACCTGATGCAGAACAGCCAATCACGTTACAGACGTGGTTGGGTTATTCGGAAATGTATCAATTTTATCCCTAACAGGATGAAAATATGGTTACGTTTATCCGGAAATGGATGAATTTTATCCCAAAACGGATGAGAATATTTTTATCAGGTATCCGGATCAAAAATTTCATCCGGCTCTTTTAAGAGTGTAACAAGCCTGGGAAATGCCATTTCTGGCTGTCGGAGGGGTCGCCATCTTTCAAAATTCTCTATGTGCTCCGCGCCAACCGATGGGTACGGTCCGCTTGGATAGTCTATCGGGCAGTCACCTCACTCCCCCCCCCCAAAAATATTTTTGCACGACGCCCCTGGGGAGTGTGCATGGGACGAGAGGAGAGCTGGTGTAAATAATTCATCTGCCAATGAGCGATTCTCGCAATCGAGCTGCCTAGTGTCAACCATGCTTCAAGGAAGATGCCAGACTAGAAGGAAGAAGTAGCCTGCTATCCTACCCCAATCGATTGCAAAAATTTTCCATTTTTTTTTTTTTCGTAAGTACAAAAAGGACCATGACTTAACCATATATTTCTAAAGATGGTAATATTCAGGTGTAAGCCTAATTTCTACTTGGTGATGGGTGTACTTGAATGCTATCATAATTCGTTTGCAAACTTGAAAGTTTTCACGCTTCCGGCGCTGTTAGCCTCATTTCTGTGCTTATTATTATGATTGTTTTCAATTAGCTTATTGATGAAGTTTTTGCGGTAACGTTAAGCCAATTTTTCTCAAGTTGTTCTTCTTACAAGGGATTACGTAGGCCACAGGATCCAAGTGCAAGGGATTGTAAAAATACCAAGTAGTAAAGGCTCCTTTCGCCTTCCTCTACTATTCGTGAGACATGAAAATGGAGATCTTTAGCAAAATACCAAGCAGTAGTCTACTACTCTATAACTGGCTGACACATTTCGGGATTGCTGAACTTTAAGATCGTAACTTCGTGGACACGGTAGCAGAATATAGCATATTGTAACTGATGTCAAGCCTTTGCTGGTGATACATATCACTGGCAATGCATTTTTTTATTTAACATGAAGACAGTAAGAAGTATAACCATGAAAATACTACGGTAACCTGGGTATATACCTCGGGGAAAATACGTAACAATCATACAATGAAATTAAGAATTGAAACTGTCATAGAAGTGTTCCCAATTTTTTTAAAATTGTTAAAATGCTTTCCATCTAGGGTAGAGTTTACTCATAGAGCGTGATATAAGAACCTATATCCTGCTCTATGATTTTACTAATTCTTCACTACAGCAAGCAAGTAGCAGCTTCCCCTTACGGTACCATAAATTACGTAAAGAAATCCGTGAAGTTCTCTCAGTCGAAATCTGGAAAGTGCCTTATGAAGAAAAACATCAATTACTGACGTAGTTACTATTCCCATGGCTAGGTCCTAATAACTCGGAGGCAGCACTCTCACGACCACAGTATATCTGTATGAAATAGTCTGCAAAAAGTATTGAAGTATGTGATCTAGCGGGGAGCACACACAATGAGAAGTGATACACTGTCACTGCATAGTCTTATTGAGGAATACTTGTGGTTAACTGCTTCTGTAGGTCGAACTTACTGCTTTAGCTTGTGTGTATGAAATAGGCCTGCTAGTAGTATTGACCTATATGACCTTGTAGCAGGCACCAAACCAAATGAATCAGTGCTGTACACGCGGTCACTGGTCACCGTGTAGTCTTGTTGAGGAATATTTGTGGTTAATTGCTTCAAACACAAGGAGGTTGAACTTGACCAGCCTGCTATTTGACATAGCAACTCCGTGGGTGAACTTCCAGCAGACCACTTTAGCTTGCGAGGTGTTCATTGACAGATTTATAAACAAGAGTGCCCCGCGGGAGGTTTTTTTTTTTGTGTAATTGACCTGAAAATGACAGAAAGTTTGACAGCCTGGACTTTGACGAGCAACCCTCCAATTGCCGCATATCGGTCGGGTTACTACATGCTGTAAGAGCGTACCGTCACTTGGAGCGCTATGAGTTTTGCCCCCCCCCCCCCAACACTTCCTTTTGCCATCTATTTGCCCCTTACTTTTAAAATTCTGGTGCCACCACTGAGTGCAGGGCCCCTGTGATAAAATAATGTGCATACCATTTCGTCATACTGATGCAAGAAACATACTTCTTTCTTCAGACCCTTTGGAAACACAGACTCCAATATAAATTTGCGAATGCCCGCAAGAGGGAAGACAAGGACTTGGCCATAGTCCTTTCACGAAAGAGAAAAAACCCTAACAAGAATGTGACTCCCCAAGCCAAACAAGCTCCGCCACAGTGGGGGATGGTAAATTATCTACCAGACAAGGCACCATCTGAGGATACTGCATCCATATCAGTACACAAAGAATGGAGTGAAAACTGAAAAAATGAAAAGAAGAAGAACAAGCTAATTTCGAGCGTGTTAATTCGTGGGCAGTGTGCATGGATGCCACATTATCGCAGCCGCCGTCACCTAATTATAAAAGATGCTGCACCTTGGGTACTATTAAAGCAGGAATACCCTTGGCTTTTTGACGAAGATGAGGTTTGTGTGGGAAGGTGCTTTCTGTCTGAACTTGCATGGTTTTAGCTCATTAGTATGAGTGGACTCTGTTTCATCAAAAGATTTCACTATATTGAGTTTGATCTATGCTTTAGTTCATTGAAATCAAACTGAATATATTAAGCATAACTCTATGAAAACAGGGCCCGTTATGAAATCTAATTCTGACACATGCCTCACTGTAATTTGTTGTGTCTAGCAGTTTGTGTATTCAATAATTAATGTATTTTATGCATGAAAAACGTGCTTGATCCCTAGAGAGAGTGGGATGTTCAATCTGTGTGTTAAGTCCTTAGACATTCATGGATTACTGAGGATCATTGTTTCAAAAAATGGAGCAGAAAAATTTTTTCCTTTCACGTAAATATTCCTGAAACCTGTTTAAAGTAATTATTTAGCAACATTTGCACAACTTGGATTGTTGCAATGGCATTTAAGAATTCAAAAGGTACACTTGGGGGAATCTTGAGTAATGGCTCGAACTTGAACCAATTGGTGGAAACACTGGGCATTTAAACCTCATCTAGCTAACTAACACATCTTGTTCAATATTTTCCTACTGTAGCATGTAGTATTCAGAAAACCAGGCATTACATTCAGGGTTTCTCCCACTTGTTCCAAAGTCCCCCGACTCTTTTGGTGAAGAGCCAAGGGGTGAACCAAACTGTCAGGGCTCTTTGGTGACATAAAAAATGCCTAATCCAAGTAAGTTCACAGATTTCCTTAAACAATTGGATTAAAACAATTCCAATAGAGGAAGGTAAATGTCGTTGCCATAGTTTGAAAATGTTTTTTCCACATCTTGAAACTTTTTGCGTATCTCTTATCAACAGATCTGCAAAGAATTTGGATAGGAATACAAGGTGAGCCAAGTCCCTGGGGTATTAATAGAGTTACTGAAGGATGGTTCTGCAGGAAGTAATGGAGATTGCTGTTCTTAAAGTAGTCAAGCTAATGAATCGGGACAGGACTCCAGTTTTGCTTGGGCGGGAGATCAAATTCCTTCACTCCAAACGAAATGAGGAACAGCAAGAAAGGACGCCCTTGAGTACGTGAAACTGTTTAATAGAAGACCAAGAATATGCATACTTCAATAGTAATGGCTCAGGTGACCTAAAAAAGCGGGCAAATCAGATCCTTTAATTTGATTAGGCAAAGTTGGATCTGATCTCATGAGACCCAACCAGATTTATTAAGAAGGAGTAAACCTTTTGTGTTTGTAAGCATTTTTTCAAATACGAAGCAAACTAAACTCATTAAGATAGAGTAAGGGATTGTTGTAAAAAATGTGTACTTAACAAGCCATCATTAAGGGCATTATTGCATTGGTAAAGTAGTGGAAGTGCCTGAAAAAAAAACGTGATTTTGCAAGGATCTGACTCTACATTTATGATGAGTCTGTGTGTAAATTTGGTCAATTAAATAGGTGCATGCTGGTTAGCAAAATCAACAGCTTGCTGCCTACCACATGAAAAACAGGTGCAATATGTTTTCGTGACATACCACATATTTTCAGGTAATTCTCTGTTTTTCTACTAGATGCACTGATGTAGCTGCTGTATTTGGCATACCATGCTTTTTCAAGGAGAAGATAAGAAGCTTCTTGGCTATTTGTGATGAAAATGTAGGTATATTTCTTACAGTTCCAGAAGTATCTTTAATGTACGTCTCCTGTTTGGAAAATTGAACAAAATACTATCATAAGCATGCACAATAAATGCGCTGTGTTTTACTTGGATTCAAAATTGGTCTGTTGACCAAATACTTTTTTCAGATTCACTAGCACAACAGATCACATTACTTCAGGCCTCATGGTGAAACCAAATAAAAACCTGTATTTTTAAATTTGTTGAATGACGTTAAAAAATAAGACTGTCATGTGAGGAAGTGTTCCTTTCCCCCTTCTGGGGACAGACAAATGAAGCTGACCCCAGGTCCCCATATGATTGACATTTCGTGTGTTCAGTTATGCCATTTGATGGGGCTAGTAAAAATTTCATCAGGTAAATAGTTAAAACTAGTTTTAGTAGACCTAACATGACATGCAGTAGTTAAAGCTTGATAGGTAGTGACATCTGATACTATGTAGACAGTCCCTTTTTGTTATAATCACTTTTTAAAAAACAAGATGTCTTAATGGCGTTGTTTGTGTCTTTTAAGTTGACGGGGAGGCATATCTGTTTGTCAGGATGGATCTAATCATAGCAGCTACTTGTTTAGTACGACTATGTTAGATTCCACAGGCCTTAACCTTAACATGTTTATGCTCTTTGATTGAGATTGGTTGCAGCTTCACCAGTAATGGGACTTTTTAGTTTGTTCGAACCTGGTCCTAATTCAAAGTAGAGAAATTAAAACTCTTCTCAGCGCATCTTTTCCATCCTCTGGTTCCAGAGTTGCTTCAGTTTAATGTCACTTTCCAGTTCTATTTAACTAGGTAAACTAAGAGTTCCTTTGAGAGACCTTAGAATAGACCCTTTTCCAAAATAAACAATTTGCAAAGGAATTGATGGAACAGCTTGTATGCATCATTTTTGTTAATGGCATTTTACTAGGTCAAAGTGGCACACACCAAAACTGTATCCCACAATCCTTTGGGGACTGCTATTTGGAAAAGGGTCTATGGTGCGCTAGAAATCGGAGTTCTGAGCTAACTATTCTTAAGGGAATGGTCTCTAGGAACTCTGCAAGAGTTAATTTAGCAACACAGAAAACTTATAGAAGTTTCTACAAACTATTCTGTTCAACTTGCTAAAAGCATCACCTGCCATAAGAGGCTTTAAATTGCCAAAAATATGTACCTGAAATCAAGAGTTCCCTCTTGGACAAAAGTAGGTTCTTCCAGAACCATAAAAGTTGACTCCAGAGACAAAAGCAGATGAATTAAAATACCAAAAAACAAGTCTGAAGGCAGAAAAATCAAACACTTCATTAAAACCTCCTGTAATAGACGATACTGGTGAAAAAGAGAAAATAGCTCTTTTTAGGGGTTTATAGTTTTTAGCTCCCCAACAAAACAACCAAATTTCAATCCTCAGAGCCCCAAAGAATTAATTATAAAACAATGAGGATGCCGGTACTCTGCACAGAGTAAAGAAACTTTGCTTAGACATCAGACACCCAAAATGGTGTCATATTTTTCCAAATACCACCATTCCTAGCCATGAGAGGATTCCAACTAAAAAGATAGTAAATCTGAGACTGAAAAGTATGGTGAACTGGAAGCAAACTCACAGGTTGAAGAAGATAGCTATTGAGGTGCTGTAAAAAAAGCGTTATTTCCTTTGGAATTTAAGGACCAGGAGGGACAAACTAAACGAGACAAAATGTCCTTTAAAGGTTGTGAAATGCAAAATACATACTTGATATTTGATGTAAAAGCATTAAAAATCTAGACAGTAGCTGCAACTGCGAACCAAAATCAGAGTTGAAAGGGGGAATATGATGTATGCTAATGTAGCCTTGTTGTAAACTTTCATTCAAGTACAACATGTAACATTGATATATATTGATATCACCAAGTTGTAAATCTGTCTGATAGTAATGAAGAGAAATGTAGGGTTAAAAAGAAATCTTAAACATATTGCAACACTCCACATCATCTGTTTTCTGCATTATAGGAATGAGTTACTTCCGAAATCACAAATGTGAATAGGATAGATCTTTGAGAACGATATAGATATTGATAAATTTACAACCAATCTTTCATTTGGGGATATTTATTTTTAACTGTAAAGTAAAAGCAGCTTCTTGGTGTATGTTACAATTAAGCTGTGCATGTTACAATTAACTGGAAGAAACAATTGTTTTGAAAAATGCCTTAACACAATTAGGGACGACTGTAAGTATTCAGATAAGTATATGCCTACCACTGTTAACTGAAATTATTTAATTGTCAGGAAGAACAAATCTTATAACTATAAAAACTATATTTGGCCCATGGAAAACATTTAAAAATAACCTTTCTTTTCATTTTCCTTTAAAACCTATATGAAAACCTCTATGTAAGAGAGAGGTTGCTATGAGAGTCTTAATCTTTTTTAAAAAACCATCATTGCTAATGTCATTGACCTATAGATCAGAAATTGACTTTTTGTTATTTTGGTCATGTGTTGTATCTTAATTACCGCCATTCTACATTTACCAATTCCACATTGCTACCTTTCGATATTACAGTCTGATAGTTATGGGGGGAGGGCTTAGGGCCATTTTTTCATTCACAAATCATTTAGTTTCATGTTAAGCCTAACCTTCAGCTTAGTGCAGTCTTGATAAGACTTTTTAGCAATTCCCAGATTCCGTTTCGCTTTCTCTTTATATCGGATTAAAGTCTCTACAGTTACATTACTCTTGTACACCTCGTGAATAAATTCATTTGCTTTATGAATATTTTGGGCTTTTTGCTGTTGTTTTAGGACTGAAGGACAACTTCCAGCATCTGTTATCAAGGCAATGGATCATCTTGGAGAGTTGTACTGAATTTCCGTTTTTCTCGAAGGAGAAGAAGTTGGATCTTTGCAGTCATTTACTTCTGACCCTCTCCGGCATATTGTAGCAGATACTATGTTTTTAAGTTGGCTTATCCACTGCTTCAAGAAGACCTTGCATCTTCAAAAAATTATTTTACATAGTCAGGAAATTTAAAGTTTGATCGTTCGTTTAAGTATTTTAGAAAAAATAAACCAAAATCTGTAAGTGTAAAGTATTAAAGGGGAAATGCAGTTCACCCAACTTGAAGTAGTGTAGGAGACTGTCCTGTTCATGATGGCTCTTTAGAGTCATGTGACAATATTTTTTCTCCTCAAAATGCTGAAATTACTAGAAGTAACTGATGGTTACCAATATGAAATATTGAAGTCCTAAAATATTATGAAAGATACTTTGAAGAGAAATAAGAAGAAAATTGTGAGATTTAGCTGTTGCTTCAAAATAACTTTGGGGCGACTGCTCTTGACCTTTAAGGACATTTACTATTTTTTAATTGTACCGCTTTATAGTGTTCTTGTGTTGATCACTGAATAGAATCACTCATTGCTTACTGTTCAATATTGATAGCCAAGCACTACTGCGACACTATGTTCAAGTGACTCTTTGTTAGGCTGTATGTTCATGTGCGAGTCAGTTAATCGTATCATTACAGATAGTTCCCAGAGACCATTTTCCAAAATGAGCTTGGTTAAGTATTAAACCTCTACAATTTGATCAACTTTTCCATACAAAGGAGTTCACATTTCATAATTTTTCGTATAAAACTGTTCTATACTGAGAGCTTGTCATCATGAGTGAGGCAACAGTTAAGGCTCTTTCTTAATGATGTATGTCAAGCTAATGATTGAATATTTGGTGATTTGCAGTGGTATGGATCATCTCAAAAGTGTGGGGAAGGGCGAGGACTTTCATCAATTGCGCATCGCGATACTGGGGGAGGGTGTTCCCCTCCTTCTTGAGAAAAAAGGAAATTGAAGGTGTCTTTATGGCAAAATGGTGCCATATTTGGGTTGCAATAGTTAAAATCGTAGTGTTCAGCTTCGTAAATCTGTTATATTACAATCCTCACAGTTTTAGTTTTTTCATAATTTGAAAAAGTGGGGGAGGGGGACCTTTTTATTTTTTTTTTTTTTTTTGTATTGTTCTGTTGGTTTTTTTTTTTTTTGTTTTTTTTTTTTTTTTTGTTTTTTTTTTCTTTTTTTCTGTGAGTTTTTTTGTTAAATTGTTCTTTTTTTTATTTATTTTTGTTTTTTTTTATTTTTTTCTTTTTTTTTTTCTTTTCAGTCGTTCTTTTTCTTTGTGGGTTTGTTCACCCCTCCACCCGCTGCCGCGCTTTGCTTTTTTTATGCGTTTTTTTTGGTTTTCCTGTTTGTTTTTGTTTTTTTTTCTTTTTTTTTTCCTTTTTTTTTTTTTTTGTGTCTCTTCTTTTGTTGGCTTCTATTGAGGTTTTAATGGATGCTTTTGTTATTTTTTTGTGTTTCGTGGTGTTTGCAATTTTGGTTACCCTTTTATTTTTTGTTTTTGTTTTACCTTTCTCTCAGTTTTTTTTTCAGTTGTGCGTTTTGTGGGTTTTTTGTTTTTCTTCGTTGTTCTTTGTTTTATTCTATTATTTTTGTGATTGTTGTTTATTTCTGTAGCGATATATAATGTCAAGTTGGTGTGGTTAAGCTTTTGTAGTTAAAGTGGCATATTTTGCATTGTTGTGTAGGTTTATTTATTACATATATGTTATTAAGAGAATTATATCGATGCGTCTTTGCCGGGGTTCGTGTTGTTTATTTGACTTTTATTTATGTTTTTTTTTTTGGTTTTTTTTTGCTTTTGTGTTTTTTTTGTGTTTATGTTTTCACTGTTTTTCTTTTTTTTGCCGTTTAGGTTTTTGTTTTTTTTTTTTTTTTGTTGGTTGTGTTTTAATTCTTTAAGGTTGTTTTTTTTGTTTTTTTTTCTTTCTCTCCCCCCTTTTTTTTTAGGGCTTTTTTTTTTTTGTTTATTTTTGGTTAGTGGTTCTTGCTTTTTTTTTTTGATTTAATCTAGTGATATTCTTTTCTTTTTTTTTGCGTTCTTTTCCCTTTTTTAAGTTTTTACTTATTTTTGTTTTGTTCTGATTCTTTTCTTCTGGTTTGTTTGCCTTCCCCCTGTGCTCCCTTTTGTTTCTTTTTGTTGTTCGATTTTTGCAGCATTGCGTTGTTTCTTTTGTATTTTTTTGTGTTTCCCCCTTTTTTTCCTCCCCTCCGCTCTTTTTCTTTTGTTTTTTTCTTTATTTTTGTCCTTTTTTTGTTTTCTACTCTTTTGTGATCGTTTCGGTTTTTTTCGTTCTTTTTCTTTTTTTTTGTTTTGTTTTTTTTTTTTTTTGGTTTTTTATTCTTTGGAGATGTCCCCCCCTTCCAAAAAAGTGGGGGGGTGCACCCCATCCCCCTATTGCACAAGTACTCTCGGTGCATAACTGAGAAAGCAATGGAGTACATTCATCAAACTTAGCACAAGGAATAATGGTCTAGGATTCATTAGAGAGTACTGTAGTGGTCATGGTTTCTTAGTTGTCTCTCAGTGCCGGAGAGTCCAAAATAACCTACGTCATTGAGTGCAGCTTATTCGCTTCAGATTCATTCAGATGCATGCCCAACTACTTCCAGGAAACGAATATGCACCCTTTTGAACGCAACGCCGAGAAGAGATACGTTCAATAAAAAAACAAAAAAAACAAAAAAAAAAAAGCGTCGCCGGTAAAGAGGGGCGGATTTAATCATCTTTAGCAAAAGCAAGGCTGTGCATACAATGGGAATACAAAAGAGTATCGATCCGACTGGTTTGTATTGCCTCAGTATATCTTCCCTGAGTGATGTTATTCCGTTCATTTCGTTCGTTGCATTTTTGATTCTGTTACGATTGATACGTGGATATTCTTTCCATGGCATGTCAGCAATTTCGTTCGTCGGCTAGTCAGTTTTCGTTTATGATGCATCCCTTTTGAGTTCATTTCCGTTTGGAGCATGTTCTGTTACGTTCGCATGAGTGCAACTTTGTTCAGTTGCGTTCGTTGCCCTCGGGTACCTTGCTCTTTGTCATGCACGACTTAAACATGCTGAATTGATACTCATATTTTCGTTTTGCGTAGTGTTTTACTTTCATTCATTAAATTGCAATGTTAACTTGGTGCCTTTCCTTTCGCATATAATCATGATTTTCGCTACTAGGTCCTATTTGTTTTTCAAACACATCAAGACTGTGGGTCTCGACGGTTGATACCAGCCTCAAACTAGCCTGCACAGGCACGGCGCCGTATTGGTCTCTACGCCGTTGGTGCCTTCCCTATTCGCCGGATGCCCCCCCCCCCCCCACCAAAATCGAGGGACAACCGACGACAGGAACTACCTTGCCATATATTTGAAATCGCCGCCGGTGCCCCTTGGTCAGCCCATAGGCATCCCCAAGTTGTCTGCAATTTCAATGCATTTTGCAGGGAATCATGACTAACAGTATTACTACAAAGAATGCGACTTTCACGTCTCACTTATCGATATTTCACTCGAAGCAGTATTCAATCGACAGCTATGCTATCAAACACCATCCTACTGTGTATTTACCTATACATACACGTTACGGGCGTTACGAGCCGAGTAGAAATCGAGTGTGTTCGAAACTTTGTGCACATCGCAAGAGGGAACAGGGGTCACATGGTGTTTAGACACCGTCATTGGCGGAAATCAAAATGTACAAGGTACCACTATAACACCACCACAAATCCAACATGCATTTTTACATCCGTAAAAAGACCCCACCCAACAATACTTACCTGCATCATATAGGTGACAAACTAAACGTTAAGCGGCACAAGCAAGCGATCGAAAAACTACTGAACTTCACATGCCATGTCTTTGTGTTCTTTGCGATGTTACGTAAAACCTTCTCTACAGAGCTGGAAACGTAGCCTAATGTATGGGTTGTTTGCATACAATTAGCGGGACTACACATGCATTTGACTTTACTGTGGCTCTCATCGTGTTTCCACTTGAGCGTCTTTACAGAACACGGATATGGCCTGTTTGCGCACATTACAGACATATATAGCAAACGTAACAATAAATGACTGCCCAAATTCATTTCGCTCTCATGTCACTCGATGGACAAATTCGGAGAGAAATGAACTTTCATTGATTTTACATCAGTTCATGTAACAAAGAACGTCTTCAATTAACAACATATTTTGGAGACAGCATTGAGAAGAATTAAGACCAACAACAAGGCAAAATAATTTCACTTTGTCCAATACCACCTATTTGTTATAATAAGTATCTCCTCTTGTTTTATTGTATGTAAAAATTTTTCATGATGTCTCAATGTGAATATTGGATATAAAATAATTAGCAAATAAATCATTTGCCATGAATTGTACAACTCATTGACAAAATATTAAAAAGTATTCAATCATGAATTAGTATACTGTACCAAGGTGAAATAATTCAAATCAAGGTGCTTTTTCTTACCCTGAAGGTATCCTTTAGGACTTTGGTTAGGTGTCATGTTAATAAATAAGTTTGAGTTTGGATGCACATGACAGCATATCCTTGAAATGCATTGGGATAACCATTGCATAGCCATATTGTTTGAAAATTTGAGTTTATGTAGGAAATTATCAAAGTGTCCTTTTTAAGATCTAATGTAAGGAGGGCTCTAATACAGTATATGTGGTTATGTGTCTAGCTGGGCTGCTTGCAAACTTTTTGGGTTTAACAATTTGCATTATAATGTGCCACAAAGAACATGACTATTTCCAGTGTGGTAACTACTTGTGCTAAGCTTTCCTTACATCCCCTGTGTATCCTCACGATTTTATGCAGCATTGGGATTTTAAATTTGCTGCTTCAGTCTGCAAAATGTTAGGACATGTATGGATAGGCAGTTGTGCTTTCCAGTATAGTTCTCACTTGAAGAAATGTTCAAATTATTCTAATCAGAAATTAATTGTTGAAATAAAAAAAAAAGGCATTGCCAAACTGAAGCAAATTTGAGAATAAAATGAACTAAACTCATTTCACATGAATCTTTTCTTGCACAGGTATCCAACATCAGCACAGTATAATGAGGTAGCTGCCTTACTTGTACAAAAATTTCCGGTACTGAGTGAGGAGAATTTTGGCTCAACACCATATGTAAGTATACTAAGGATGCAATGCAACATAATGAAACTTAGTGTTTTCACGCAAGTTACATATGTGTTTGCATTTAATAGATTTCTGTATTTTTGTAAAGAGGGGGCGGGGGTACAGTACTATTATAATTGCTACATAGTGCTTTTGACTGAGTACTTACAGTGTACTGTGACAAGATGATAGTATCTAAAAAGTTCAGTGTAATATTGTAGTTTTCATGTGTTGTATCTTGTGAATGTAATAATTCAAAAAGTGAATGAAGCTGTATTTAGATTGACGTATAACTGATACAGTATAATTGTATAATAGCCATTAATTAACTGGGGTTGTTTTGTGCAGAGTTTCTGGAGGCAGTGCAAAGGAATTAATAAGGAACTGATATAAAGTTGGTGTAATGGGTGGTGCTCATGTTTCAGGTCATACTGAATGAACATGTAATCTGTCACAGCAGAAAAGCCCTTTAAGCCTTCAGGATATTGGTTATAGGGATAACCCCCCTTTTAACCCTTTTTGAGTTAATTTACAGAGAAACCTGTGAAATACTTTGAATTCAAAGAGTTTCCATTGTTTTATGGCAACTAGCTGTCCAGACAGTTACCCTTTAACAAACTAATCTCATTGAAAACCATATCAAATAGCAAATTAGCTGATGGACAGCTTCGTTAATGTGTTACATAGTATGCTGCTACTGCAGCATTCCATATGAAATAACCATAGCCTAATTTTACCATGTTCCCCTTTTTTGTTTACATCTGTAGTATTACTGGAAAATACGAATCATGGACAAGTTTAGAAATGAAAGAAAAAACCTAGTCCCCAAGAAGAGAAAACTGCAGAGCCACACAGGATCTACATCAACATCCAGCCCATCTACAACAAAGACACAAGAGCACTTACTAGCTGGTGAGGATGCTGCTAGTATTGGTAGACATCAAAAGTAAGAACATACTGTATTCACAAATGAGTTCCTGTTTTTTTTTTTAATTTGCCTTATCTGCACACATTGGAAAATTAGAAATATATTAATATATTCTGTTCAATGATGCACTGTAACTGGGAAGTTGTGAAATTCCGTAAAGCATTGCAGGGAAATTAATGTGCCCTTTATCTTACTGTCTTGTTCAAAGAGGGATTTGAAGATTCAGATTAAAAGGTTACTGCATTTCCCTCCCCATGTCCATCCCAAGTTTAAAAATGATTGTCAATTAAAAGTAATTATTAACACCTTTATTTATGCTATTGATTTGGAACCTAATTTAATTTCATTCTTGTGAAATTTATGTTTAATTATATTCCCTCTGGTTCCTGTCCTCATTAGAAACACTTGAAATCACATATTGCTGTTTTTTCCCTTCATGGCAAATTATGAACCCTTAGAAAAAGTTGCAGAAGCTAGCCCATTAAGCTGTTTGACATCAGGGAATTTCCTTCCTATATTCCATTTTAGCACTGACTGTCACAGTTAAATTCATTTGTGAATTTTCTCCCTGTCGACCAAAAGATTGACTATCTTGGTCCCTTTTTTATCTATTGTGTTGAATCAATGTAGCATGGGTAATTGGTGAAGCTTGTGCCACCAACCTTTCACTTCTCCAGTGGAATGTATACTGGCAGTCTTTAAGTACACTTTTTATAGAATTAACTTGACCCAACAATCCGTAAAATATCAAAGATAAAGGGTGGATCAAGTTAGCTACAGTAGGGAGGGTGCAAAATTGTTAAGGATGTACAGTATCAACCATCTTTTGTACCCACCACTACAATCTAACACCGTACAGTTCAAATTTCAGCTGAATCCGTTCAAACTTTTGGTCCATTTTGAATAAAAAATTGTTAGTTTTTAGACAAAACTAGGGAACTATTTGAACCAATTTCAGTTCAGTGCCCATTTGATCCCTAGTTTCCCCCTTTGAATATATATATGGTTTGGTTGAACATGTTCCCCTCTATCCTAGGACTGAATAACACATGGTGCAATTTTATATTGACAAGACAGGGTTATTCTTTGTCCTCTAAAAATGTACAACAAATTTATATAGTCTGTTTCTTTTACATAGGAAATTGCACAAAGGATATCACATTTGAAAAGTTGTATGGTAAATTGTCATCCTCAGTGCACTCCTTAGGTCAGAGTTTTAGGTAAAAAAAAAAAAAAAACAGAAAACATGCTTCGAACCATTTTGTTTAGACTTTTCTGCATGTACGTATTAACAACTTGTCATTTAGTCACTGAGTCTCTTTTGTTTTCTGTTCAGGTAGGAGTTATTCAGAGTAATAGCTCCATGGGTTTTATCTATCAGACAGTATTAAAGATAAAAATGCAAAATAGTATTCAAATTGAATAAAAGACTTGAATCCTCCTTACACCTAAAGGCACATTTGGAAAGCAGGTTTTCAATGTACCTGAATGTTCTCACATTCACTTTTGTTGTTATAGGTGGCTTCAAGAAGAAGCAAAAAAGAAAAAGCAGGATGCCCAGAAGATTTCCATACTAATGGAAAAAACATTCCCATCAAGAAGGGCAGACATTGCAAACCATCCTGAAAAAATCTCTTTTTGGAAGGAAAAATACCCATTGTTGTTTGATTCCAAAGAGGTAATTATTTTGTTGTTCGTTAGCAAATCAGTAATAATAATAATATTTGCATTTTTAATACGCCAATAAATAGGCAATCCTTATCAAAGGTGCAGCACAATATTACCCCTTCTCAACGATCATCCCAGGAAACAGTCCCTTCAGTGCATGCCTTATGACAATTTACCTCACAGGTGCACATTTAATCCCAGGGTGGAGAAAGGCAATTGAGATGAAGCATCTTGCTCAAGAACACAATGTAATGACCCAGTCAGGAGTTGAGCCAGCTAAAAAGCTTTGATTCATCACCTCCCAAAAAACCTAGAGTTTAGCTTCATTGTCCAAGTTCAAAATCTGCTGACTGTAGTTTGGTTTGTGGTGGGGGCTTTACTTCTGTACACCTCACATTTCACTGATCTGCATGTTATTGTCCAATCAGAGTGACTTAATAGTTAAAAACATACTAGGTTAAAAAGTATCAATGGAAGTGCTGTCACAAATTGTGAATTCTGGTTACCCTAAACACTTCAAATAAACACATGTGGGTTTGTCGTATAAGTATTTCCAGTTATTATTTGTGAATAATTTAAATTTCCAAGTTAGCATTGCACACATAAAACAAATAGGGCTAAAGCTGTTGTAGTGTGGCTCTATCTGGGGAATCAGAAAGATATACAAGAGGTGCCTGTATCTTAGCTTTGGAAACTTAGTGCCCTGTTAGTATGCAAGAGTATTTACCATCCATTCGGGTGTTCATTGTCATTTTTTAATTTTTGTTTGCTATGCATGGTAGCAAATACTTCCAGTGAAACAAAATGGTAGGTAGTATGAACGTGTGTAGTGCAAACAAAAAATGTTTCTTGAGAAATTGTACTAACCTTATATCCTTTCTGTAATAGGTTAGGTTGATGGCAAAGAGATTGACATTGGAGACAATAGAGTAGATCTTTCTGCCTTTGTTGAAGAAGCTAGATAGTGTGTTAATTAGGAAATATACAAGCACTGTTTAATCACTCTATTACTGAATTGTTTCTTGACCGTGCATAACCTCCTTTTTCAGCTTTGCAAAGAGTTTTGGAGAATAACAGACAGAAACCCTCATTCAACATTGAAAGATGCTGCGAAACAATTTTTAAAGGTCCTGGATGACAACCTGAGTATGGAAGAAGATGGCATTCTTTGTGCATACCACAAGAAACTCAGAACATTGACAGAAGAAGATGATATTAATAGTATGTAGAAAAGTAATATGTTTTACTAATTCTTAGATTGGCAATTAAAGCACCCATACTTTGAGTCTCAGTTGCATTGCTCCTGAATGGAAAAGGGTTCAGCCAGTGCATTGATCAATTCTTACAGGCTGATTGCTATTACCATTATATGTCTACAGTACTTAAATTACTTTACACAGTTAAAACAACAAACCATTTGGAAAAAAATTCTGGGGGGGGGGCTCTGCCATTTCATGGGGAGGGGGATTCAAAGTGGAATCATATACTTACATACATTTTCTTCACTCTTGGATATTCCAGTGGGAGCCTTTTTGTGTGTGTGTGGGGGGGGGGGCGAGGTTGAGAGATTTGTTCGGGATTCACACCCAAAAGTCCCCCTTAAGCTTCAACAATGGTATTGTTCTTGATTTCTTCAAGGCCCAGTCAATAATTTCAAAAGGAATTACAGCAAAGTGCAAAATAGATGAGTATTATGGAGGAAGAAACAATTTTATTCATTGATGGTTGACCAACTTTGACTTAGATTTCCAGAAGAATGAAAATTTCAATATAATAAATTCATTCATGATTATGATTTCTTTTGGGTATATGTTGTTTTTTTCAGAAATAATGATGAATATTTCGCCATCACAGTTACGGTGCAACTTTTAGCTCTCTTAGCCCTCATCTCACTGTAACTTTATCTTTCTTCCCTCTTCTACAAACACACTGGGATCATGGATTATCTCTCCTGCAAATGCATCAAGCTCAGTAAACTGTGAGAATTTATTTACTAACACCTTGCAAGGTGACCCTGGACTGATGAGTATAAACAGATTACTACACTTGCACACTGACATGGCTTGTATGATGAGTTATGTTATAGGTAAACAGAGGGGCAGCTCACTGTTTACCTGAGGTGTGAAATGTTTAGAAAGCTAGCGAAGTGAAGAAAACCCGCCCAGGCCCACGGCCAACAGGTTTTTGGAAGCTACTTAAATGCAGTGGGATATTTCTCTGCATGTAATAAAAACAGCTGTAAATATGTTAACTCATTTTTTGCAGGTCTGAGATGTGCAACTGTTCTGCTTATCCTACCAACCTCTTTTAAAGAAAGCATCAACAGTGTTTTTGTGCTGGACAATCAGGTAACTTAGAGGCCCTACAGGCAGTACTATATGGGTGTATAATTGCTTAATCGGTCATTTTTCTCTTTCCATCATCAAGTGCTATAGTTAATGACAGATGTTGTCCCAGTCAGATTCAAAAGTGTCTTGCTATTATTTATATCCTGCAAGTCTGACCTTACTAGGAAGTTCAGGTACATTCTTTAAATATTTTAAGCCTTGGGTACATCAGTGTCGTTTTACTTGGCATCAAGCTAGCTGCCAGAAAGGTGAAGGATTAAGGGTCAATGTAAGAGATGAGTGGCAAATCTGTTACTAGATGTTGATACCCCATTCTATAAGTTAAACAACCCTGATGAGCTTCTTGGCGGCCAAAGGTCATCTGTGGTCAACACCTGAGGTCAAAGTGTAAAAAGCTTGTGGCACCCATGCCTCAAGGAGCTATAAGGTTGAAAAGTCTCATGCATACTTAGCATGCACATGTCCCAATGTTAAGAAGAAGAGCCCATTACAGTAGGGGCATCAAAATTCATTTAGTGCCAGGGAAGGTCAAAATTTTAAAAGAGCACAAGATTAGCATTAATACATTTCATACATACTGTGTGAATGGACTATGTAGCATTTTCAAAGTATCAGTAATCTTTTTGATAGCTGGCTCAAAAGTGCTCTTAGGTCATGAAATTGGTGTGACTCTCAAAACTATATCAAATCCATAGAAGGATAATGAAAGGTTGCAGAATATTGTGAGCATTTTTCGTCTGTATGATTTTTAATCATATTCAGTGGCCATATGAGGTCAGCAGATAAACAAAATTCTGAAGACCTTACTTGAAGGTACATTATACTTACTTGCAGAAGATTAAGGGATGGCGTCAAGGTTTGCCGAATGAAGTGTGTGTGCATGAGTGTGTGTCTCTGTGAAAGGGGTGGGGAGGGCTGGTGTTGGACCAGTAGCCTTAAGTCTGATGAAAGTATGGTTACCTGCACGTTTATACTTGGTTAGGGCAGGTGTTGAGATGTTCAGCTGGAAGAAATTTGATGTTAAAAAGTTTTGGTTTCCTTGACACAAGTAAGCCATTAGGGCTATATTGATCACCTTCAAGGTTTTACACTTTATTGTGCCAATCTAGGCCATATCTGACTCTGAGTTAAGCACATGAAGGAAGCAGAATATTGTAAGAATTAAGCCAATGAAAGCAGGCTTGATTAAAGTTTTGTTTTGTTTTCAGAGTAATAGTGACAAGCCACTCTCGTCAGAGCCAGTCATCATTGGTACTGGACATAACCACCTGGATGCAAAGGACATGTACATCATGGCTGAAAGTGAAGTGGTATGCAAGGTATCATCCATTATTCAAGGATTTGAGTGCCTTATTGCAACATATTATGCATTCAATATAAGCTTTCCTCAAAAATGTAAAAAACTGCTCTTCTTCCTGGATTTGCTATTGGGATCGAAAGCAAAGAAGATTCCAAGATCCTTAGCAACGTTCATTACTAAATATAAAGACAACTAATGTCTTTGTGTTCCTGTAGACTCTTGTGGTGATAACATTAGCTTTACAAAACTTTTTCTTGTAAAATTGAAAGTGTTTGTTTTAACCTTTAGTTTTGGTTCTCATACATTTGTTAGTTGCATAACTCATTTCTTAGGTCATTTTGTTGTTTGTTAGATAAAGAAGCCTTTGATTTTACCAACATACAGGGCCAACTTTTCTTGCCATTTGCTCATTTATAATGGTAGCAATCTTTATGCCCTACCAGTAGAGGGTGAAAAGTCCCAAGGTTTGCAAGTTTTGAAGGTTTGCATGAGAAAGACATTTGACTGAATTTTGTGGTGAGAAGATACTGCTGCCATGTGTGAGTTATGGTATCACCATAACAAACCGTTTGGTTTCCATATAGAGATCGCCATATTGGCTTTCCATGTACCAGGGTCAAGTTTGAAGTACTTTATGAAGCATCATCCATAATCAAAATAATTACTGTAAGTGTATGATTGCAAAAAATTATGCTATGTAAAAATTTTTCATGAAGAAAGTTTTTAATGGGATTCAATACTTGGATAAATGTACGGTATAGAATATCTCAAAATCTTTTGCAATATTGATCATAAAGTGTTTGCATATCTTGTGTTTTTCTTTGTTCAGTACATTCTTACTAAAAGAGTGTCAGCTTAAGAAACAGTTGTCATATAAGATTAAAAGTGTCATTAACTTTCTGGCTGGTTCTATTGCATGTTAGTTTTCTATTCTTTATCATTGCATGATTCCATATCCTATTTTGATCAGTATATATGGCACATGGTAATGAACCATCCTCTGATTTTACCAAGATTCATTGGGTCTGTTGTCTAAATATAAGAAAGTCGTAATCTATTTGATTTGACAGTAATACATTGCTGAATTGTCACCAATTGAAGAAAAAGCAGGTTTTACAGGTGAAACATGAAAAAGTTTATATCTGATCTTCTCACAATGGAACTAATTTTAGAGGGATTACATCTGAAAAAGTTGTCCACCATCCTTCCAGAGAACTCATGCCCCTCCATTGTCCCCACACTGAGAACTCATGATGATTAAACCTTACGACCTGAAGTGAACAGTCTTTTTCTGGATCTACTGTAAGGAACAAAAGTGGACAAGCCCCTAAGATCAAGTCTTAGAAATATGAAAAATCAACTTGGAGTCATCTTTTAAAACTTTTGTGTTTCTTTTGTTCCTGGTTATGAACTTTTAATGTTTCTTTCATGTGTATGGACTATTGTTTAATTTTATTCAGTTGGTTTGGGTATTTGCTATCTGTACTGTAATACTGTGAGGTGTTTTTCTTTTTTATAAAAAGAGTTGATTATTTTTAGAGAAAAGCTGACAAATTATCAGGATCTATGGCATGTGTTTACACTGTAAAAAACTGATGTTGTCATTAAATGAAGAACTCTTGCCAAAACCATGTCAACTGATTTTACCATTTAAAGAAAATTTGCCTTCCCTTAAGTTCATTGTATTTTATGTACACATCCTTCCAACGATGTTAGGAAATCAGGCATACAGTATCACTTCAGTACAATGCATATTATAACAAATTCATTATCAGCAACCTTGGTCATCATGATTTACATGTTGGGACACGAATGTGTACCTTTCATTTGTGATTATACAATAAAATTTTGAAAAACATTTTTGGATTTACTAACTGTCATTTCTTTTTACCTGTGTATATTTACTAACCATGATAGAAATCCTCTAAAATTTCAGTTAGTATTTTTACATGTCTTACCATGTAATTTTACTTCTTGGCTAGTGAAATCAGGGACAAAACCAAAAGCAGTATTTTCACTAACTGGAGAGTATTCATACACAATCAACTAGTAAAGTTACTTTCACAATGAGTAAACATACTCAGTGACGGCTACTACAAATACAACCCAAGGTTAGTAAAATCAGGGATCTAAGTTTACTCACTTTTGTGAGTACTTTTTTTAAGAGTGTAGGAACATTTATTACCATTTTATTAGTTGGGTTTAGACCCCTAGTGCTATTCAAACATTGAAGCAGTCCACTAACATTAATTATGATTGGACCAGCAATTTCAATCTATCCTACGTGAGGCAAAACTGCAGTTCTCCAATTCTGATTTATTCACAGATTAGCTGTTACATTTTTTTCTTTACATAGGATCAAGTTTACGGACTCCCTTCTTTGTACTTTTTAGAGGTGAGCCAGAAACATTGGAACCTCTACCTTCCTGCCTGCCGGCCTACCTATCTGCCTGCCTGTCTGCCTAGGGTTTTAGTGCAGAGATTGCACGCAATTTTAATCAAGCAGATTTCTAATGGAATATGATTTTCTCATGCAAATTTTCGGTGCGCTACGAGCGCAATCGCCACGTTTCGCACTCCACACCTGATGAGCACTAGTAGGACAAAATTGCAAGCAATTTTTTTGGAGAAAACTGCTTTCGGAAAACTAGAGCTACACTTTATCGTAACCCCGGGCATGGAGAGGGGACCATGCAGCAGCCACATCTTATAAGTGGTATTTGTAGTTTGATGTGTACGAATTGAGGTACACTACAAATTATACACTTTTCTCAAATCTCTTTAATGATAACTGCTTATGAACACATTTTCAAAGAATGAGCTTTGTGAAACTTGCGTAATCTAATCACCCTGTGGTGTTATTTGGAGGTCGGTTAGGACGCACCATGCTATTGTCTACATTATGTTTCTACCCCAGGGCTTGAACCTCATCAAGGGTCCTATGTCTGTCCCATGGAACCTTACCAGCGATGGAAGGGTGCCATGTCACATCCGAATTTCCCTTTTTAGGTGACACTCTAAGCATGTAGGCATTTCAAAGCTTTGCCAAAGAGAAAGTTCTCCCGAGGAGGGGCGAATCCCCCTCCTTTCGGAAAACACATTATTGCCTTACATTCAGCCAAACTAAGAACAATCCACTACATTAAAGGAATTTTTCAACATTAGTTCATATACAAATGATATTGATTGAACCCAATCTTTGCAGTTAACTTGCTCATTTCATGGTTCTTTTATTTTTAAGTGTGTGTGCTTTAGTCATGGAATAAGTCGACGTGATTGTGAGGCATAACTTGTCTTTGTTCATAAATCAAAGCTAATCGAAAACTGGGAAAACTTAATTGTACCTGTGGTCGATTCAGTAAATACCCCCAAACGTGAAATTTCCCTTGTGGCGTCGTGAACACCGTGGCCAATACGTTTGGTGTGTTGGAAGCATCTCTTGATTTGACAGGAAATGAGCTCAACGACATGCACCAAGATACTGCTAATTTGTAAAGTTTTCCTTCCCCAAAAGTTAAAATCCGGAGAGAGAGAAAGTCTAGTGTCTGGCAAAATTCAGTTATAGTCGTCGATATATTTTCTGAACAAGTCACTTAATGCCGTCCAGTCATTGCAAGTCTTTAGATCTTTGCAGACTCTCAAAATAGTAGCAGGGGGCCAATCGAGACACGTATTAACAACGCTTTTCAAGGGACTGTACACTGATTTTGAAACCGACTAGTTTTTTTGGGAAGGACTTTCACCGGCCTGGTCTCTGGTCCAAAACTGGACCTCCCTAATGTATGAGTGGGTGTTATTTGCTTCATTATTTCATCTGCACTTTGCTTTCTTAGCAGAGGTGAAATGTCAGGGAGGATAATTAACTGAAGATGGTAAACTGTGCAACATACGCCTAAAGAGCGAGAGCTCTCCTTTGAGGACGCGGCTCCCTGTGGAGGACCACGGAGCCAAAACTATGATGATTTAACTTATAAGCATAATTCTGGGCATCTGGATGGTGATGAGTTTTGTACTGGTATTTAGCAGTCAAGTCCACCAAGCTCCAGTCCCAGTCCGAGTCCAAGTCCATATGTTAAAGTCCGAGACCAAGTCGAAGGGGCCCGAGTCCAAGTCAAAAATTGTAAAACAGGTTAAGTACAGTAGTTAATAGTGCAACCTGTAGGCAACGAGTACAGTAGGCTAGGTGCAAAATCAGTTTAACTATAAGGGTAGGCCTACACTATTATGCAGCATTACATCCTTTACAGATCTAAGCCAGCTAGGCAACGCAATGTAAACGCTAGCCTGTTCAAGAGGAGCTTACTGTAACAGCTCTGCTATTGGATTCAATCATGCATTTGCTAATCTATCTAACCTAACGTGTTGGTCCCCCGCCCCCTCCCAAAAAAAATCACAAAAAATGTTTATAGTTACCAGCAACCCCACCTCATTTCCACACACAGATCAGGAGATAGAGACACATGCACATAAAAGAGTCAGCATTAATCCATTTTGTTGAGCCTAGCAAAGCATTATCATAGTGTTGTATGCACATACATGCAAAATTGGTTGTGAAGATGATGATAAGGAACTGCGAAAACTTCCTAAAACTAAGATCTTTTCATGGTACAGATATCAGGCTCCTTTTACTCTCATACCTACAGTACAATAGGCCTACTGTTATAATTAGAGTAGGCCTACCTGCTGTAGGCTATATCAAAGAAAATTAGGCCTAAGTTACCCAATACACATAGCATGTCCAGTTTAAACTGATCTGTGTTACAGAAACTGTAACACGTGTTACGAGAACTGTTAATGGTATGATATGGTTGAGTGATTTACAGATAAGTACATGATGAGTGCTGTTGCTTTTGGGACAATTATATGAAATAAAAAAAATAATGTGATGAAGGCTGCACTTGATAGAGTTGGCTTCCAAAGCCAAAGTCCGAGTCCAGAGAGCCCTAGTCCAAGTCAAAGTCCAAGTCCGGAGAGCCCTCGTCCAAGTCTAAGTCCGAGTCCAAAAAACGGGCTTAAGTCCGGAATCGAGTCTCCCAGCCCTAGTCATTGGAGTGGTTATTCCACTGAAGCTGCCCGGACTAAGGGACGTTATAAAAAGACAAGCCCTATAGAAAAAATGGGTGTGCGAGAAACGCGCAAAACAATGGCGTTTAAAAGACGTTCAGGAAGTTTTTTGCATCCTGTTTGGAAATACGTTTGGATCATGACCTTATAAAAATCTCAGGCATCTAGCCATGACCCAAAATGTTCTACAATCCCCACCTCCATCCCATCCCGTTCAAATAAAACTACTTGATAGGGGCTGGGTCAGAGCTTAGAGATAGGGAAGTTGATAGGAGGCTTTTTTCTTCTCCAATTTTCATAGGGGAGCACCCCAGCATTTGATGCACTTTTGTTGTTCTAATTTGAGGGCTTTGTCCTTAATGTATCAGCTCCCCTATCTCCCCTGCCAAGTGATAATATTAACGAGGGGTGTTGTAAGAAATTTCTACCCCTCCCGAACGTGAAAAGCCTGAGGACATATTTATTAATTTAAAAAATTGAAAATATTGACACTAGATTGATGAACGAAGTAAGTGCTGTGATATGTGACAAACTGAAAACTTAAATGTAGGGATGGGTAGAGATGGTATGAAATTTCTCTGCAATTTTTCTTCAGTTATACACTCTTAAAAGAGCCGGATGAAATTTTTGATCCGGATACCTGATAAAAATATTCTCATCCGTTTTGGGATAAAATTCATCCATTTCCGGATAAACGTAACCATATTTTCATCCTGTTAGGGATAAAATTGACACATTTCCGAATAACCCAACCACGTCTGTAACGTGATTGGCTGTTTTGCATCAGGTGACATTATGTGACGTAAAACTCGCTACGATTTTCAACTTGGTTGCAGCAGGGAGGTGGCTGCAGGAAACGTTCGTTATTTCGCATTTCAAGACAAATCACCTCCAAGATGATCATGTAGTGAAAGAGCTGCTTAAATGAGGGTGAGAAAAATGAGCCAAATATGTTAAGAACTTGAAGGGTTGGATATTATTCTCTCTTCATGTCATTTAGTGGACTGACTCAAACGTCGGTTAACTTACAGTACTTAGTGCGTAGGCCTAAGCCTATATTATTATAGCATAATATACTGTGCCGTAGTGTAGGCTAGGCCTATGGACGATATTACTGTGAACAGCGTAATGTTAATTTGTTATGCATGATTCAGACTAACTGTGTTACTGTTAGTGTTACTAAAGGCTATTGTAGTCTTATGTAGAGAAGGTATTTAAGCCTATTGAAATCACTGTACAGTGAGTTACTGGCTAACAGTCACGACCACTTTACAAATTACCGTTGTCTAAGGGGAGTCAGTGTCTGCAAAAGCTAAAAAATGTCAATAACATTTTATAGGCCTAGACCAAATGTACATTCTAATCTGAATTAGGCTGAGCGTACTGTAGTGTAGGCAAGGCCTGAATAAAATAAGGCGGAAGGTCCAGTTCAGTAAGTTGTAACGTTACTGGTTAATTAGGCCTGTTGTAGGGCCCTAAATTGGAAGTCGTTGCTGCTCAGAGAAGTGGTTGTCAAAATTTGTCATTGTAAACCTGAAGTGTAAGGGTACAGTATGAGTACAAATTTTATAGTGCAAAACCAATTAAAGTATGCTACCAATGTCTTTGTGTTGTATAACAATTTATTGTTCGGTTATTTCAATGTTATCTGAAATACTGCGTCTTTATTCTGAGGTTAGTAGCGACTCTACAGCACAACCGATTTGATAAGCTCTGAAGAATGCAATTCTAATATGTTCCGGCACTATTGGTACACATACTGTAGGCAAGGTCTGTTACGTCGCCCCTCCTCTGAGCATTAAAGTTTGTGCACAAGCCTATAGTATAATCCAAGCTTTTTGGCAGAAATTGTTAATGTGTGGCGGTGCTAAGATTGAGTGTTCCACATGTCTAATTTGTGCTGCAAAGGTTAGCCTACATCAAAATATCAGCTATAAAACTTTCTGTCATGTACAGTACTTCTACTGAATTCTAAGGAGTTATAGAATACCCAGCACTGCTCTGCTGGCATGTGAAAGCTGATGCTTTGGCATTGCAAGGCTTCACAATACATACAGTAGGATACCCTAGAGCTACACTACAGTATCAGGTTAAGGGAAATTTACGAGTTGAAGTGCCCCAGTAAAAGAGGACCAATAATACCTGTAAACCTAGCATTTATTTGCATGCGTAATTAGTGTACACCTTGACACATTCGGTAAGCTGAATCGGTCATTTCTTTCAAGACATGTGCCACATACAATACATTGCATACAGCACCTTTTAAGGGAAAGACGTCAGAAACAGTGTATACATGCTGTCATAAAAATGCACAGGTGGTCCGTTGTATTTCGTGTCACTGCCATATTGAACATGTTAGTTGCAAATTCAGTGTTCTTTCCAGTGATCAGGTCTGCATTTCTCTTCATCCCTATGGTTTCATGATGAATGAGATCTATAGCCCATACATTTGTCAAAGTAATTTTAGCCATGGAGGTTAAAACATTGACTTTGTTCTGTGAACCCTGTTGGCCTAATATACTTTAGTTGTAAGACATTAAATACTTCTTTCTTTCCTTAATGTTAGGTTAAGGTAGTATGTAGCAGAGCTCACTACTGTACTGTGTAATAGAGTTACTGTAGCACATTAATGTACAGTTCAGTACTGTACTGTATCTACAGTACCTGTCAAGGAAATTGCAGTAAACACACGTTAATGTAGTTACAGTCCTGCACTGTAAATGTCATTGCTATGCTAGTAACTAGTCTGATTTGCCTTTTTTATTCAGAGCACCAGGGAAATACCTGTATGACTAGAGCTGCAATGAAGGAGATATGGAAGATGGTTCATCACATGTCACAACAGAATCTGTGAGGGCTTTCTTTTCTCATCTGATAGATCATTAAATCCTAAACAGTAAGTAATTATCGTGACTGAATATAAAAATTAGAATAAGTATGGTATTTAAACAAGACTCATAGCCACAAGGGAAGGTATACAGCACATACTTGTGGCCCACTCTTACTGTACGGTATGTAACCCAAGTTTACAGTAGTCACAAAAAGAAAAACTACAGTACATGTAGTTCAACAATTCATCTCTGGCATGTACAGTGTCATTTTTGAGCATGAGTGTTTTTTAATACCATACATGCATAATTTTTAATTGCAATCAATACTTATACCAAGGTCATGGTACATTATCAAAATGTCAAAGTGTCATTTCTTCAGCTTGTCTTGAACACTTTCTTGCAATTTCCACCTGGACAATTACTGAACAAAAATTTTCTAGTGAGGAAAGTTGTGTGAGTTGTCATGGGTATAGTTGTGTGGTATAGATTAGTGTTTTGTACGCACAACTGTCTGGCAATTTCTGCAGATCTAAGTATATCGTCAAATTATTCCTCAAAAAACTATTTTTGCACCATTTGGGAGTGGACTTGATATCCTTTGATTTTGTGTTTTCTGTTGGTATGATTGTTGAATGTTGTAGCAAAGTGTGTAGTTAGATTTGACATGGAAGGGTTCTGAATGTTGTTAATTTGACAAATATGATCTACACATATTTTTGGAACATTTGGTTACTGTAGGTACTGTACTGTGTACGTATCATTCTCCACCTCAAAAACAGGACTTATGTTAATTTTTTTCAGCTAACAGAGTGAAGATACCTTTACTGTAAGATTGCCATGGTTGAGTTCATCATTGCAGAATTTCCTTGCTTTGACAAAGAGAAAGATAGACATGTAATGTAAGTACTGTACTTTACGTAGTGTTCTTTCCTGGACTTTTTGTGTTGTAACGCTTAATAATTTCTATTAGAGCAGAGGGCCATTCAGTTCATGTGCAGGTCCTTTTCAACTTCAAACATTGGACTGCACTTGGCACATGTTCCATTATATTGCAGCACACCATACAGATATCTGCAACTTTTGTGGAAAATTGAGATTGTAACATGAATTACCATGTTCATTTGAACAGGGTCTTGCTACATCCCTCCATTGCCCAGCAGTGCTAATTGCAACCACCCCTCCCCCCTTCAAGGGTCGAGGTAGTAACATACTCTATTAAGATCTTGTCTAAGTTTTACTAAATCTTATGCAACAATTTTTTAGCCCATTTTTCTGAAAAATGACAATACCCCAATTATAAATTTGGGCATCACTTTCCTTACATGTGTAAAGAACCTAATTGGGACTCATGTTGTTACAAAATAATACAACTTGAAATCAAATTTGAAAATAGATACTTGTTTGTGAAAGGAACATCATGCTTGGGTGAATACCTCGCCCACAAGTTCAGAGTAAAAATATAGTTACTCGGTGTAATGTAGTGCTCAGTAGTGTAGTCTGTTGGGCAAGTCCCTATTGCCTTCAATATAGCCAGTGAAAAACGAATATTGTTAGCAAAACCTGTTGTTACAATCACAAAATTCACCTGAGCTTACAGGCTTTATATGTTTACTGTGCATGGGGGGGGGGGGGGGGTTACAATCTCTTTTGTTGTTGTTCTTGCTGTTGTTTTATACATATATTGATGAGGAGTATAAGTGGAATAGTAATGTAAGTGAAATCTTGTAGATCACTTTAAAATGTTTTAAACATTTTTTTGACATAATACGTATTTCTGATCACAGGTCCTTATGAAGCAACAAGCTACTGCACCTTGAAAACTGGTTCGTGTAAGGAGGGACTAGACCACAACTGAGAAACCTAGAGTAGAAGTCCTTATCCATCAAAGTTTGTTTACACAATAGTTTTCGACCTGACACCGACCAGGTAGGAAACTTTTTTAATTTTCTTTGTAGCTTTGTTTCATCAGCATTTCAAATAGGACATCTTGCAGGATGCGGTGGGGGGGGGGGGGTTGTTAGTTGTCAAGCAACCTACTGTTCTATGGAAATTGTTATGCATATTTTTAAACCAGCTGCACACTTTTTCATCTTGTATGATTCAAGGCAGGTCAATATTGCTGATCTTATGTAACCCTACCACTGAGGTTATTTCATGCCTAGAATTGCATGATCTCAATTGAACTGTGGGTGTTATACTCTCTGCATGCCTTTGTGCCTTAACTGTGCTATGCACTTAGTCTATTTTATCGGGGGTTTTCCTTCAGGATATCACTTCCCTGGTGTAATTGCACATTGAATTGTAGTGGAGTTGGGTAGTTTGCAGTTAGCTTCAATCACATCCATCACTTAGGGAGATGTAGGGAGAGTGCATTTGGTTGAAATCACACCATTGAGTTCAAGACATAGTTTACATTAAGTTTAGTGTAACTTTAGACTCTTTGCAAGCAGCTACAATATTGAGATATCGAGCAGTGCACTTGCCAAAGTAGCTTCTTACTTGTTCCAGACAGTTGGGAGGGGATTTCTCAAATACCAGTGTTAATTTTCTATCACCTAGCTGCTTGGATTGTCTGTAGTTACAAACACATATATTGAAAAAGATGTTGCAAACGTTGAAACATGAATGTTATTTGTCCAGCTGCCATCTTCAAAGGTGATTTTCGTTAAAGTACGTATGAAAGTGAAAATTAATAATTTTCTACCCCTTCTGCATGTTAAATAATAAACTAGAGCACCAATGGTGCTGAAGCTCATACCTTCAACCAATTAAGGGTCCCTGGCTTCCTGTCTTTGTTAGCACAAGCATCATATGACTTTAAATGACGTCAAATGGCTTATCACCCCAAATCTCACATACCCTGATGGCACCTTCCTGAATGTCACAAAAATATGTCATGCTATCTTTGCTTTGTAAGTTGTTTCATGAACACAATTTAAGAAAGCAAAAGCCCCTAGGGCCCATCTTCGGCATTGGACCCTAAATTTCAAGTATCATTATGACAAACCACCAACATTGTACAAGAAAATCTATAGTTGAAGATGCACTTTTGCTCACTTCATAAAAGAGCCATAGGGTCCACATGGGCTTTTGGACCAAAATTCCACAAAACCAGAAACAGATCACTAGCCAAGCATCATTATAACAGACCGTCAACTCTGTTAAACATTAACTGGAAGAAAAGTTAATCACTTGCAATACTACACAAAATGGACCCTATGGTCCATCTTGTGCCTTGGACCCCAACTTGTTAAACACCCTGAAGGTACCACTACCCGAATATAATTATGACAAACCATCAACATTGTACAAGAGAATCTGCAGGAGTAAGCAATTTGCAAAATGTCATAAAAAGGGCCATAGGGCCCATATGGGACCTTAGACCCAAACTTCCAGAACACCATAAAAAGATCACTAACCAAGCATCATTATGACAGGCCTTCAACTCTATTTAACATTAACTGAAGGGGGAATTGACCATTTTGCAATATTTCACAAAATGGACCCTAGGGTACATTGGGCCTTGGACCCAAAATTTCTGTACACCCTAAAAGAACCATTAACAGAGGATCAGTATGACAAACACACCCACGTGCTCTGACAATGCACACACAATGGAAATACCCAATGGAAATCCCATTAAGCAGCTCCCTTTAAACTAACCTAAACAACTGCACAGGATTGACCTCTTCTACACAGACAGTTTTAAAGAGGGTGCAGTACAGAGAAAAATAGGTAGTAAAGTGATTTTGTGAGACTGGTAAAATAGAGGGGTGGCACAAAATTGGTTAGAAAGGTATCAAAAGTATTCTTCATCCCAAATTCGAGAAGTAATTTGTAAGGACCATGAACAGAGCTTCATTATGACAAATCATCAACACTGTACAACACAATTTGTAGGAGAAAAAGTATTTTGTAAAATTTCATAAAATGAGCCACTGGGGCCCACATGGGACCTTACACCAAAATTCAAGAACACCATAATGAGATCACTAACCAAGCATTATAATGAGAGGCTGTTACCTCTCTTTAAACATTAAATAGAGAAGAAGTTAATTACTTTGCAATATTTCACAAAATGGACCCAACGGTCCATCTTGGGCCTTGGACCCAAAATTCCTGAACACCCCGAAGGGACCAATAACAGAGTAACATTATGGCAAACCATCAACATTGTACAAGAGAATCTGTAGGAGGAGAAGCATTTTGTAGAATTTCATAAAATGGGCCCTAGGGTCCACATTGGACCTTGGACCAAAAATTCATGAACACCCCAAATGGCCCACCACCCAAGGAACATTGTGCCCAAGTTTCAAACAAATCCATGAAAGCATGTGGGAGGAGAAGCATTTTGAACAAGTGTGGACAGATAGATAGATAGATAGATAGATAGATAGATAGATAGAGTGACGCCGCGTGATCACAATAGCTCACACCAGCATGCTGGTATGAGCTAATTAGCAGAGTAACTTTAAGCTATTGATAATTTGTTCTTGCAGATGACCATTAATGAAAGTGTTGCAGATCTTGCCACTGCTGAAAAATACTTCTTGTAACCAAGGTATTCATATTTTAAAAACTTGATGAAAAACTTTTTGAGTGCATTTTGTAGATTTCCACCAACACCTTACTTCCTGGAAGAGGTGCAGCAGACACAGCCTTTTTTTTTGGATTTAAGACCAGAAAAACAACTGAAGGAGGTGTATATTACTGTGTAGAAAGGAGCTTACTATGAACAGGAATATTTTGCAGGGAGCTGAAATTTGCTTCCAGTTATTTTATGTCCTGAACATAAATTACACATGGCAGTTTCAATAGACATGGGACTTTTTGAAAAATGCAGTATCCCTTGTCCCATCTTGTCCCATCTACTGTGTGATGTAGCTACTGAAATGCTACTTTGAAACTAAATGTATCATATAAGTATTGCATGCTATTTTCACTATGATTCTGCAAGTTGCCATGGTTTCTTTCTCATATTTAACTCCTTAATACTAAGAGGGAGTTAATAAAGAATTGTTATGCTTCTAATTTTACTTAATTGCATGGGGAAACAGGTCAGGCATTACCTGAAAATGCATGAAGGGCTTTAAAATGGAAGTTTATGTTTAAAATTAAAGGGAAATACCTTTGCCACTGGAACAGTAATTAACACTGAGTAGGTGCAAATTTTGTTTTCATGTTATCAAACTTTTCAATCTTTCAGACAAATTCTGCAAGTGCCATCAGTGATCCCCTTAACTCTCCCCACTCCCATCCCAGTGACCCCCACCCAGGCAAAAATATATAACAAGTACTTTACCTCCATAAATGGACAAGTCATCACACTAGTTTTGCAGAGTTCCATATAGTTTTAATCCAGCTATAACTAAATAATAGTAATCAATGCTTGGTAATTGCTTTTGACCAACGCAATCCTACATGCAAACCAGCATGTGTTCGATGGAGTGCTACGTAAGAATGTAATTTCCACTGTTACTTAAGAGCCTAGGATAGGATTTATAACCGCATAGTAGTGCTTCCCCCATTCCCTGCTCCCACCCCAACTGCCTTGTTTCTGAATCCCATGCCAGTGGATGAAAAATAATGAAGTTAGGTTCAATTTTGTTTCTGTATTGTATGCTCTTGCTCACTATATCTTATTCACTTTCCTTACAATTAAGTAAATGTTAAGTAGGCCTACAGTATGCAGCAGGGTTTCATGTTTTGTAAGGGCATAATACACATAACCACTTTTTTATATAACTCTGCTAGCTGTTACTACAGTTACTGGATCAGAAATGAGTAATCCTGAATACCTTTTCCTTCAATGACTAGTTTGAAGCAGCTTTCAAAGACTTTTATCAACGTAAAATGAAAGGCTAATTATGAAGTAAGAGGCTAACAGTAGGCATCTGTGAAATGTGAAATGTACTCATAATTAAAAAAGTACTAAATAGATCAATTGTGTGCTGTAAGCCATACCATAACTGTACTTTCAATGTTACAAGTATCAACATTGCTGTCTCGATTAAGGTGGTGCTTTTGGTCATTCCATCATTTTAAGATTTTACATTTATCAACATTGCTGTCTCTAAGTTTTTTCTCTCCATAACATCGTTTAAAGACATATGTAAACATGTCTAGTGTATGACACATTGAAGCTTTGAACTGCTGCTGCTTTCGATGTAGCAGATTTTTTGTTGTTGGAAATAGGTCATTTGTTTTGCAGTGTGCTCCAAAATACATAGTCAACTTAACTAATATTTGTAGCTATTATTGTTTCTTATTTTCACCATTGAACTTTCTATTTTCGAGGCTTACTAAATTTTGTAAATTTCATGCTGTAAGTGGAGAGACTGAGCATTGCCACCTTGTTTCCTTCAGAGAAAATTGAGTGAGAATGTGAATTTAATCCAGAACAGGCCCTCTTTATTGAGAAAGCAACAGTGCAGATCAATTAGGTGCTCCGGGTTTCCAGGTGGCATCCATTCAGATTTGAACCCGAATGGGGTCATTGGTTTACTATCAGGAATTCAGTCATTTTTATCTGGATGGAATAGGTGCCTTTGGGATCCGGAATTGGGATCAGATTTGATCAAGAATGGGGTCATTTGTTTTTTATCCGGAATTCCCAGTCATTTTTATCCGGACTGGGTGGGTGCCCCTGGGAAACGGAATCCGGATCAGATTTGATCCGGAATGGGGTCATTTGTTTTTTATCCGGAATTCCGAGTCATTTTCATCCGGAACGGATAGGTGCCCCTGGGAAACGGAATCCGGATCAAATTTGATCCGGATCAAAATTTCATCCGGCTCTTTTAAGAGTGTAAGGTATTTGTCTTCTCTTTTTTGATACTTTAGGGAGTACGCTCCAGATTGCATCACGTTTATGTATTATCTCATATGGCACTATACTGTATTATGTTGGAATCACATGTTGTGTAAAACAAATAAATGAAACGAATGAAACAAACTTTGGCATGTAAACGAAAGAAGCTGTTTTACTCAGTATTAATAGATTACGATTCCATCTCGGCAAATCTCTTGAAAGTATTTTGAGGTTGTTTTCTGCTCACATACCGTCTTGAACGTTTGTACAATAAATCTTTAGTAATCGATGATTTCGTAAATAAGAAAGTTATTAGATATGATATCCCTCTTCACATTGGGATATACTTCACCTTAAAATTAACAGCACATAAAAAAACATTGAAACAGTAAGAGATGGTCCCAGTCACAAGCTTTAGTGAAGTCTCACTTATTATAACATTTACAAATGGCCTTTGAGTCGTCATGATGGTAAAATCAAAAATGTGATGTTCCTCAGCGTAAATGGAACACCAAGAACGTTGACATTAAGGAACTTTTAAAAGAGTGAATCCTTCCTAAAATGATCAGAGTGAAACATTAATATCTTGTAGGAAGGGTTTAAGCGAGAAATTACCTTTGATTTGTAAATGAGGGAGTAAGTTTAATCAATCTGGTGAAGTTTTCATTCAAATGTGTATTTCTCGAGATATCAGCAAACGAAGTACCACATTTGTGACAGGACGTGAGCTTGAAGCAAGCAAGGTTTATGCTATCTTCTCACATTGTTGAGCAATGCTTAATCTGTTTATTTAATCCGTTGTCTTGACCTTGAATTTGAGTGGGATATAATCTTCCCATCGAGAATTTAAAGTTTGAAAATTTTCCAACTTTCACAGGTAGTGAGACATGTTATTAACACTTTATGATCCCTTTTGTGCTGCTTTGCTCCGCCTCGGTGAGGACCCAGGAGAGCAAAGTTCCCCTTTTGCAAATTTTAAGGCACCGGTATTTAAAATAAAGAAACATTAGCTTATGAGATAAATGTATTTAATTATCTTCGTATGCTTTTGGATGTGCGCTAAAAAGGCAATCTAACAGTTTTACAACATAAAATTGGACTAAAAGTTAATTGATGTGGGAAAATTGTATTGGCTGGAGAGTACTCATCACGGTTGTGACTCCATAGCTATTGAAACAATAATTCTGGAATATGTTTCCCAGAGAGGCAGTGCTTCACAAAATTCGCAAAAACAGATGCGCGCGAAGACGCCTCGCAAAAATGTAGTTTTGAGCACATTTTGTGCAAGTTTCAATTAATGCCCCGATTGACTGAACCTCGTGTCCAAATCGACACATAAACGATGTGTTTAAGTAATATTTCTTTAATACCTAAAGCCTTTTGGGGACAAACGGGGCACAGCAAACTTTTGGGGGAACATCCCTCCCTTTGGCGACGTCACTGTTTCTATAGAGTCACAATTAGTATATTTTATTTCAATTGCTAAATTTAAACAACTGTTCATGGCTAACAGGACACGGCGTGACACCAAATGGTATCTCTTTTTAAGAGGTTTACTTTTCGAATCTAATCCAACTTCCTCATTAAAATTTCACTACTATTTCATACAATTCTATCGAGAACACCATCTACAATTTTGCAAACCATTTTAGGGACATCAGCAATTCGTTCAATATTTTATAGAAAATATGTCTTTGGCGTGCCTTCTACACATGGAAACTGAAAAGTATTTTGACAAATAAAGATTCCACGAGCTATATTTAGTTTGACATGATTCTTACCATAATCTGAAACAAGATCTTTTCTTTTTCAGTTTCAATTTTTATAAGAATTATACCAAATTGTCTCAAATTGGCCCTCTTATATACTAAAACGCCCAATGCAAAACTTGTTATGTAACATGTTGCACAGTGTTGTTATTTTTCGTTAACTCTGTGTAAATTTACTCTTAACATCTGACAACTTCTTAACAGTTTCGTGTGATATTGTGGCTTTTCATGCAAACAACTGTAACTTCTTGCATCAGAACCGTCTTTGAAAGGAGTCTGAACGAGAAATTTTAACAGTAGAAATATTTGTGAGACCGCCCCCTCCCCTTGTAGAATTGCATATTGTTCACATAATGCACGTAGAGAACAGTAATTATTATGCAAAATAATCAATATGTGATGGATTTTGATGGGAACTGTTGCTGGTGTTTCACATCCTTAATGTCTTTAGCCATAAATACATATGAGGTCTACATGACCACAGATTAAGAGATCTTTTACCTACCAATAACAGAGTTCCTCATAAGGAATGTCTTCAATTTGTCAGCATTTGACGAGAAAAATGCTTTCGGGAACACGATGTAATCCTTTTCTTCTTTGACGCGGCTACATTGACCTGAAGATGGACAAAAGAAACAAGAGGGTAATCTACAGACTTGCATATCTCATCGATAGCACATGCACTGCACTGAGCTAAATAAATGGAGGACGCACGTCAATAGACCCTTTTCTAAATAGCAAATTCAAAGGATTGTGGGACAGAGTTGTGGTAAGCCCAAAGATATTATAAGCATAGATTCCAATCTCCTATACCTACACCGTTATGCTGAGTGACTCCTTATGGAGAGGCAAATACCGGGGCGGAAGTGCCAATTTGACATGCCTGCCGATCTAATTGGCGACGTGCGTACAAAAATAGGAACTCGTTATAGAAAATTCCATCGTTAAAAGAGGTAAGCGTGAAAAATGTAATCTGCGCGTACATTTACGTCACTAATGAACATCATAGACATAATTTCCCACTTTGGGACACCTATTCACCAAGTCTGTAGAAGTTCGGTCCAGCCAACTAGTAGCAGTTTTGGACCTGAAATGTACATTGAAACCTCTGCCATGTGACCTTTTCTTTTATCTCGATTGTCATGGTAACAATATACTATGGTAGAACTTTTCGTCCTTATTATACTTTTCAAGTTTACTGTCAGTTCAATGTTTCCTCTTGGAATTACAACTAGAAAACGGTTCTTACACAATTTGACTTTTGGCCTCTGACCTTTCATACTGACCTCTGACGTTTGACCTTACTTCCGGGGTTTGCAAAACGCATTTTTCCACCCTTGAGTACCTTCCCAGCAAGTTTGAATAGAATCTCTCCAGCTGTTAAGCAGAGCTTTTGAAACAAGAAAATGTACATTTGATCTTCTGTCAGGTGACCTTTGACCTCGTTTGCCATGGCAACCACATATTTTGGTAGAACCTTCCATCTCTGCTATACATGTGAAGATTCATGAACGTGCAATGTTTCCTCTTGGACTTATATCCAAGAAACGATTTGTACCCAAATTGACCATTGACCTTTACTTCCGTGTTTGCGAGACACATTTTCCACCCTTGGGTACCTTCCCACCAAGTTTGAAGAGAATCGGTAGAGCCGTTTGGTAGCAGTTTTCAAAGCAAGAAAATGAACATTTGACCTTATGTCACTTGGCTTTAACCTTGGTTTCCATGAAAACCACATATTTTGGTAGTTTTAGACACTATTATATGTGTGAAGTTTCATGTAAGTAGGATGTTTTCTTTTGGAATTATAGTGAAGAAAGTGATTTTCACAAAATTTAACCTTTGACCTGTACTTTCGAGGGTCTGCGAGACACAGTTTCCTACGCTGGGCTACCTTCCCACCAAGTCTGAAGAGAATAGGTGTGGCCACAAGGAGGAGTTCACGGCATAACTTTTCCCTTAAAATACATACATATAACCTTTGAGCTAGGTTACCATGGCAACCACATATTTTGGTAGTATTAGACACGTTAATTATATGTATGAAATTTCATGTCAGTGGGATGTTTTCTTTTGGTATTATATTTTCACAAATTTGACCTTTGACTTCTGACCTTTACTTCCAGCACAGTATTTAGTGGGTCATAAGGGTTCCACTTTAGTTACCTTCCCACCAAATTTGAAGAAAATCAGCAACGTCGTTGGGGAGATACTCACAAAACAAAAGTGTACACACAAACACACTAACACACACCCACAACCCCACACGCACGGACACGTTTTGACCCTTCTTCAGTTATGGACTTCCAGTCACCCTGGGGTACCCCACCATTGGTTAGCCGCTAAGACAAGTTACTTGGGAAAATTAACTGTTACCATGACAATGGTCGCTATCTCAGCTTACATTGCCGTATGCAGCCCTAATCTCATCCTCGTCACAGAGGGATGAGATAAAGAAATGCTTTTCTCGGAAATTTTCATTTCTACTTTTATCTCATTGCTCCATGAGGCCCTTTGCAGTTGAGCTATATACCCAAGACCCCAGAGCCCCCCCCCCCCCAAGAAAAACTTGTATAAAACTAGTTTTTTGTCCATAATTCCAAGAGGAAGCATTGCACATACATCAACTTCACACGTACAATAGGAATGACAAGTTCTACCAAATTCTGTGATTGCCATGGCAACCGAGGTCAAAAGTCACATGACAGAAGGTCAAATGTGCAATTTTTTCGTTTCATTAACTGCTATTAGTCGGCTCCCAGTAAACACGTTAATATTGTAACAATATAAGGAAAACATTTGCACTAATGTTGCGGAAACGTTAAACCATAATGTTAAAATTACATTAAATGTTGAGTCGCTAGAAAAGCCCGGAAATATTTTCCTGATGGTCCACTACAACAACATAAGGGAATTAGTACGACATTTGTACAATGTCAAAACAAAACATTTTACAACTGTTCGAAGAATGTTCAGGTAATGCTATATTAATATTGTTTCAAAACATTTTTGAAACTCTAGAAGTCAATATGAGAAAAATGTTGACGTTAACATTGTTACAACATGAACCAACTATGTTTTTAAAACATTTTGCACTAATGTTGCAGAAACGTGAAACCATAATGTTAAAATTATATTAAATGTTGAGTCGCTAGAAAAGCGGGGAAATGTTTTCCTGATGGTCCCCTACAACAACATAACGGAATTAGTACGACATTTGTACAATGTAAAAAAAAAACATTTTACAACTGTTTGAAGAATGTTCAGGTAATGCTATATTAATATTGTTTCAAAACATTTTTGAAACTCTAGAAGTCAATATGAGAAAAATGTTGACGTTAACATTGTTACAACATGAATCAATTATGTTTTTAAAACATTTTGCACTAATGTTGCGGAAACGTGAAACCATAATGTTAAAAACATATTAAATGTTGAGTCGCTAGAAAAGCAGGAAAATGTTTTCCTGATGGTCCCCTACAACATAACGGAATTAGTACGACATTTGTACAATGTAAAAAAAAACATTTTACAACTGTTTGAAGAATGTTCAGGTAATGCTATATTAATATTGTTTCAAAACATTTTTGAAACTCTAGGAGTCAATATGAGAAAAATGTTGATGTTAACATTGTTACAACATGAATCAATTATGTTTTTAAAATATTAAATGTTGAGTCGCTTGGAAAGCGGGAAAACGTTTTCCTGATGGTTCCTGTAACAACATAAAGGCATTAGTATGACATATGTACGATGCTAAAGAAAACATTTATAAACTGTTTGAAAGATGTTCAAGTAATGCAATGTCAATATTTTTTAAAATATTTTAGAAACATTAAAATTAATATCAGCAAAATGTTGATGTTAATATTGTTAAAACCTGAATCAAATATGTTTTTAAAATATTAAATGTTGAGTCGCTGGGAAAGCGGAAAAATGTTTTTCTGATGGTCCTCTACAATAACATTAGGACATTAGTATGACATTTGTACAATATAAGAGAAAAGATTTTATAACTGTTTGAATAATGTTCAGGTAATGCTAAATTAATATTATTTAAAATTACTTTTAGGACTTTAAAAACTAATATCAGAAAAATGTTGACACTTAACATTGTTGAAACATGAATCAATTATGTTTTTAAGATATTTAATGTTGAGTCACTAGGAAAGCAGGAAAATGTTTCACTAATGTTTTACACTGCATCATTATTATACTAGTTTTACAATGTTCACAGAAATATTGTACAACTGCTTTAAAAGTGCTGGAAAACACCACATCAATGTTGCTTAAACCTTTTCAAAATGTCGGTCACATAGTACTGAAAACATTGCTGTGACGGTGCAAAAAGTGTTGTTGTGATATAAGCATGACAATTTTGGAATGCGATATAGAGGGTATAGCACACATTTAACAAGTCTAAGCAGGATATAGTACACTGGTTTTACTAAACCACATTATTATGCGACTGAAGCATGGTGCCCTTTACAATAATATTTTACCTCTACAGTACAGTATATGCAGGTACAGTAACTGTGTTAACAACGTTCAGGCAAGGCATACACCTACAGTACTGCATATCTTACTCAAGCATTACAGTAGGTATAACGTTTATAAAACCTGAAATACTGCATTGCAAAATGAGCAGCCATTTCCATCATTCTATTCTACCGTATGCTCTTACCTGCTCTTTTGTGCACTTTTCTACCATGCTACACTTCAACACAGCACTGTACCGTTATTCCGTTACAGCCACATCATGATACTGTATCACCAAGACAACTCTATATTAAAATTACAATATTTACCAGCTCCTTCAATAAGCACTGTAATGTTTTGCATACCATTTTCAAGGAACTTACGGTAATGTAAAGACCGTAAATACTGTACAGTAGTCGGAACAACATGTCCATAAAGTTTGCTGTTACATCAAATGTCTTGAACATTAACTTTCAGTAACTAAACCAATTGTCCAAGATGTTGAAATATTGTTTCCCCCAAAGTGATATAAATGTTAAGGCTGGAGTGAACAAAATATACTAGTTGTTGGTTATCATAAGTCACCAGTTTATAAACCAAACTCCAAATTTAAGCTTCGTACATAATATGACATGCGTGCATGTGTAATTGCAGAAAACAGGCTTTTTAGTTTCATAGTGTATTCTTCACGACCTGTTTCACCTTAGTACCTTTGAAATACTCAAAATCCAAATGAAGTATAAAATTTATGAAGATCCTTCCCCTGATTTCAAACTGTACTACAAAACTCATGGGAGTTCCAATAACACTTTAATCAATAAAATCCTTTAGCCATTTCCTAGAGGCTACAGTATGTTCCATTGAAAACATGACAATGCAGTTGCTGTACTGACTTCTTTCAGTGTTGTTGACTACAGAAAAAGGTGCTCCAAAATCTTGATCACAGGGATATTGCTATGCAGCTACAGTTCAGTACATGCAGCATTGTAAGTTTCAACACCGCCTAACAACTTGCTGGTACAGATACAGCAGTTGTTTGCAATCACTGACAATCAAGCACCTTCCATCAAATCAAATTGTCGACAAAAGGTGGAAAAACGGTAAGTTTTTTATCCAATGGGAAAGTTATCTTCTTTCAAGTTCATGACACAGTTGTATCTGCACTAGCAATGTGCTACTGTATGATGGCGAGACTATGCAGCAATACGTATGCTTTCAAAATTACCTTGGAGAATATGTTAAGTTGCAGCAGCACATACAGACCGTACACGTACGTCACAACCCATTTCTTGTGCAGTTCAGTACATATTGGATGGCAGCCTGAAAAGACAAAACAAAAAAATCTTAGTACACTGATCAAGTGATATTGTAAGGACTCTTTTCATACAGCCTGTGCACTTACTGAGTCACTGTAAGTACATTGAACTGCTGATGTGATGATAAAGAAGGGTGTCTTGCATACTGTGGTTTCAGCAGGAGAGCAGCCCTGTAGCCTTTTCAATTCCCTCAGTCTTTTTGGGGACTTTGTGAGATCCTGGACTGACACATATTTTTTAACATTACAATACAATGCAAATACTGTGCTACCAACTACCTACTGTACCTGTATCTGGCCTTGCTGACCTCCCCATCTTCAGGGAAGCTTTGCTTGTGCATTTTTCAGCAAGCCTTTCATCAAGCAGGTGCCAGGGGACTTTTACCCCATAGTCCTCAGTTTGCTCAAAAGAGAGGGCTACTGTACTTTCCAGTTTCACAGAAAGTACTGTACCTTCTAATATGTCCCAACATATTAAACTTATAACTAAATTTATGTAGGGTTCCAATAAGACTGAGCATTTTCCTGGACTTCTGCATGTAATATTTCCTTGCACTGTGGTTACTGACTTAAGTTGCTGAGCCCATTTCACAGACTTTTTGCATACTGTAGTCATGCCAAACAGCAGTGTTTCCACAACTCTGAGTCTGTTCTCATACCCCACACCCCACCACCACATTCCTCCGGAAAAAGTTTTTCTTTTTCTTCAATACTGCTTCATTCTTCAAGTATCTAATGTTAGCCCCCAAACATTTGCTGTGCCTCCCAATGAGATTTTGGGTATGAAAAAAAGTTATGCACAAACACACCATTCACGCATATGTCAATATAAACAGGAGGACCCTCTCTTACTTAATCACTCAAACATACGACTAAAATTGCACACAAGGTTCTCAAAAGTACAATTTTGTGGCGCACTTTGCATACATCTATGTATTTTTTGAACTGTACGAAAGGAGTGCCTTATTGGGAGATGTAGTCCACAGCTATTGTTTCAACCTTTATTTTCAAAAGCTATGAGACTACTGTGGCCTTGAGTCCTCTCCCTTCAATACAATTCCCACATCGATTATTTTTGAGTCATATCTTACAGTATGTTCAAAAACTGCAAAAAATTGTGATATTCATTGTCTTTTTCAATGTGTATCCAATACATATACAGATAATTAAATAGCTTTACTCTCACAGGCTAACATCTGTTTATTAATAGATATTGGTGTCTTCAAATTTGCATGGTGAAACTTTGCTCTCCTAGTATATCCTTGCCGAAGTGCAGCCAAACACCACACCAGGGATCACAAAGTGGTGATACCTCCAAAAGGAGTAAAAGGACTTGCACAAAACTTTCATAGATGCTAAAAACCAGAATTCTCTTGCCACTTCATGCATACACCAGGGATGGTCTCAGCGGGAGCCACCCACCCTTTTCCATTTATGCTGAAGAAAATGATACAAAATATATATCTTTTCTGGGTCATAATTATAATTTTGAGGCACCCAAAGCCCACTGAACTGCATTCAAGCGAGCTTCTTTCCACATTTTCCTCGCTAGTCCCGGATCTGCAGCCATTAGATGTACCTTGGATGCTCTAATTTGAAAGCTTCCCTTAGTGGCACACTTGGAAGGTAGTTGTCTCAACATTAATTCCTATTGGACAGCATGAGTGGATTTATTTTTAAGCTCAGTGCAAACATTACCATGATCCGCTGTCCCCATTCACACCCCCCCCCCCCCCCATTAAACCGTCAGTGCGAGTAAGGTGAATATCATGGGTGGAAAAAGTTGGGAGTTTCCTTACACTGATATTTTGGAAACTAGAGGGAAATTTTCCTTTTTTGTACATGAAAAAAGAGAAAGAATTGTGGAAAATTTTACTCCCTTCCTGGGAAATTAACATATTTTCCATCCCTGGGCTAATACAATGGTCTAATTGTGATTTCAATTTTTGTAGCCTGTTTAAGTGCGCTGTAATGACATTTTGGAGATAGTCAAATCCCTTCAGTGGACCCCTGGAGCCTAATGCCTAAGGGAGCACTGCCCCCACTCCCCCCCCCCTTCAAAAAGTATGGTGACACCACAGGAAACAATCTTCCCTTGTACCGGGCAAGCTCTTCCCACTTTGTGGTTGAGCTAATGTGAAAATGACCCACTAGAGGCATTTAGCAGTTTACAGTAGGAATTACGTACTTTGCATGAAAATTCTTGCAGGGTTGTATTTAAATCTTACAATGTTTCCTTACAAATATGCACTGAAAGGTTGTATATACAGTATTCAAAATTAGTTCAGCCTCCAACTTTGTAGGCTGTACATGTACACAGTACTACTTCACTCTAAGTTTGATAATAACATCTTTTCTAAGTTATGAAAGTACTGTAATTGCAAGTTTTGCAACCCACTACCAACAATTCAACTAGCTTTGCAAAAGCCCAGCAACTACGTAACTACTGTACTTTATTCTGCTGTAAAGTAGAAAATCTTTATTACTGTAAGACAGTTATCAAACCCTTGGGATCTTCCACTTGTTCCTGGTAATTAGAACTGTACTCACCATGTATTATACAGTACAATAACTCTTAAAAAGAGTCCCTAACTGTAGTGTCTGTGCTCTTTACACCTTAGAGGATCCAAACAGATCTAAATACTGAGTAAAAGATAGGAAGTTGACCAACTGTAAATAGGGCAGGCACTATCTTTCAACTACTGTGGAGCAAATCAAAATGACTTACCATTTGTTATGCTGTCCCACACTGGTCACTCAGACTGCCTCTGGAGAAAGAAGGTTGTATGCACCTCATTCATCTACTGTACAGTAACACACACTGTACAATAAAGGAAAGCCGAGGACCTTCACCAGTGTGAAAGCTGCAGTGTAGCACTTTTAATAAGACACCCGATGAACCACTTAGTTGCACGGCATGAAGAGGGTGACTGTTAGGAAAAGAAAAGAAACCTGGATCAAGATTTTGAGCAGCCCACAGTGTTGCAACTTTACAAAAGTACTGCAGGCTTGTGTTGGCATGCAAGCCTGCTCATATCAACAGCACTCTGCAGTCTGCACTTTAAATGCATTTTGGGTACTGTATTTCCATGTAAAATCACCCAAAACTGATGAGAAACATTGGGTGTTCCACCTAACCATGAAGGAGTAACAGTAAAACACATGTCCAAATTTTTCTCTGTTGTAGATGAGATACAAAAACTTTTGGTTATATTCTGTAAATCTCAATACCTACAGTACAGTATAGTTGCCTACTGTACATGGTCAACCCACCCACTGAAGTCTGGAATGGAGTTCTTCCCAGCGAGTTTTTCTGTGGGGCCCAATATGAACCCCAACCCTATCCTTAATACTGCAATTGGTTCATTTATACTCTACGGGTATGCATGCTTGCCTTGTGAAAAAGACATCCCTGCATACCCAAACAGCACATGCTTGCAATTTGAATACGTATGGTATGGATATTGACCTCCTTAAAATGTACTGTAAGGTCATGCCCACCTGAATAAATGAGTTATTTCAGGAACATCTACTGAAAACTCACAAAAAAACTTGCACATTCTAAAAAACCAGTACAGGTACAGTATGTACTGTATGGGTAAAATTCACACAGCATACCAATTTTCAACTTTCTATCTCAAATGGCCCAATACAAAATGAGTCCCTGAAAATGCAAAACATCTCATTCAGCAATGCATCAAAGCAAAATAAGGATGGAAGCCTTTGTTCAAGGCTTAGGGGCTGTGATTTCAAAACAACTTTACGTATATTTACCTAGAACTTTCTGTGTGTTCATGTCGACCATAAAGCAAACCCTGGGAAGGTCAACATTGAAGCACTGTGTAATGTGAGATGGAATGATCCTGGGTGGAAAAATATGGGAAGCTGGGAGGCTCCTTCCCAGGAAATTGGGGTATTTGGAAGGAAGTTTTGGCAATTGGAGGGATACTGTATTTACCTTTTTCTCATGAAAATACAAAAGGAATTCTGAAATATTTGACTCTGTTCCTGGGAAATAAACATTTTTTTCAGCCCTGGGAATGATCCTCGAATGTACTGTAAGTCTTCAAAAAAAGTTTGCATTTATTATTATTATTATTATTATTATTATTATTATTATTATTATTATTATTATTATTATTATTATTATTATTCTTATTATTATTATTATTATTATTATTATTATGATTATTATTATATTATTATTATTATTATTATTATTATTATATTATTATTATTATTATTATTATTATTATTATTATTATTATTATTATTATTATTATTATTATTATTATTATTATTATTATTATTATTATTATTATTATTATTATTATTATTATTATTATTATTATTATTATTATTATTATTATTATTATTATTATTATTATTATTATTATTATTATTATTATTATTATTATTATTATTATTATTATTATTATTATTATTATTATTATTATTATTTATTATTATGATTATTATTATTATTATTATTTATTATTATTATTATTATTATTATTATTACACGAAATTTATATATAGCGCCCCATTCAATTAAAAATTGCTCTAAGGCGCTTTACAAACAAAGATAAAAATAAGGTAAAAAAAAAAAAAATAAGGTAGATAAAAGGTTATAAAAGTTTAAATGGTAAAGACAAATATAAGATAGAATTGTAAGAAAATTAAATGAATAATAATGACAAAAATACAAAATAACTCAAAAATTAAGTATGTGCAAGATAAAAAACAAGTAGAAAAATACATTAATCCGTGTTGGCAGCTCTAAAAAACATCGTTTTAAGTAATTTCTTGAAGTGCGTTATGTCTAAATTAATATTGCATATGTCTTGAGGTAAGTTATTCCATAATGTGGCAGCAGTATAATCAAAACGTTTTAATTCATAAGTTGATGATCGAGTTAAAGGCACACTAAGTAAATTTTTATTCATTGAGCGTAAGGATCTAGGGGGAATATAAGGTATGGTTAAGAGCCTTAAAGGTAAGTAAAAGAATTTTAAATTGTGATCTAAAACGTACAGGTAACCAATGTAATTCATACAATACAGGCGATATATGGTTGCGACGAGGAGTTCTAGATATAAGGCGAGCTGCACAATTCTGTGTGCGTTGTAGGCGGTTTGTTAGAGACTGTGATATACCAAATAATAAAGAATTACAATAATCGAGGCGAGAAGTAACGAGGGATTACACCAGTGTTTTACATGCATCAGTTGTAATAAAATTTCTAATTCTACCTATGTTACGTATATGGAAATAGCAAGACTTGACAATATGATTTACATGGGTCTCCATGGTAAGATGAGAGTCAAAATAAACTCCTAAGTTCTTAACAGTAGATGCAGAATAAATGGTGTTGGTTCCAACTGTTATGTGCGGAGTTACATTATCTTTCAATTGAGTTTTGGGTGAAAAAATAATTAGTTCCGTTTTAGCATCGTTTAACATAAGTTTGTTACTCCTCATCCACGCCCCAACATCGTTTACACATTTCTGCAACTTTTCTCGTGTTTCAGTCCATGGTGTTTTGGGATCGAACTGTAAATAGAGCTGTGTATCATCGGCGTAGCAGTGATAGTTGACCTGATGCCGCTTAATGATTTCACACAATGGTTTGGTGAACATACAATAAATGATGGGGCCAAGTACTGAGCCTTGTGGGACGCCACTATTAAGTTGTTTACCTATCGACGAAGTCTTGCCAATTTTGACCCATTGTTTTCTCCCCGTCATATAAGATTTGAACCAGTTTAATGCATTAAGTGTAACCCCAAAAGTTTTTTCCAGACGTTGAAACAAGATTTGGTGGTCAATAACATCGAAAGCAGCGGACAAGTCAAGTAAGATAAGAGCTACGTTAAACTTCGAATCAAGTGAAACTGCTATATCGTTCTGCACCTTCAATAGAGCGGACTCTGTTGAATGGTGTTGTCTGTAAGCAGACTGATAGATATCATGCAAAGCATTTACAGATAGGTGGTGACTTAATCTATTTGGTACAACTCTTTCAACTAGTTTCGATACAAATGGTAATTGGGATACAGGTCGGTAATTTTTAAGAGAGTTTTTGTCCAGTCCAGTTTTTTTCAAGAGTGGAGTTACGCTCGAATGTTTGAATGGTGGCGGAACGAGAGACTCGGCAAGGGATTTATTAACAATGGCTGTAATAATAGGGAGCAAAACATCGACACACCTCTTCAATATCCATGTTGGCAAAGGATCCATGGAACACGATTTATTTGGTGCACGAAGAATTAATTCCCGTATCTCAGTCTCATTGGTAGGTTCAAATTGTGAAAGGCATTCTCCATTAAAGGTAACATCGGCTTCCATTATGTCCGTCCATCTGACGTTTTTATCAAACTGTTGGTGAATGGAAGCAACTTTATCTATGAAAAACTCATTGAATTGATTTGCGAGGTTTTCGGCCGAAGTGTGATCGGGCAAAATTAAGCTACTATTTTCCCCCATAATGTGGCGAGTCAATTGAAATAGTTGCTTCATGTCATTACCGCATTCAGTAATCTTAGTTGAGTAATAGTTTTGCTTTTCTTTAACAAGTAATTTATTTACATCACGACACGATTGTTTGTATATCAGAAAATGAACAGTAAGTTTTGATTTTCTCCAGACTCTTTCAGCCTTACGGCGCTTATGTTTCGCATCTCTCAATCTATCAGAATACCAAGGTGCGTTCGGACGCAATGTTACATACTTTGTGATTAGTGGTGCATGAATATCCATTAGGCGTGTTAACTGACTATTGTAAATGTCAACCAAATCACTTAATGGACGATCCGTAACCATCAACTCGGCATTATTCCTAATGTCGTCCACCAAGTCTGAAATTTGTATAGAGCGATACTTTCGGTACGTTATACATTTTTGTGGATGCTTTGGTTTACCCATATCAAGGTTGAAATGCACAGCGTAATGGTCGCAGGTTAAATTTCCATTGGCATCACCAAGATTAGGATCAGTGATTATCGGAGATCCAGATAGAAAATCACTCGACGCGGACTCATTGGTTATTACAGTGTCTAGTGTATGGCCCGCACGTTGGGTGGGTCCAGTAACGTTTTGCACAAAACCATAAGCATCAAGCAAACTGCAGAACCGCTTGGTATTAACATCATTTGCTTTATCGAGATGAAAATTAACATCGCCAGCAATGACAACCTTATCAATGGACGAGGCAAGACTCTCCAAAAATTGCGACCACTCATCAAAAAATACTGTATTTTTGAGTCCGTTTTTGGTAGAAGGTGGGGGTCTGTAGACGACACACATAATAAAATGAGAATCCATGTTACTGACCCTGCAGTTCATGTACACTATTACACACGATAAGCTTAAGTTCAATAAGCTCATAATGTACTTAAGGGTTTAGAACAAACAAAACATTCATAAACAGTATTAACCTTACCATAAAACTACTTGAACTTGAGGACACAATGCCTCACCCACTCTCCCCAAATATGAAACTTCACTGCACTTCTAGAGAAGCTGCAGGGGGTAGTACCTTGTAACTGAAATTACACTTCCACTTAACAATAAACTTGAATAAAGACCAGGTAATGTACACTAGGTCAGATGAGCCTATGTTTTGAAACATCAGCAAAAAATTTTGCACTTAAGCAATTATACAGTAGGCCAGATCTACTCCACAACAGAGATTCACTCAGTGAACAAATTCATCATTTATGGCTTTTTCACAAAACTTTGGCTTCAGTGGTTCCAAAAGTACAGTAGTATACACAATACAATTAAGTACTGTACTACTCCTAGAAATAAAACTGTACCATTTGTGAAGGTAATTATCAATTAATTCAGACAACAGTGTGATGCAATTGTACTTTTACTTACCCTGTATACCTGCATAATTTAGTATACAGTTTACTGTATATACTAAAGTACGACAATTATTTTTTTTTCTGAAAATTCAACATTACCGTACCTCTGAGTCTTTGTCATAGAAGTCACAACAGCTGCTGCAAATACTGTACACTCCAAACTGGACGCTCTCTGGTCTTGATATTTCCTTTTCTCTGAAAATAATTCAATATTCATGTAAGAGTTTGATCAGTTTCAGCACAGAAATTTTGACACCATACAATGGCTAGCTCACTGGCTGTACCTTACAATACCCTGAGAGTGTACTACATTGGTCTCTTACCAACAACTTGGCCCTAGGTAAATCTCGGACCATACATCTCGACCTCCAAGACATGCAGAGATGCCAACATTTACATCCAGAAATCAGGGAGGTTTCACACAGAAATCAGGAAGGTTTTTAGAATTACATGCAACTTAATTGGAGAAAGTCCTTCTTGAATCAGGGAGGTTGTCATATTTATTAGTCAGAATGGACAGAAATCCATGAATTTTCAGGGAGCCTCCCTGAGAATCAGGGAGGGTTGGCATCTCTGGACATGTCATGTCCTCAGATGCGGCGGAAAACATGTCACCAACTACTGTAATATTAAGTTCCGTACCTGCACAAAGTGAGAGAGTGCTACAGTACAGCTTTAGCAGGGAGTCAAATTACCACGCTGCAAATGATTTTTGGAAGTGAAGGTGATGCACCCAGTTTGAATTTACTTTTTTAATGCAGCACCCAGTTTGAAATTTTACCACCCAATTTGAATCTCACTACCAAGTTTTAAATTTTATCACACTCTAAACTGTAAATATGTACAGTATCAGACACAAAACATCATTCAATTGAATATTGTTTTGGAAAAAACCAAAAATCATGCAACTGACCAAAGACAATGTCATTCAGTTCTTGAGATATGGCCAACATCATGTGAGAATGATGCAATGTCCATTAACTCCCACCCAGTTTGACATTTTCCCTAGCTAGAAGCCTGGTTAATCTGTGACCTGACTGACTTCAAAGTCATACAGTATCTTCTGCCCTGTCCATTTTAGCAAGATGAAGCCACACAGATGGGAATTTGAATCAGTGAAAATCAGCTGTGCTTTAAAATTTCACAACTGAAAGTCCATCTCCTTAACAAACCGTAGCCTACAGTCAGTGTTTCGATTTACCTGGGTGCATGTGTAATGTGATTTTCGTAGCGACCGTGGAATCTTTACATGCACAAGATGCATCTAGGCCGTACCCTTGCCTAGCATTCAGATTAATTTCAGCACACAAACTGCACACACTAAGTCAATACATCAATGCACTGACCAAACCAAGTGGATGCACTTTACGTACAAATATCCCACATATTCTTGTTGCGTGCGTTCACTGGTTCGCTCTAGTACTGTACAGTAGTTATGTTGCGCTCTGAGAGCCCAATACCGATGTGGTACAACATAAACTCTCCATACAGTTTGGTTGTGGCTGCTCTGATTGAAACAGACTAGGCTAGGCTTGACATATACATGTCACGGTATATATCATATGCAACATGTTAGGACTCAGTGCGTTTGAGCTAGTGCTAGCAGCTCTAAAGAAAAAATATCGTAGCTCAAAATTAGCGAAGTAAATTTTTGGAAAATATTGTTAAAGGCTTAGAGCATTTTACCCATGCCTCATACATATTTTGTGAAATGAATGCCAACTAGATAATTTTGGATACCTGTCTATTAACGATGGGGCTTGCTACAGTACTAAGACTGCAGCCCTACGACTATAGTGTGTACAACAATAGCATTAAAATTTAAAGTGACTTCAAGACATCGTAGTCAATGCAGATGGGCCGTGGGCAGTTGAAGGTTAAGTGCATTGGTCCTAGTGATCGTGGGCCAGGGGTGGCGCCAGGGGGGGACAGGGGGCTACAGCCCCCCCCCGGGGGGGAAGTACACCCCCCCCCCCCGTCGGGGAAGAAAATTTGGGTCCGTCGGGGAGCAGGAACCTCGATTTTTTTTTGACAAAAAAAAAAAAAAAAAAAAACCTTATTGGAGTGGCAATCGCGAATGAAAGTGTGTGATAAACGGTGTGCACGCCGCTGGGGACAGGGTGAGACATCCTTTTCGGCGCGGCCCTCCCCCACGAGTTGACCCCCGACACCACCCCCCCCCTGCTCTCCAGATTCATGTCCAGTATATCCCGGCCTACGGTATACTGAAACACATACACTTCCTGATAAAGGCCACTCGAAGTTACCGTACCCTGCGTCCTCGCGTAAGAGACATCTTACCCAGAAACACCTGTGAAGCAAACTTTTAGTGTTGCCACCAGTGAAATCAGTTTCTCCAATCTAGCAAACACGAACCGTGAAAGACTTGGAACCGACAGTAGCGGACCATAGCCGGCGAGCGCTTATTAAATTTTAGTTTAAATTAATTCAGTCGGGGGCCCGGAACCGGATCTCACTGCCGGCATTGGCCATGTCGGGTGGCTCATGCGAGTCCAGGTGCGAGTCATGCCTCTCCTTCTGTTATTCAATTCTATTATTCTAATATCAAATAATATGAGCCTAGAGTGGCTGAATTGCTCGCAGCTCTCCAGTCTCTGTTTTGCAATGTGTTTACAACAAATGATTTCTCATCTTTGATGGGGCGCTTTGATCGCACCGACAGTCGGCGACAGGCCAATACATATTGTCCTAAGGACTATAACCGAGGGCAGTACGCAGAAGAGCGCCGCCTGCAGCCCTCGAAGGATTCGCTGTAGAGGCTCCCATCGAAACCTCACGCCGGGAAAACGGCGATTCCCGGAGTTTGATAGCTATGTCCAAGATGTCTATGAAATCATAGACAAAGTCGACGCCGAGTTCGAGAGAAGGTATAATAAGATAACATTGCAATCATGAAAGTATAACATCTCGTTGTCCAACATCCTCCAAATACTTGGACCAGCGTGCATTGGAAGAGGTTGCCGCACTGGTCGGAGCTTATATCGAAGCGCTGTCCCATGAGGTATGCACTTTCAAAAGCCTACTTAAAACGGAAAGAAGAGGCGGAACGCCTGGCAGTCTCCTTGATCTCCGAGCATACCTACAGGAGTTGAAAGCTGCATTCTTTGAATTGGAGCGCATTGTCTCTATTGCGTGTACACTTCCGTTTTCATCTGCAGAATGTGAACGGAACTTCAGTTCCATGAGGCTGATCAAAAACGACTTGCGTTCTGTAATGTCAAATGAACGCTTGGAGAGCCTTATGACACTGGGCATACACCGGGAGCGTGGGAACAGAATAAATTTGGACAATGTCATCAATCGATTCAGGCCATGTTTCCAATGCAGAATTGAAATATGAGCCTGATGTTAGTTTCATCAACTCAGAGAGAGAGAGAGAGAAAGGGGGGGGGGCTCAAGGTCTCATACAGTATCTGATTTCATATTTATATCATTTTATTGAGATGGTGATCATCAACTACAATTATCTGTATAAGCTTTTAATTTCAAATGGACTTTCCAACCCCAAATCCGGAATGGTCTGTTCTCTTCTATTTACCTTGACAAGTTGGCATCTACTACGAGGTAACTTCTTTAAGTTCATTTCGATAAAAACAACTGGGTGAAGGAAGTGATAGATACTTATGACATAGGCTAACAGGGATATCATGAATTTCGACAATCCGTGGAATTTGGGAATCCATTTGAGTAAATTCAGTGATCCATTTTGAACCCACCGCTTTTGAAGATGTTATATATAATGTTCTATACAATTACAGTCAATAATGCTATTTGCACCTTTAGTGGTAACTGCACGTTTTCCAGTTTTCTGCCGATGACGGCGATGCCGATGAGGCCTGCCGCCTTTCATAATCATTACATCATTTACGTGTTTGGGTTCTCCGAGACCGTCAAGACAGAATTTTATGTACGGCTCTACTGAAGAAATTTTGCGTCTTGTGGCTAATCCGCCAAACTAGAGTTGAGAGTAACGATTTCAATTATTGTTTCAATAAAAGATGATGGCATCATGCAACCACGTTTTTCTGTAAATTCTGTTACGAAATTCTCTTATTATTTTTCATATATCTTTCCGAGAACCCTCAAATATTATGGGCGGTAATTTGGCCAAACTCTATCTTTAAACATGTATGTTGTATGTGTGTGTATGTATGTATGTATGTATGTATGTATGTGTGTATGTATGTATGTATCAGTAATCTTATCCACGGAAAATCGCAGCCCCCCCCCCCCCGTCGGGGAATCCAGCCCCCCCGTCGGGCAAATCCTGGCGCCACCCCTGTCGTGGGCTTAACTTCTGGGACCACAAACTCAGAATTTTAGACGAAAGCTGAACTGAAGTCAACAAAAACACACACTTAACATAACATAACATAACAGGTTAAAGGGCAAAGGAGGGCTAAGGCCCCATTAGATGCCCTGAAGTCCAAACAACCATAACTGAAAACAAAGAACCAACCAATACCAAACGAGCCCAGCACAATTAGATTCTACCGCACTTATGGAAGAACTTGTCAATGTTAACCTTAAAGCAGTGCACAGATGTGGAGTTAACTACCCACTCAGGCAGACTATTCCACTCGTTAACAACTCTATGAGAAAAGCTGAACTTCCTAATGTCGAGCCTTGCAAAATTCTTAACCAGCTTCTTACAATGGCCTCGAACCCGAGAATTACATTGAACCTTTAAATAATTGCAAGAGGACAAAGGATTCCTTTCAAAGAGAAATTTGTACACCTGAAGCATGTCCCCCCTAATCCTTCTCAACTCCAGGGTGGTAAGCCCAAGATGCTTAAGTCTAACATGATAAGGTAGGTGTCTCACCTCGGGTATAAGGCGAGTGGCTCTCCTCTGAACTTGCTCTAAAAGAAGCTTGTCCTTTTCATAGAAGGGACTCCAAGCCTGGGCTGCATAGTCGAGGTGGGGTCTTACCAACTGCTTATACAGATTTAGTACAATTTCTTTACTAAAACTACTGAAATTCCTCTTGATCAATCCAAGCACCCTATTAGCCCTAGCAGCAGCAGCTGCACACTGTCTAGATGGCTTTAAATCACCTGTAATAACTACACCCAGATCCTTCTCAAAAGTCACATCACTCAGAATACTACCATCCATGTTATAATCATAGCTGAAATTTTTAGGACCAAAGTGAAGGACTTTGCACTTATCTGCATTAAAAGACATTTGCCAAGTCTGAGACCATGAAAATAACCTATCCAAGTCTTTTTGCAGTAATGAGGCATCATCCTTATCACTAACCTTCCTATAGAGCTTAGTATCATCAGCGAACTTACTAATACTAGATGTGAGAGAGCTATCAATATCATTGATGAAAATTAAGAAAAGAAGCGGGCCAAGAACAGAACCCTGTGGAACTCCACTTGTAACTTCTTTCCAAGAAGAGAAATTACCATTAACAACAACTCTCTGAGATCTACCATTGAGCCATGAATTTATCCAGTCAGCACAACTGCCCATGATGCCTAACCTATGCAGTTTAACCATAAGTCTACCTAATGGAACTTTATCAAAGGCTTTTGAAAAATCAAGGTAAATGACATCAACACTGTGACCACAGTCAAGAGATAAGGAAACATCTTCAAGAAAGCTCAGTAAATTAGTAACACAAGATCTACTCGGTAAAAAACCATGCTGTGACAGATTGAGTAACCCATTATCTAAAAGATATTTAAGCAAACAATCCTTGATTACAGATTCCATAACTTTGCACACAACACTGGTTAAACTGACTGGCCTTAAGGTAGGAGGGAAGATTAATACATAAACCCCCATTGTAACAATGTGGGGAAATACAAACGAACTGGTACGAGTCTTGTGGAAAATGTCACGTAAGAAAAGTGATAAAAATTTTGCTCATGTGGTTTTCACTTGCGGGGCGATAACAATATGCTTACATGTTTCTTCATCACAATGTTTGCAACCAATGGTACAAAATATGATTTACAGCAAAAAAGTGTTCGTCTCGACTTAATTGAACCAATTGGTTGGAAACTGGGATGTTAAACCCCATCTAACCCAGAAGAAAAAAACAGTTGGGAATTTTCAACTGGTTCCAACTGGAAGCAGTTGGAAAATTTCCAAGCTGTGTTTTTGGACCAGTTGGAAAATTTCACAACTGTTTCCAGTTGTGACCATGTTTCCAAGCTCTGTTTTTGGACCAGTTGGTCACAACTGTTTCCAGTTGTGATCATGTTTCCAACCGGGATCAACTGTTTTCAACTGGGAACGCTTTTCCAGTTAAGTTGAACTGGATCCAGGAGAACGGGCACCTAATCAATGAGCACCCTTAAGCTACGAATGTGTGGCTCGAAGGGTAATTCAGACATAATTGGTGAACTTCGAAATGCACTTAAGCATTTTGAGGCAAGTCTTCTTTCTTAGTCCCCTGACTCTCTGGCGAAGAGCCAGGGGCGAAAACCAAACAATACTCCCGAAGGAGTTCTGCTCCCCGAAGGAGTAACAACGTCCCCAAGGCCACCCGACAGTGATCCCGTTCTAGGCTGAATAGAACAGGTCCCCATTTTGAGGCAAGTCCAAAACATCATAATACATCATAATATATTACATGTAAAGACTTTGTTGTGCTGTGTCGTCTTATGTATTTGGTATGTGGAGATTGAGATATACTTAACATAACAAAAATGATAAAAACAAATCAGTAATAGGCTTACCCTGTTATAAACTGTTAAAATGTGTTAATTGCAAATTTTGGAAGTAAAATTTAAAAATGGAACCATCACAAAACATCCTACAAAAGGGCTGAGCTGATAAAATGCATTTTAGCTCGATTATGCAAATTAGGTAAAGCCAGTTGAATATGACCATTTGGAAATGGTTCAAATCAGTTGGACACAGTTGGAACCAGTTGGAAATTATTCCAACTGGTTTGACATGCCATTCAAAATTTTCCAACTGGTAACAATAATTACTGGAACCAGTTGATAATTCCCAACTGTTTTTGGTTCCTTGCGTTAGCAAAATGAACCTATGTAGTCAGCTTGGCGTGTGTGTGTGTGTGTATGATACTCTTCGCTTACTAAATATCAAACATGATTGGTCAGAAACGAATAATTAATAAACATAAAGCTAATACTTCATATTGATTGGTCAGTCACACTTATCAGGGAGGACGCCCTCACTAGCAAAGCCTATGCAGAAAGATCATTTGTGTGTGTGCGTGTGTGTGTGTGTGACACTTGCTTCGGTACGCTGTAACTCAACAAGGGAAAGTTGGAATAAACTGAAACTTGGTATATGGAACTGTCATAGTAAGAAGGTGTGCCCTATTGTTTTTGGTGGAGGTCAAAGGTCATGTGGGGTCACCAGGGGTCAAAGACGGAAAACCTTGTTTGCTTGATATCTCAAGGTAGGAAGCTTGGATAAATTTCATACTTGGTATGTGGATGCATTATGGTGAGAAGATGAATGCTGTAGCTTTTGGTGGAGGCCAAAGGTCATCTGGGGTCACCAGGGGTCAAACACTGAAAACTTGTTGTTAACAGAGTATCTCAAGGTAGATAGCTTGGATAGATTTCATACTTGGTATGTGGATGACTTATGGTGAGAAGATAAATCCTGTCATTTTTGGTGGAGGTCAAAGGTCATTTGGGGTCACTGAGAGTCAAATACTGAAAACCTTGTTAACACGATATATCAAGGAAAGAATCTTGGATAGATTTCATACTTGGTATATAGATCCACCATAAAAAGAAGCTGTGCAATGCAGTTTTTGGTGGAGGTCAAAGGTCATCTGGGGTCACCAAGGGTCAAAAACTGATAACCTTGTTGTTAGCACAATATCTCAAGGTAGGGAGCTTGGATTAATTTCATACTTAGTGTGTGGATGCCTTATGGTGGGGAAAATATTGTTTTGGTGGAGACCAAAGGTTGTCTGGGGTCACTGGAGGTCAAACTCTGCAAACCTTTTCAAATCTATATCTCAGTGTAGGAAGCTTGAACAGATTTATGCTTTGAGGTGTTGCATTAAATCCAGAAGAAAACCCATAAGAGTTTTGTCGGATGTGAGAGGTAAAATCACCAGATGCCAAAAAGCAAATTCCCAAGAATTCCTAAAGTCGAATATAAGCACAAAACTGTATCATTCCAGCTCATTAAGATTACATTCACCCCCTAGTGAAATCCTTAACATTACTGCGCGGCTGTCCTACTGTATGAAAACCGCACGCGATTGCTCGTTGAATCCAAACGGAACATGGATGTAATATTCATCCGCCCGACCGCATATGAAGTCTGAAAATCACGTGACAGAGTGAAGCAATTCCTACAATCGAAGCTGTAGCTTCGATTAATTACCATGCAACTGTACTGAAGTAGTACAATCGGTAAGGTAAGCGGGCATGTGAAACAGTAGACTAGCCAACTTCCCGCCGAAATTTAGAGACCAAACACTTACAAAATTCGAACTAATTCCCTCGAAAGTAATAGCTTTTCAGTATCTATAACGAAGAATATACCTACCTTTAAAGGTCTAGACAAAGTTGAATCCTCACATGTCGAGTTTCTCCATTTCGTTCAACATCCAACCGTGAATGATTACGTAATGCACACGGACTTCTTATATACATGGACAGAGCATATTGGACTAACCCAGATAGCACAGTAACATTGGGCCAACGTTGGAAAAAGGTTGTACATTTTGTTGGTACCACATAGGAGAAATGTTGTTTTAAGGTCGGCTGCTCATTGTGTATCCGTTGGCCCAACATGTTGGTTCACCAGTGGACCAACGTCACGCCATTGTTTTCCCAACGTGTAAATGCAGCAATGGGCGAACATTATGCCAATGTTTATCCAGCGTGTTGTTGAAACCAAGGGCCAGCGTTATGCTAACGTTTACCCAACATGTTGTAGAAACAATGGGCCATCATTATGCAAACATTTACTCCGGTAAATTGTTGCAGCAAAGGGCCAACGTTATTCCAGCGGTTGGGCTAAAGTAATCTGATGGTTGGGTGCTCAGTGCAAAGAAGGGTTGGCACAATGTTGTACCAACTAAACTGCCTCGTTTTGTATAAAACTTCTCTTTAATTAAACTGCTCATTATGGGAATCCCCAGAGAAATATGTCAGAGAAGCTACCTTCTACAAGTCTTAAAAGCTACCGGCATTGCTAATACTAGCCACTTTTAAATGTAGTAGGATTTTTATTGAGAATTCATATATGAAATTAGAAGATTGGTTTAGCTAGTATATATTCATTGAGACTTGTTTGTTAGTATTAACGATTAATAATACAATTTTCTTCATGATTTTTCAAGTTTCCTTCTTTATGTTGTATTGCACAACTGAGAAACATGATTTTCTGCAAGAATTCACCATTGTCAGCCACAATTTATTTTAATTAGACCTACCATTAAGTGATAAAGACAAATTTCATTTAAAAAATTCGGAATGCTCCATTCAGACGAAAGGTATGTAAACCTGGTGCTCCACTAGAATTTCGCAGCATTTTAAACATTTTTCTCAAATTGTCTCAGCAAAAATTCCCTCTCTGTTAGTGAACCTTTTATAAAATATTCACTGTGAAATCTAAAATTTAGAAATAGCTGTTTTAAAAACAATTGTAGATTGGGTTGGTACCAAAATAACCAGCTTAGTATTTTTTCGGTGTTACATTGTTGGGCCAATGTTGGGCCGCTTACCATGGTCAACCGAAACCAATGTGGGCCTTTAACAATCCATCACCGAAATCCAGTGTTCGGGTTGGGCCAACCATAGGTTGTAGAACGACTCCTCCAGATTCAGCACATCAGTCGAGGGATGACTTATAATTTAACTCTTTCAAATTGCCGGCCACATACACTATTGATCTTTTATATTTAACATGATAATATCACAGATAAGTGCCACTGATGAATTTTGAACCTCGATTTACTGCTGTTACAGGCCTATACATAAATTCCCTAATACTGTTTCATTACTGTATGATAGTAATGTTCGCCCAATGTTGCTTAAAGCGGCACATTGAGTTGGTTCATGAAATTCATCAAATCTTGCCAAACCTGCTAAGTTTTCTTCACATACTAATGACAAATGGTCAAACTTAAACAATCCCCACATCTTGCATACAAATAAATGTTTTATAAGTGAGTAATAGACAATTCAATTCGGTTTTCAAAAATTCGTGACCAGACACTTTTTCAAATTATGCACACAACCGTTACAAGCCAGGATACCAAAAAATTCAAAGTTTTAACTTTATGCGTAACTATTGGATGTGAAACTTGACTAATTATGCTAATAATAATCTTTGTCATGTGGAAGTACCCTTCAACACCCTCGTTAAGTTATCAATATCAACTCAATGTGCCCCTTTAAAGGAATGTATCCCAACACTTGGTTGGTACACGTTTGCCCCACATTGGTTTAACGAGAAAGGCCCAACATTTGGTTGGTACACGTTGGTCCAACGTTGGTTCAACGAATAAGGCCTAACAGTTGGGCTGACTAATGTCCGCCAAACGTTGGTTCAATGTATGTGGCCCAACAGTTGGTTGGTATATGTTGGCCCAATGTTGTTTGACCGAAGAAAGCCCTGTTGTTGGATGGATAATGTTGGCCTAACATTGGTTCAATGGATGAAACCCAACAATTGTTTGGTAAATGTTGGCCCAACGTTGATAAAATGTTAGAGTGCAAAACAGTTGTTGAATATAGGTTGGTCTTGTGTTGGTCCAGCATTTATGTGGCAACACAACTTATTGCCAATGCTTGCCAACATTTGCCGACCATTTGCCAACGTTGGTCCAACATAGTGTGCTATCTGGGAACGTACTATGCGTAAATTGTCTTCACCGTACGCACACGAATAGGCTTACCAATATGGCTGCCTGCTATAGTCTTGTGGAGGCGCTCCACCATTACATAAAATTGCACTTTGGCCAGAAGGTGAACCCTCTACATGTAGTCCCTATAAATTTTGTTTGGATTGATTTTTGACCGTGTTATGGAGGGCAGTGAATCCTTTGTTGAATGTATTTGGTAGTGATTGAGTTGGAGATTATGCTGTGAAAAAAATGGTTGAAATTGGTTCCACCTGAGCTGATTGCGAGGCTTTGGAAAGACAGCGGACCTATCTTATATATTGGTGAATGACAAGGGGGACGGATCACTTGTTTTGTATTCATACGCCTGTAGCTCGGAAAGTCAATGGTCATGCTACGAAAATTTTTATGTGCCAGTAACAAGCAACACGTGAGCTTCGCATTGATGGGTCACAAGCTAGTGTTGAAAACTTTGACAAGGAATGAGAGACCGAGTAAGAAGGTCTGTATAGCGTGTAAGTCAATAGCAACAATTAATGGTGGAGTGCCGCCTTAAGGGGGCGCTCCGCCATTGCATAAAATTGCACTTGGGCTCGGAGGTGAACCCTCTACATGTAGTCCCTAAAAAAATTGTTTGGGTGATTTTTGACCCTATTACGAGAGTATTTTGGTAGTTATTGGGTGGGAGACTAAGCCGTCAAAAAAAGGTGAAATTGACTTACACGCTATACAGACCTTCTTACTCGGTCTCTCATTCCTTGTCAAAGTTTTCAACACTAGTTTGTGACCCATCAATGCGAAGCTCACGTGTTGCTTGTTACTGGCACATAAAAATTCCCGTAGCATGACCATTGACTTTCCGAGCTACAGGCGTATGAATACAAAACAAGTGATCCGTCCCCCTTGTCATTCACCAATATATAAGATAGGTCCGCTGTCTTTCCAAAGCCTCGCAATCAGCTCAGGTAGAACCAATTTCAACCATTTTTTTCACAGCATAATCTCCAACTCAATCACTACCAAATACATTCAACAAAGGATTCACTGCCCTCTCATAACACGGTCAAAAATCAATCCAAACAAAATTTATAGGGACTACATGTAGAGGGTTCACCTTCTGGCCAAAGTGCAATTTTATGTAACGGTGGAGCGCCTCCACAAGACTATAGCAGGCAGCCATATTGGTAAGCCTATTCGTGTGCGTGCGGTGAAGACAATTTACGCATAGTACGTTCCCAGATAGCACACTATGTTGGACCAACGTTGGCAAATGGTCGGCAAATGTTGGCAAGCATTGGCAATAAGTTGTGTTGGCACATAAATGCTGGACCAACCCAAGACCAACCTATATTCAACAACTGTTTTGCACTCTAACATTTTACCAACGTTGGGCCAACATTTACCAAACAATTGTTGGGTTTCATCCATTGAACCAATGTTAGGCCAACATTATCCATCCAACAACAGGGCTTTCTTCGGTCAAACAACATTGGGCCAACATATACCAACCAACTGTTGGGCCACATACATTGAACCAACGTTTGGCGGACATTAGTCAGCCCAACTGTTAGGCCTTATTCGTTGAACCAACGTTGGACCAACGTGTACCAACCAAATGTTGGGCCTTTCTCGTTAAACCAATGTGGGGCAAACGTGTACCAACCAAGTGTTGGGATACATTCCTTAAAGGGGCACATTGAGTTGATATCCGCATGACAATGATTATTATTAGCATAATTAGTCAAGTTTCACATCCAATAGTTACGCATAAAGTTAAAACTTTGAATTTTTTGGTATCCTGGCTTGTAACGGTTGTGTGCATAATTTGAAAAAGTGTCTGGTCACGAATTTTTGAAAACCGAATTGAATTGTCTATTACTCACTTATAAAACATTTATTTGTATGCAAGATGTGGGGATTGTTTAAGTTTGACCATTTGTCATTAGTATGTGAAGAAAACTTAGCAGGTTTGGCAAGATTTGATGAATTTCATGAACCAACTCACTGTGTCGCTTTAAGCAACATTGGGCGAACATTACTATCATACAGTAATGAAACAGTATTAGGGAATTTATGTATAGGCCTGTAACAGCAGTAAATCGAGGTTCAAAATTCATCAGTGGCACTTATCTGTGATATTATCATGTTAAATATAAAAGATCAATAGTGTATGTGGCCGGCAATTTGAAAGAGTTAAATTATAATTCATCCCTCGACTGATGTGCTGAATCTGGAGGAGTCGGTCTACAACCTATGGTTGGCCCAACCCGAACACTGGATTTCGGTGATGGATTGTTAAAGGCCCACATTGGTTTCGGTTGACCATGGTAAGCGGCCCAACATTGGCCCAACAATGTAACACCGAAAAAATACTAAGCTGGTTATTTTGGTACCAACCCAATCTACAATTGTTTTTAAAACAGCTATTTCTAAATTTTAGATTTCACAGTGAATATTTTATAAAAGGTTCACTAACAAAGAGGGAATTTTTGCTGAGACAATTTGAGAAAAAATGTTTAAAATGCTGCGAAATTCTAGTGGAGCACCAGGTTTACATACCTTTCGTCTGAATGGAGCATTCCGAATTTTTTAAATGAAATTTGTCTTTATCACTTAATGGTAGGTCTAATTAAAATAAATTGTGGCTGACAATGGTGAATTCTTGCAGAAAATCATGTTTCTCAGTTGTGCAATACAACATAAAGAAGGAAACTTGAAAAATCATGAAGAAAATTGTATTATTAATCGTTAATACTAACAAACAAGTCTCAATGAATATATAGTAGCTAAACCAATCTTCTAATTTCATATATGAATTCTCAATAAAAATCCTACTACATTTAAAAGTGGCTAGTATTAGCAATGCCGGTAGCTTTTAAGACTTGTAGAAGGTAGCTTCTCTGACATATTTCTCTGGGGATTCCCATAATGAGCAGTTTAATTAAAGAGAAGTTTTATACAAAACGAGGCAGTTTAGTTGGTACAACATTGTGCCAACCCTTCTTTGCACTGAGCACCCAACCATCAGATTACTTTAGCCCAACCGCTGGAATAACGTTGGCCCTTTGCTGCAACAATTTACCGGAGTAAATGTTTGCATAATGATGGCCCATTGTTTCTACAACATGTTGGGTAAACGTTAGCATAACGCTGGCCCTTGGTTTCAACAACACGCTAGATAAACATTGGCATAATGTTGGCCCATTGCTGCATTAACACGTTGGGAAAACAATGGCGTGACGTTGGTCCACTGGTGAACCAACATGTTGGGCCAACGGATACACAATGAGCAGCCGACCTTAAAACAACATTTCTCCTATGTGGTACCAACAAAATGTACAACCTTTTTCCAACGTTGGCCCAATGTTACTGTGCTATCTGGGTTAGTCCAATATGCTCTGTCCATGTATATAAGAAGTCCGTGTGCATTACGTAATCATTGACGGTTGGATGTTGAACGAAATGGAGAAACTCGACATGTGAGGATTCAACTTTGTCTAGACCTTTAAAGGTAGGTATATTCTTCGTTATAGATACTGAAAAGCTATTACTTTCGAGGGAATTAGTTCGAATTTTGTAAGTGTTTGGTCTCTAAATTTCGGCGGGAAGTTGGCTAGTCTACTGTTTTACATGCCCGCTTACCTTACCGATTGTACTACTTCAGTACAGTTGCATGGTAATTAATCGAAGCTACAGCTTCGATTGTAGGAATTGCTTCACTCTGTCACGTGATTTTCAGACTTCATATGCGGTCGGGCGGATGAATATTACATCCATGTTCCGTTTGGATTCAACGAGCAATCGCGTGCGGTTTTCATACAGTAGGACAGCCGCGCAGTAATGTTAAGGATTTCACTAGGGGGATTTTCAACTCGGCCTATTTCAATAAAAGGGGATTTTTTCGAACAACTCCCCTGTAGTAAAATATTCTTGTGCGAGCAAAAAAGTAAATCCACATTCAAAGGTATCGTTCCAGGGGTGGCGCCAGGGGGGGGGACAGGGGGCTACAGCCCCCCCGTCGGGGAAGTACAGCCCCCCGTCGGGGAAGAAAATTTGGGTCCGTCGGGAGCAGGAACCTCGATTTTTTTTTGACAAAAAAAAAAAAACCTTATTGGAGTGGCAATCGCGAATGAAAGTGTGTGATAAACGGTGTGCACGCCGCTGGGGGCAGGGTGAGACATCCTTTTCGGCGCGGCCCTCCCCCACGAGTTGACCCCCGACATCCCCCCCCCCCTGCTCTCCAGATTCATGTCCAGTATATCCCGGCCTACGGTATACTGAAACACATACACTTCCTGATAAAGGCCACTCGACGTTACCGTACCCTGCGTCCTCGCGTAAGAGACATCTTACCCAGAAACACCTGTGAAGCAAACTTTTAGTGTTGCCACCAGTGAAATCAGTCTCTCCAATCTAGCAAACACGAACCGTGAAAGACTTGGAACCGACAGTAGCGGACCATAGCCGGCGAGCGCTTATTAAATTTTAGTTTAAATTAATTCAGTCGGGGGCCCGGAACCGGATCTCACTGCCGGCATTGGCCATGTCGGGTGGCTCATGCGAGTCCAGGTGCGAGTCATGCCTCTCCTTCTGTTATTCAATTCTATTATTCTAATATCAAATAATATGAGCCTAGAGTGGCTGAATTGCTCGCAGCTCTCTAGTCTCTGTTTTGCAATGTGTTTACAACAAATGATTTCTCATCTTTGATGGGGCGCTTTGATCGCACCGACAGTCGGCGACAGGCCAATACATATTGTCCTAAGGACTAAAACTGAGGGCAGTACGCAGAAGAGCGCCGCCTGCAGCCCTCGAAGGATTCGCTGTAGAGGCTCCCATCGAAACCTCACGCCGGGAAAACAGCGATTCCCCGGAGTTTGATAGCTATGTCCAAGATGTCTATGAAATCATAGACAAAGTCGACGCCGAGTTCGAGAGAAGGTATAATAAGGATAACATTGCAATCATGAAAGGTATAACATCTCTTTGTCCAACATCCTCCAAATACTTGGACCAGAGTTTTTTTTTTTTTTTTCCAAAAGTCCCCTGACTCTCTGGCGAAGAGCCAGGGGCGAAAACCAAACAATACTCCCGAAGGAGTTCTGCTCCCCGAAGGAGTAACAACGTCCCCAAGGGACAAACTTTGACTTAACTGACACCACCTGACAGTGGTCCCGTTCTAGACTGGCTGAACAGAACAGGTCCCACCTGGGAGCTCCGCCGGGACCAGAGTGCATTGGAAGAGTTTGCCGCACTGTTCGGAGCTGATATCGAAGCGCTGTCCCATGAGGTATGCACTTTCAAATGCCTACTTAAACGGAAAGAAGAGGCGGAACGCCCTGGCAGTCTCCTTGATCTCCGAGCATACCTACAGGAGTTGAAAGCTGCATTCTTTGAATTGGAGCGCATTGTCTCTATTGCGTGTACACGTCCCGTTTCATCTGCAGAATGTGAACGGAACTTCAGTTCCATGAGGTTGATCAAAAACGACTTGCGTTCTGTAATGTCAAATGAACGCTAGGAGAGCCTTATGACACTGGGCATACACCGGGAGCGTGGGAACAGAATAATTTTGGACAATGTCATCAATCGATTCAAGGCCATGTTTCCAAAATGCAGAATTGAAATATGAGCCTGATGTTAGTTTCATCAACTCAGAGAGAGAGAGAGAGAAAGGGGGGGGGGGGGCTCAAGGTCTCATACAGTATCTGATTTCATATTTATATCATTTTATTGAGATGGTGATCATCAACTACAATTATCTGTATAAGCTTTTAATTTCAAAATGGACTTTCCAACCCCAAAATCCGGAATGGTCTGTTCTCTTCTATTTACCTTGACAAGTTGGCATCTACTACGAGGTAACTTCTTTAAGTTCATTTCGATAAAAACAACTGGGTGAAGGAAGTGATAGATACTTATGATATAGGCTAACAGGGATATCATGAATTTCGACAATCCGTGGAATTTGGGAATCCATTTGAGTAAATTCAGTGATCCATTTTGAACCCACCGCTTTTGAAGATGTTATGTATAATGTTCTATACAATTACAGTCAATAATGCTATTTGCACCTTTAGTGGTAACTGCACGTTTTCCAGTTTTCTGCCGATGACGGCGATGCCGATGAGGCCTGCCGCCTTTCATAATCATTACATCATTTACGTGTTTGGGTTCTCCGAGACCGTCAAGACAGAATTTTATGTACGGCTCTACTGAAGAAATTTTGCGTCTTGTGGCTAATCCGCCAAACTAGAGTTGAGAGTAACGATTTCAATTATTGTTTCAATAAAAGATGATGGCATCATGCAACCACGTTTTTCTGTAAATTCTGTTACGAAATTCTCTTATTATTTTTCATATATCTTTCCGAGAACCCTCAAATATTATGGGCGGTAATTTGGCCAAACTCTATCTTTAAACATGTATGTTGTAGGGTGTGTATGTATGTATGTATGTATGTATGTATGTATGTATGTATGTATGTATGTATGTATGTATGTATGTATGTATGTATGTATGTATGTATGTATGTATGTATGTATGTATGTATGTATGTATGTACGTATGTATGTATGTATTTATGTATGTATGTATGTATGTATGTATGTATGTATGTATGTATGTGTGTATGTATCAGTAATCTTATCCACGGAAAATCGCCGCCCCCCCCCCCCCCCCCGTCGGGCAAATCCTGGCGCCACCCCTGTATCGTTCTGCATTAGAAGCTTCTTTTCTGTTTACAAAAAGATGTTAAGCAGTTTGAAATTAATTCATACTTTCATTCATTTGAGGACAAGTTTATAGGCTGAACTTTGTAAGTTTTTGACAAGATTTGGCCAACGAATAGAGCGCTCTCAACATGCACGGTTGTCGGAACTGTTTCATTAACTGTCACCACCAATACAACTACGTTCACAGCAACTGCGTTATCAATTGCATTTACAGGAAATCAACACGAATTTCAAGTTGATTTCATGTTGATCTCATTACATAGTGTAGACTTTGGCTCCAAGATTTTTTCTTTGTTTTATTTTTGAACGATTTTTGCCTGCTGTGAGGTATAACCCGCTTGACTTTTCATAAAAATAGGCCTAAGTCCTCAGTAAAGGCCCGTGTATGGCCGGTCGCAGAATTGCTCCCTATACACGTGTGTAGGGTGCAATTCTGCGACCGGCCATACACGGGCGTTTAGTGAGGACTAAGGCCTAAGTAACTTTGCTAGGCATGTGTCATCCGTAACGACAGAGGCCTAACTGTTATTGTTAGGCCTAGCCTAAGTTTAGGCCAAGGCCTAGCCTAAATTTAGGCCAAGGCGTAAGGGATTTAACAGCCTAATACTTAGCCTGTAGACGGCAGTGGGGCCTTCTTAACAGTTTCCTTTGTAAACAAATGACAGGTTGAGGTTCAGGATGAATGTAGCCTAGGCCTAATATACATTAGCCCCTAGGCCAGGGAAGGATCGAAGTTTACCCATGGGGCTTGGATAATTTTAATCAAGGCCTAACGTTAGGCCTAGGCTACAGTTATACTGGCTGCAGATATTTTGTGTGCTCCCAACAGAGGAGCAGAAAGACAGTAGGTTGGGCTGTATAGACAATTAGCCTACACTTGTAGTTTTTTCTTTAGCATACCTATTTGATGAGGGAGAACAATGGTCAACTTTTTCTCATTATTAAGATGGACCCCCTGCAGGGGAGGGATGGCTGAGGACATTACACTGTTCCAATTCACAGCCCACCAAGTACAAGCCTGAGTGTGGATCTGTCTTTCAAGGATGTAAGCAACAGTTTGTGGGGGAATACAAGTAGGACAGGAAAAACTGTAAATGATATTGACTCAGAGTTGGGGTGTCAAGAAGAGCAAAGTTGTAGCATTGCGAATGGTCGTGCAGGACTCGGAACTACGGGCCAAAGCCACGGACTCGGTACAGCATTTGAATGTGATGCCCTACACTATATGCCACCCCAAGGAGACCTGTGATGGAGGATACATCTTTTATAGCATGTATGGTTGCTCACTCACAAATGAACTATGACATAAATAATGTCTCCAAAATTATGATATCACATTTCTGTCATAATAGTCTGTGTGTTGAAGCAACCGATCTTTCCTGGGAAACCTGCAGTGACTACACAACAGCAGTGAGACAAACTTCCTAGACAGATCAGTGTCATTAAAGTGGCCATGCATAACTCAGTACTGGTACTGTCAGCAAAGGGTGCTCCCACATTCGCAAACTCTTTTGATTGGTTTACAACCTGCTGACATGGGGATATGAATGTTAATTTATTTTCAAAATATAATTCTTATTGCAGGTATGGAATTAAATCAATGTTTTGAGTGAAGTCTGTACACCTGAACAACTTTTTCTTTGCCTTTGTTATCATTATGTGTTGACACTTGGAGCAATAACAGAAATTGATCAAGCAGTAACATGTCCATTCGTTGTGCTTGTTCCTATCCTCCTGAAGTCACTGACGTGACCTTTGAATGTTCATTTTTCATTATTTACTTGCTGCACTCTGCACACAGGTTTAGGAAGTTACTGTGATACGGAGACAAAGCAACAGTGTTAATTTGAAGCAAATGTTCACCACTGCATAAATGTGCACTGTGTACAAATTCTTGTTCAGGGACTGTATATAGGACATGCAATTTGGGGTCTATTTTGAAGAGTACCCTGTGCCCATATTAATACTTAAAATGGAAATCTTAATATAACTTTGTAGTCAGGAAGATCAGTGGGTCTTGCTCCTCATTTTAGGGGTGGTACACAAATTTTGCCTCTCCTTAATTAAGGTGGTGCACCACCATTACAGAAAATTACAGTTTGGCCAAAGGATGATCCCTCTGCATAAAGTGCCTGAAATTGTTGTTTTGGTTGATTTTCACCCTATTTTAAAAGAGCAGTGGATCCTTTGTGTAATACATGATGTAGTGCTCGGATTGAAGATTACATGTTCAAAAATCATGGTCAAAAATGTGCTTTTGTTGTTTATGAGTTTGAGACTTTGGAAGAGAGTGGAGCCATCTTGTATCTTAGTGTGTTGTGCAGTAAAACAGATCATAATTTTATATTCAGGCACCTCTTCCTCAAAATTGTATGGTCATACTATGGAAATTTTCATGAGCCAGCAACCACCATCTCGTGAGCTTCAAGGATATGTGTACCTTGTTGGGGTTGAAAACTCTGACAAGGAATAGGAGGCTAAAAACAAACCCACTTTAGTGTGTCAGTCAACGGCAGGAATTAATGGTCGTATGCCACCTCGGTTACTTCTGCACAGGCCTCTGCCTCTGTCATTCTCCCATAATCGAGCCAAAGTGCCCACATTTTCTGGGCTTCGATTAGTACTTGCCCTGCAAGTACGATTTCCTAGTATTGGTATTATTGTTACAGTTGAGTTTAGTGTTAGGGAGGCCGAGTTAAAAAACAGAAAGAATAGAAATTTTCTAATATCGTCTCATTCTTTTCCAATAAAAGTATAGGCCTAGCTATGAATGTGAGTTTATTTCATGGACAAGATAGCCTAACAGTAAGGCTTATTCAAGTTATTGTTTTGTGTTTTCAATTTCAGTAAATAGATGCTGAATCACTTTCGAGGGAATTATTTCGAATTTTATAAGGGTTTGGTCACTGAATTTTGGCGGGAAGTTGGCTAGTCTACTGTTTCACATGCCCGCTTACCTTAGTCCAGGTAGGCCTACCGGTTGTAGTTAGTATTTTACGACACACCAACACGACTGTGTTATATACATACTTTAGTATCATCTAGAAAAGAAAAAGGGGCAAAGTTGGGGTACAATTAACTAAAAAAAGGTGGAGTCAGACTCTACTAAAGAGTCCAGGCAAATGCGGGAGTCATGTCAAAAATTTCTAGGCCTGTACAGTTTATTTTCCTTGAGAAAGTCCAAAATAAGGGAAGGATCTGTATGTTCAAATAAAGTTTCCAGGTCTGGCACAGTGTAGTACTTCTGACAAACATGGGAGTATTCATAACAGTCAACAAGACTGTGACTGACGGTGACAGCACAATCACAGTTACTGAGAGCTGTTACTGAAGGGTGTTTTAGCTCATGGCCTTTAAGTGCTAAAGGGCTGGATATATGGTAAATCTGTGAACATGATGAACTGGTGAATTTCCGAGGTTTCAATCAGATGGAATGCCATCATATGTGCCTGAAGTTCGGCAGTAAATATTGATGCATCATCCGGTAGTCTGATTTGCCAGAATGCATCCCGGCCTGTCGCCGCGGCTGCAACCCTGTTCGCGGTCTTGGAGCCATCAGTATAGATGGCATGATACCGACTGGACTTCTGTCTCAGCTCATTAAAACTGGCTCGGAATACCAGTTCATTTGTTGAGTTCTTCAAATACTTCCTTAAGCTGCAGTAAGGTCAACAATTGGCTTCACTTACTTCCAGGGAGGGATGGTGGAAAAGGTAAACTGTGCTATGAAATCGGGGTTGGTACACACCTGTGATAGAGCTTCCCTAACGCGAATAGCAAGTGGAGGGATACCGTACCGTAGCTGTTGGTTTTGCAAGATATATGTCACTAAACTTATGGTTGAAAGTCGTCTCAAAGGTTGGGTTTTGTCTATGGCTCCTAAATTTAAGGGTAAACTGGAGCAACAATTTCTTCCATCTAATATCAAGGGGTGGTTCATTTGCTCCGATGTAGAGGCCTACCGGTTGTACTACTTCAGTACAGTTGCATGGTAATATTGGTATTACGTATTGTTACTGTTAGTGTTAGGGTGTAAGCCTAGGGCTGCCTAGGCCTAGGCCTCTAGAGCCCGAGACAAAAAACACAGAAAGAATTGAAATTTTTTAATATCGTCTCATTCTTTTCCAATAAAAGTATAGGCCTAGCCATGAATACAGTATGAGTTCATCTCATGGACAAGATACCTGTAGCCTAGGCTTATTCAAGTTATTGTTTTGTGTTTTCAATTTCAGTGTCACTCCAGCCAAGCAGGCCCTTGAGTTCTACTTTGTTTGACTGGTGATTTGGTGAAAAGGCTAAATAGGCATTTCTAAGACTATCAGTATCACTATGGCTGAGGTTTGCAAACTTGCTGTAGCACCCTGGAAAACTAAGTTTGGATCACCTACAATTGGTATTACTGTATTACTAACAGTAACAACTAACATTAGCCTAACGTTACATTATTACCGTAGGCTTTATCTTCTGTACAGGGGCCAACTTGTGCAGCGTGTACAAACTTATTACATTTCCTGGCAGTAATGTGGGGGGGGGGGGGGGGCTTTCACTCACTCAAATAACATTTTCTCACAGAACTTTGTCCATCAACACTCACACACAATACATCTACGGATAGGCCTAATACTCAGGTTACCCTGGCAAACTTTTTTAAAAAGATTGGATTCGAAGCTGAAAATCGTGCTAGGCAGTACGCCAGTGGCGAAACATGTTCACTTGACTGATATCGTGTATATGTCTCTACAATGCTTATGAAAGTGCATCAATGCAGTGCCCACATTAGTACCTAGATGTGTATACAATGCCATAATGTGTATACATACTGTAGCTGTAGTGCACGTCAGCCATCTAGGAAATTACCATGCTTGTTCACGACAAGTGTATTGAAATTTATATATTGACTATCAGTGTTTCAGCTAAGCTGCCATGACGTGATTTTGACAAAATGATTTGTCAATTTGATGCACTGATATTCATGGGAAAAATAAAAGAGGGTTTAAGATGCAGTCGGAACAACAACGCGTACCCTACGCATGGGCAGTTATATTAAATTGGTATTTTCAGTGAGCCAAATTTTCTCAAATTCAGTATATTGACCCAATGTATAATTTCTTAGAGGAAACACTGGTGACTATCATTTCTCTTCAATGTGTATTGGCTGTGGTATGTATGCATGTGTATGAATACTGATATCATGTGTGATAAGTATTCAATTAATGTACTTCCAAAAGTATTGTAGACGTACATTGTATACGCTAAGGAACTAGTCGTCCACATGATATCTGTAATTGAACATGTTTTGCCATAGCCAAAGTACGTAGCATGATTTTAGGTTTCAAATCACATCTTTTTAAATACGTAGTTTTCAGGGTAAGGGTAATTATCGGCAGATGGTAATGTGCCAAAGAGAGTTGCTGGACAAGATTCGGTGAGAAAATGTTGTTTGAGAGAGTAAGAGGTCCCCAGACATTTTGTCTGGGGAATGCGAAAAAGTTGTACACACTGCACAAGAGCTATGTTGAAGGAGTGTAACAGAAATGCACTGTTCAAGGGCTAGCCAAGGCCTTTTCTAAAAGGTTGTAGACTATTCAGTCATAGCTGCACAAAGAAGTACTGTATATTTCCCCCATCTCCTGATGAATAGGCCACTGTAGTTTGCTGCCCATGTGTAAACATCTTGCTGTGGAAAATAAGTTTTGAACTTGGGCTTTATTTTTCATTTTCTTCAACTTTCAAAACCCGATGAAAATGTTTGAGACATCAGGTACGGTGAAAAATGGCCTAGGGACAGTTCTCTTACTGCAGACAGGTCTACCTGTATGGATCACTGTCTGTCAACTCAACAAGTTTTTAGAAAATCATGGTGGGATGCCCACTGACTTTGCTAAAAAAATTCCAAGCATACAGTAGTTGGAGTTTCATGAATACTGAAGAAAACAAAATAATTTTGGCTGCAAATTCCAAGCTGTTTTGGGAGTTATGGCTCATTTGAAAGTGGCTGGGCATAGGGCCCCTATGGCCCCGTTCTTGGTATGGCAGATTTGCACATGTATGCACAATTTCTGTCATTTTTGAAATCCAGTATCTCCATAGAGGGAGTACAGTAGGCTTAATACTTAAAATACCTCCATGGGATATTTTCTGCCCAGTGTGATACTGTATTATCATACTTCATATTTCATAAAGGCTATGCACAGTGCAAGTACTGTACAGTATACAGTATGGAAAATTTGTGCTCTCCAAACCTTTAAATACTTATGACCGAATGGAAGGGGGACAAACATGGTCAGGAGGGAAGATAATGATACCCATTTTTTGACCTTGTTGTACTCCTCCCGTAAACTTGAAAATTATTTTGCATGAAGCTTACAGTGTGTGACATAGTAACATACTGTACATATGTACATTTGGTCAAAATTTCAGGCTAAAAAAGGACCACATTCTGGGAAGTCATATATTTAATTTCATCATTTTCACAAACACAAAACATACTGTACACCAGGGGCCTAGATTTCTTTTCAACTTTGGGGTGGGGTGGGTTGAACTATCGCAAATGTGGAAAATGTGCACGCGAAGCGTGCACGGCGAGCGCAAAGCGCGAGCCCATGACGGGTGGGGTCCAGGGGCAAAGCCCCGGTGGGGATCCGGGGGCAAAGCCCCCGGAAGCTCCTGGGTTTTAATGTCTCAGAAGTGCCAGGAAGACTGTTTTAAGGGGTTATTTTCAGTGGTAATGTTCTTTGGTAGGCTATTGGTATATTCATGCATTTAGGAAATAGCCTACTACTTTGAGCGCAAAACTCGTTGATGAGCTGCACTGGATTGAAATTGTACAAGAGCAACAATGTCCTGTTAAGCATAAAAGGTAGGGATCAACATATAGGGTCATACCAGACAACTGGATTTTGAATTCGGAGATCATTGCAAGACCTGCAAGTTGGCTTGAGATCAGTGGCGTCGCCAGATTTTTTGTGATTGGGGGCCCATAGATGATGTCGTAATAATACCTCAGTTCCCCCAAGTCTGCGTTCCTGCATTTGCATGCAGCAGTTTGGATTTTTCGTTTGTCACTACATAAAGGTGTCGTCCTGGGGAAGGGGTTCCCCTTCCCCTTTAAGAATTTTTTTATTAATTTAAGGTCTTTTAGATGCAAAGTGGTGCTATCTTTGGGATATTTTTGGAACTGATCATATATGGCAGGAAAATGTCCATAACTTAGTAATGTTAATTTTTGGTAATGTAAAAGAGGAGAATATGTTGTCTATTCAGAGACAGATACGTTGTCAACAAATCTCCTGAAGCCCCCTCCCTTCTGTCTATTTTACTGCTTATTTTACTGCTTTCTAATTCGGGAAAGTTTTTAGACAAATATATGTGCGTGGAGTCCACAGAAACATTCTTGAGTTATTACGAAATATGTCCTTTCCTTCATTATGCATTGTGAAAGGGCATCTAAGGCTAGCAGATACCTGAATGGGACCTCCTGAAAGGTCTGCATTAATCATGTTAATTTGGGGGGGGGGGGAATTAAATAATGTATATACTACCTGACATCCAAATGATAACATAGAGCACGACGCCGAACACTTTACACCTATTGTATTGTTACTACTTTTGAACTAAAATCCGGACGAACAGCTGCCAGCAATGAAAAATGAGAGGGAGGGAGAGTATAGGTGCAAGGAGGTGATATTAGACCTCCCTGATAGGTGTAGTAAAAGGGGTGAAGGACTAATAAGAGCGTTACAGAGTGCTGTTTTCGTCATAACTGTATTAACAATCACCATCTATACCGATAATTGCTCAGCGCGAACTGGCGAGGCTCTGGTAAAATTTTTTGAAAAATGTTTAACGGCAGATACGTACTTCCAACCTTCTACATCATGCTATATATTAGATTGAAAGATCCCATACTGTTGCGAGGTCCCCCACAGATGTTTGGAGATGTAGGCCTATATCTGTTCTTCGGAAAGTGTCGTGATCAGAACAGTTTCGTGTATTATTATCTTAATAATGGTCATCACATGGAGTGTAAACAGTGACGAATAATATTTCCATTACAAAACCTGCATTCAGACTCTACATCGAGACACTTTTAATTGTCCAACAAACCTACATGCCACTGCCATAAGCCAGTCTTTTACCCATTAATTCGTAAACTTTCAACATTTTGCTGCTGTGCTTCTCCGAAAGTTGCTATCGGAAGATATTGATAATATGAGTGACACTGGCGTAACCTTGGAAGCGCGCGGAGCGCGTGAAAATTTTGATAGATTGCCAACGATTTGCTAAAATTCTGATAGTTAGAGAAACATTTGTCATAGAAAGTGAAGCGAGATTGAAAAAATTTCTTACGAAAATGAAGAATAAAATATCCTTTCCATCATACACGTATCTGTAGACTGAAACATTGGGGAGATGATAACATGGGTCATCCCCCCTAGTGAAATGTTGGGGGGGGTTATCCCCCCACCCCCCACCCCCGGGATTTACGCCCATGCTGTACACTGTAGGCAGGGCTCGATTTACAATTTTTTTTCTACATGCACTGGGTGCATGTAGGTCAAAAAAACTACGTACATGCACAACAAAATTTCTACATGCACCAAACAATCTTTAAATCAGAAATACCAGAAGTTACAGTAGTTCCCAGGAGAAAAAAACAGTTGATTCCAGTTGGATATTGCAACTGGTTTTAACTGTGTCCAACTGGTCTCAACTGCTTCCAACTGGATTCCTTGGTAATCCCAACTGTATCCAACTGGTCTCATGTGTTTCCAACTGGACCATGACAAAGTCCCATCTGGAAATTTCGAGACCAGTTGGACCCAGTTGCTTTGTACTGAAACACAGTTGGGTTTTGGAAATCCAACTGAAACACTGTTGGGAAAAGAGTCCAGTTGGAAATAGGTGAAATAACTGATGAGTACAGTTGGATTCCAGCCATGTACCTGTAGTGTCAAGTTGTGAATGAGAACAGCACTAGCTGGGGGTATCAAGAGTTGAGTTGTCGAGTGGTTAAGGTGTTGTTGAAGTATTGATCATTTACTCTTACTATATTTTTTATTTGATTGTCTTTGAATTTTAGGCTATTTTATTATTAGGCTACTTATATTCTTTACCTATTACTTATATTGCATATAATTAGCTACCCTGTTCTTCTACATCACACTCCCGTCCCTACATTACCGTTCATACAGTTTGAACCTGGTTTTTAACTGAGCTTTCTAAATATACACTTTATGTGACTTTTCCAGTATTTTGCATTCAGTGAAGAAAATAACTCGTGCAAGACAACAGAAGTTAAATGAAGCCTTGGACTGAACGATCCTGACTATATATGTATTCCATATTACTGGCTCACCTATATTAAATTGACATGAAACAATACATGGAAATGGAAGTTTGTTTTGCATTTTTGGTATGAAACAGTTGAAACAGTTGGAAAATTCAGAGAGCAGTTGAGATCAGTCGAAGTTGAAAATAGTTGGAATCATTTGAGAATCTCTTTAAAGGCAGTCACTCATCCCCAAACTACAATTTCACCCTGTGTATATCAAAAATCTCAATAGGTACAGCTCTTTGATTGACATCAAATTCAAAAAATACAGAGTACCTCATATTACACAGCATGCAGTACTGAGAGTGTTCTGATTACACATTAAGGGCTTGTATGCTCACTAGTGTATGCCCTGAAGCAATAAACTGGGATTGTGTCTGGATAAAGATGAGTTTTAGTTAGATGTGGGAGGGGCTAGGAACTGTCTGGGGTGATGAAAATCTGCCTTTAAGTCCAGTTGAATCTAAGAAAGAACAAGAGCCCAATGGGCACTGTGGTTCCTTGCTAAATGTAATGAAACTGAGCCAACTACTGAATGAACCAGTATTTCTGTAGATGCACAAAATCTGCTCTGTAGACAATGCACATCTTGTGTTAACACATTCAAGCATAAATAAATTGCTCTGAAGAAATACAGGCACTTCAAGGGATATCAACACAGACAGTATACAGTTACAATTTGTTTTATTCAATTAAGCAATCACAATTCATGCACACTCAATGGTATCTGATCCAAATGATCAGTAACTTAGTTCTCTTTATAAAACTAACAACCCATAGTAGCATTTAATTAATCAATTCCAATTTCCAATTTCTGCAAGCTCACATGTCCTAATCTAAGGACAAATGTCTGTCTAGTGAACTTTCACAAGTTCTCTGCTTTGTGCATGGAAGTACTACCTGCGAGGTAGTACTTCCATGCTTTGTGGGCAAAGAATCTTCTGCAATATTAAAAAGCGGTATTTGATGCAGGTTTTCATAATGGCAGAATTATGGATTAAAGTCACTGAGATACTTGGAATCTCTGAAAGATGTCCCACACCTTTCAGTCATTGGGTGAATGTAATCTTAATGAGCTGGAATGATACAGTTTTGTGCTTATATTCGACTTTAGGAATTCTTGGGAATTTGCTTTTTGTCATCTGGTGATTTTACCTCTCACATCCGACAAAACTCTTATGGGTTTTCTTCTGGATTTAATGCAACACCTCAAAGCATAAATCTATTCAAGCTTCCTACACTGAGATATAGAGTTGAAAAGGTTTGCAGAGTTTGACCTCCAGTGACCCCAGACAACCTTTGGTCTCCACCAAAAAAAATATTTTCCCCACCATAAGGCATCCACACACTAAGTATGAAATTAATCCAAGCTCCCTACCTTGAGATATTGTGCTAACAACAAGGTTATCAGTTTTTGACCCTTGGTGACCCCAGATGACCTTTGACCTCCACCAAAAACTGCATGGCACAGCTTCTTTTTATGGTGGATCTATATACCAAGTATGAAATCTATCCAAGATTCTTTCCTTGAGATATTGTGTTAACAAGGTTTTCAGTATTTGACTCTCAGTGACCCCAAATGACCTTTGACCTCCACCAAAAATGACAGGATTTATCTTCTCACCATAAGTCATCCACATACCAAGTATGAAATCTATCCAAGCTATCTACTTTGAGATACTCTGTTAACAACAAGTTTTCAGTGTTTGACCCCTGGTGACCCCAGATGACCTTTGGCCTCCACCAAAAGCTACAGCATTCATCTTCTCACCATAATGCATCCACATACCAAGTATGAAATTTATCCAAGCTTCCTACCTTGAGATATCAAGCAAACAAGGTTTTCAGTCTTTGACCCCTGGTGACCCCACATGACCTTTGACCTCCACCAAAAACAATAGGGCACACCTTCTTACTATGACAGTTCCATATACCAAGTTTCAGTTTATTCCAACTTTCCCTTGTTGAGTTACAGCGTACCGAAGCAAGTGTCACACACACACACACACACACACACACGGACACACACAAATGATCTTTCTGCATAGGCTTTGCTAGTGAGGGCGTCCTCCCTGATAAGTGTGACTGACCAATCAATATTAAGTATTAGCTTTATGTTTATTAATTATTCGTTTCTGACCAATCATGTTTGATTATTTAGTAAGCGAAGAGTATCATACACACACACACACACACGCCAAGCTGACTACATAGGTTCCTTTTGCTAACGCAAGGAACCAAAAACAGTTGGGAATTATCAACTGGTTCCAGTAATTATTGTTACCAGTTGGAAAATTTTGAATGGCATGTCAAACCAGTTGGAATAATTTCCAACTGGTTCCAACTGTGTCCAACTGATTTGAACCATTTCCAAATGGTCATATTCAACTGGCTTTACCTAATTTGCATAATCGAGCTAAAATGCATTTTATCAGCTCAGCCCTTTTGTAGGATGTTTTGTGATGGTTCCATTTTTAAATTTTACTTCCAAAATTTGCAATTAACACATTTTAACAGTTTATAACAGGGTAAGCCTATTACTGATTTGTTTTTATCATTTTTGTTATGTTAAGTATATCTCAATCTCCACATACCAAATACATAAGACGACACAGCACAACAAAGTCTTTACATGTAATATATTATGATGTACTATGATGTTTTGGACTTGCCTCAAAACTACTTACCTGGCACAGGAGTATCCCAGATTACGACGGCGGAGCTCCCAGGGTGGGACCTGTTCTATTCAGCCAGTCTCGAACGGGACCACTGTCAGGTGGTGTCAGTTAAGTCAAAGTTTGTCCCTTGGGGACGTTGTTACTCCTTCGGGGAGCAGAACTCCTTCGGGAGTATTGTTTGGTTTTCGCCCCTGGCTCTTCGCCAGAGAATCAGGGGACTTTTGGAGAGAAAAAAAAAAAAACTTGCCTCAAAATGGCGCAGGAGTGTCCGTGATCACGACGGCGGAGCTCCCAGGGTGGGACCTGTTCTATTCAGCCAGTCTAGAACGGGACCACTGTCAGGTGGTGTCAGTTAAGTCAAAGTTCGTCCCTTGGGACGTTGTCACTCCTTCGGGGAGCAGAACTCCTTCGGGAGTATTGTTTGGTTTTCGCCCCTGGCTCTTCGCCAGAGAGTCAGGGGACTTTTGGAAAAAAAAAAACTTGCCTCAAAATGGGGACCTGTTCTATTCAGCCTAGAACGGGATCACTGTCGGGTGGTGTCAGTTAAGTCAAAGTTCTGTCCCTTGGGGACATTGTTACTCCTTCGGGGAGCAGAACTCCTTCGGGAGTATTGTTTGGTTTTCGCCCCTGGCTCTTCGCCAGAGAGTCAGGGGACTAAGAAAGAAAGAAGACTTGCCTCAAAATGCTTAAGTGCATTTCGAAGTTCACCAATTATGTCTGAATTACCCTTCGAGCCACACATTCGTGGCTTAAGGGTGCTCATTGATTGGGTGCCCGTTCTCCTGGATCCAGTTCAACTTAAATGGAAAAGCGTTCCCAGTTGAAAACAGTTGATCCCGGTTGGAAACATGATCACAACTGGAAACAGTTGTGACCAACTGGTCCAAAAACAGAGCTTGGAAACATGGTCACAACTGGAAACAGTTGTGAAATTTTCCAACTGGTCCAAAAACACAGCTTGGAAATTTTCCAACTGCTTCCAGTTGGAACCAGTTGAAAATTCCCAACTGTTTTTTCTTCTGGGTTAGATGGGGTTTAACATCCCAGTTTCCAACCAATTGGTTCAATTAAGTCGAGACGAACACTATTTTGCTGTAAATCATATTTTGTACCATTGGTTGCAAACATTGTGATGAAGAAACATGTAAGCATATTGTTATCGCCCCGCAAGTGAAAACCACATGAGCAAAATTTTTATCACTTTTCTTACGTGACATTTTCCACAAGACTCGTACCAGTTCGTTTGTATTTCCCCACATTGTTACAATGGGGGTTTATGTATTAATCTTCCCTCCTACCTTAAGTGTGTGTTTTTGTTGACTTCAGTTCAGCTTTCGTCTAAAATTCTGAGTTTGTGGTCCCAGAAGTTAAGCCCACGACAGGGGTGGCGCCAAGATTTGCCCGACGGGGGGCTGGATTCCCCGACGGGGGGGGGGGCTGCGATTTTCTGTGGATAAGATTACTGATACATACACACATACACACATACATACATACATACATACATACATACATACATACATACATACATACATACATACATACATACATAAATACATACATACATACATACATACATACATACATACATACATACATACATACATACATACATACATACATACATACATACATACATACATACATACATACATACATACACACACACACACATACATACATACATACATACATACATACATACATACATACACACCCTACAACATACATGTTTAAAGATAGAGTTTGGCCAAATTACCGCCCATAATATTTGAGGGTTCTCGGAAAGATATATGAAAAATAATAAGAGAATTTCGTAACAGAATTTACAGAAAAACGTGGTTGCATGATGCCATCATCTTTTATTGAAACAATAATTGAAATCGTTACTCTCAACTCTAGTTTGGCGGATTAGCCACAAGACGCAAAATTTCTTCAGTAGAGCCGTACATAAAATTCTGTCTTGACGGTCTCGGAGAACCCAAACACGTAAATGATGTAATGATTATGAAAGGCGGCAGGCCTCATCGGCATCGCCGTCATCGGCAGAAAACTGGAAAACGTGCAGTTACCACTAAAGGTGCAAATGGCATTATTGACTGTAATTGTATAGAACATTATATATAACATCTTCAAAAGCGGTGGGTTCAAAATGGATCACTGAATTTACTCAAATGGATTCCCAAATTCCACGGATTGTCGAAATTCATGATATCCCTGTTAGCCTATGTCATAAGTATCTATCACTTCCTTCACCCAGTTGTTTTTATCGAAATGAACTTAAAGAAGTTACCTCGTAGTAGATGCCAACTTGTCAAGGTAAATAGAAGAGAACAGACCATTCCGGATTTTGGGGTTGGAAAGTCCATTTTGAAATTAAAAGCTTATACAGATAATTGTAGTTGATGATCACCATCTCAATAAAATGATATAAATATGAAATCAGATACTGTATGAGACCTTGAGCCCCCCCCCCCTTTCTCTCTCTCTCTCTGAGTTGATGAAACTAACATCAGGCTCATATTTCAATTCTGCATTTTGGAAACATGGCCTTGAATCGATTGATGACATTGTCCAAATTTATTCTGTTCCCACGCTCCCGGTGTATGCCCAGTGTCATAAGGCTCTCCAAGCGTTCATTTGACATTACAGAACGCAAGTCGTTTTTGATCAACCTCATGGAACTGAAGTTCCGTTCACATTCTGCAGATGAAACGGGAAGTGTACACGCAATAGAGACAATGCGCTCCAATTCAAAGAATGCAGCTGCTTTCAACTCCTGTAGGTATGCTCGGAGATCAAGGAGACTGCCAGGGCGTTCCGCCTCTTCTTTCCGTTTAAGTAGGCATTTGAAAGTGCATACCTCATGGGACAGCGCTTCGATATCAGCTCCGAACAGTGCGGCAAACTCTTCCAATGCACTCTGGTCCAAGTATTTGGAGGATGTTGGACAAAGAGATGTTATACCTTTCATGATTGCAATGTTATCCTTATTATACCTTCTCTCGAACTCGGCGTCGACTTTGTCTATGATTTCATAGACATCTTGGACATAGCTATCAAACTCCGGGGAATCGCTGTTTTCCCGGCGTGAGGTTTCGATGGGAGCCTCTACAGCGAATCCTTCGAGGGCTGCAGGCGGCGCTCTTCTGCGTACTGCCCTCGGTTTTAGTCCTTAGGACAATATGTATTGGCCTGTCGCCGACTGTCGGTGCGATCAAAGCGCCCCATCAAAGATGAGAAATCATTTGTTGTAAACACATTGCAAAACAGAGACTGGAGAGCTGCGAGCAATTCAGCCACTCTAGGCTCATATTATTTGATATTAGAATAATAGAATTGAATAACAGAAGGAGAGGCATGACTCGCACCTGGACTCACATGAGCCACCCGACATGGCCAATGCCGGCAGTGAGATCCGGTTCCGGGCCCCCGACTGAATTAATCACTAAAATTTAATAAGCGCTCGCCGGCTATGGTCCGCTACTGTCGGTTCCAAGTCTTTCACGGTTCGTGTTTGCTAGATTGGAGAAACTGATTTCACTGGTGGCAACACTAAAAGTTTGCTTCACAGGTGTTTCTGGGTAAGATGTCTCTTACGCGAGGACGCAGGGTACGGTAACTTCGAGTGGCCTTTATCAGGAAGTGTATGTGTTTCAGTATACCGTAGGCCGGGATATACTGGACATGAATCTGGAGAGCAGGGGGGGGGGGGATGTCGGGGGTCAACTCGTGGGGGAGGGCCGCGCCGAAAAGGATGTCTCACCCTGCCCCCAGCGGCGTGCACACCGTTTATCACACACTTTCATTCGCGATTGCTACTCCAATAAGGTTTTTTTTTTTTTTTTTGTCAAAAAAAAATCGAGGTTCCTGCTCCCCGACGGACCCAAATTTTCTTCCCCGACGGGGGGGGGCTTTACTTCCCCGCCGGGGGGGGTGTTGCCCCCTGTCCCCCCCCCCCCCCCCCTGGCGCCACCCCTGGCCCACGATCACTAGGACCAATGCATTTAACCTTCAACTGCCCACGGCCCATCTGCATTGACTACGATGTCTTGAAGTCACTTTAAATTTTAATGCTATTGTTGTACACACTATAGTCGTAGGGCTGCAGTCTTAGTACTGTAGCAAGCCCCATCGTTAATAGACAGGTATCCAAAATTATCTAGTTGGCATTCATTTCACAAAATATGTATGAGGCATGGGTAAAATGCTCTAACTAAGCCTTTAACAATATTTTCCAAAAATTTACTTCGCTAATTTTGAGCTACGATGCTTTTTTCTTTAGAGCTGCTAGCACTAGCTCAAACGCACTGAGTCCTAACATGTTGCATATGATATATACCGTGACATGTATATGTCAAGCCTAGCCTAGTCTGTTTCAATCAGAGCAGCCACAACCAAACTGTATGGAGAGTTTATGTTGTACCACATCGGTATTGGGCTCTCAGAGCGCAACATAACTACTGTACAGTACTAGAGCGAACCAGTGAACGCATGCAACAAGAATATGTGGGATATTTGTACGTAAAGTGCATCCACTTGGTTTGGTCAGTGCATTGATGTATTGACTTAGTGTGTGCAGTTTGTGTGCTGAAATTAATCTGAATGCTAGGCAAGGGTACGGCCTAGATGCATCTTGTGCATGTAAAGATTCCACGGTCGCTACGAAATCACATTACACATGCACCCAGGTAAATCGAACACTGACTGTAGGCTACGGTTTGTTGAGGAGAGGGACTTTCAGTTGTGAAATTTTAAAGCACAGCTGATTTTCACTGATTCAAATTTCCATCTGTGTGGCTTCGTCTTGCTAAAATGGACAGGGCAGAAGATATATACTGTATGACTTTGAAGTCAGTCAGGTCACAGATTAACCAGGCTTCTACAGTGTAGCTAGGAAAAATGTCAAACTGGGTAGGAGTTAATGGACATTGCATCATTCTCACACGATGTTGGCCATATCTCAAGAACTAAATGACATTGTGGTCAATTGCATGATTTTTGGTTTTTTCCAAAACAATATTCAATTGAATGTTTTGTGTCTGATACTGTATGTTGTATGATGATGATACTATGCACGTATACATTACAATGCTTACTTGCCAGCTCCTTACCAAGAAGCTATAGGAGAATGTATTGTTATATTCTCCCTCTTCAATACTGCTAGTTCTCGTGTTAAGTACTGAATAAACGAGCTCAGAAATATACACGCAAATCTCAGTCTTCTTTGATCATGGAGTCTGTCTTCTACAATATAAAATAAGACTACATCATATTACATGGTGGCAGCGGCAAACTGGTGTACGAAATCGACGATTTCAACAATAAACCGCCGAAAGAAAAATTACCGTACAACATCGAGCGACAACAACTAGCAGTGGTTGGACAGCCGCACAAGACGCCATGCAGGCTATACATTGCAATCCCGGTATACTGTAACTTTGTGCGTGACAATACAATACCATCGTTCGTGTACAGAACGCTACACAATAAGATTTCAGATTGGAATTAACGATTAATATTTACCGCCGCAATATCAATAACTCCTTTGCAACATCGGACTCCAGACTTCCGAAGGACTAATAACATCAAAAATTAATCAAGGCCAGAATCAAACGAACAAAAACATTGCACAAATTAAGCTCTTCGCGGAAGTGAACCACACACTGAGTATATCTGAGGACGTCACCGCAACGTTGCTAATATCAGTGTCAACCGCAGCAATACTGTATCGTCGTTACCAAGTATGTACCTGGAATGAACACAGAACAGACGGCCTAGAAGAGAGTACCTACACCGAAAATACCCAATGAGGAAGACGTTTGTTCACAACGAAAGACAACAATAAACACAGAGTTGAACAATAGCAGATAGCTCAACTCGCCATTTTAGAGAACCCTAAGAATTGAGCATGCTCAAGATTTTTTGTTGTGGAATTTCTGTTACTGTGTTGTATTACAACGTGCTTATTTCTGTGTGTTTTAACCGTCTTACAATACTGCAGTGTACATTATTGTGGACACCAACTCTTCACAAGAAAATCAAGGGGTGAGTTGTTTATTGTTTCCACTCCAAAGCATGAATGTATAGACCTATACGTGATAATGTGTTTATAATAGGTCAGGCCTAATTAAGCAGCCTAGTCAAATAACTGCTGACAGCTAGATTTATCTGTTTCCACATCATCGTATCTCAGTATTTTATTCGAACCAAATATGAGTGTATTGTCAGGCATAACACCACCCAGCTTAGATTGGTCTGACGCAGACCTACCCACTGCATTTCAAAATTTAAGAAATATACAGAACTTGTTTTTTCCGGACCCCTTGCAGCAAAAACTGATAAGGAGAAAGCAACGTATCTCCTGCTGTGGTTGGGTCAGGAGGGAATAAGTATATTTCAAACATGGAACCTCCCGGATGAAAGAAAAAATAGCCCTGCAGAAATATTCAAATGTTTTGAGAAGCATTTCGAGCCTAAGGCAAATTTTAGGTTAAACCGTTTTAAACTGCAAAAAATGAAGCAGTTACCCACAGAAAACGTGGAAGATTTCATGGCAAAATGCCGAATTCAAGCAGACAAATGCAAATTCAGTACTGCTGAAATCTGAACAGAGGCTTATTGAGCAGCTTATCTTGGGTACTGCACACAAAAAGGTGCAGGAAAAACTCCTCAGTGAGGATGAAACCCTAACAGTTGATAAAGCAATGAATATTGCAAGAACATATGAGGCTACAAAAGCTCATATGGAGGCATTCACCTCCGCCACAGTCTCCGTTGATTTCATCAACCGTAAAGGCCAAAACAAGAATCTTGGTTCCAGGTCTAAGGCAGACAGTCAAACCAAATGTAGAAAATGTAACCTTAAGTACCCACACAAGGGGAAGTGCCCAGCCGAAGGTTCAACATGTAACTATTGTCAGAAACCTAACCACTGGGAGGCTGCGTGTAGGCAGAAAAAAACGAGATAACCAAGGTAAACAAAATAGAAATAGGCCAAGAAACAGATCTAGGTCTAGAAGAGAGCGATCGTCTTCTCTTAAGCAGGCAGAAGTCCGTGAAGACCGAAACAGAAACATAGATATGATAAGCCGGCTCTCGTCTCGTGTTGACAGTAGTAGTGATATTGAACAAGATTTTGAAAGCCTAAGTTTCGATTCAATTACCATACGTAATATGAGCAATGTTAAGTCAAGCCAGGAGAGTGAAGCTTCTGCATCAATCGGCATTAAAGTAAATGGGAAACCAGCAACACTAAGGGTCAAAATAGACACAGGGGCAGAGGGGAATGTCATTCCAATGCATGTTATAAAAAATTTTATACCCTGAGTTTGTAAACAAAACAGGCAAACCTCTGTCCAAGATAGCAAAACCATGTGACACCAGGTTACAGCCTATAATGGTGGGACAATACCCCACTATGGCACTTGCACTATTTCATGCAGCTACAACAACAAACACATTTCCACTGATTTTTACATTGCTGAGGTGCAGGACCAGCCATCCTTGGTCTCAGAGATTCCATTCAATTGAAATTAGTTTCCCTACACTGTGGCATACAAACAACACAACACAGACCCATCAATCAGGTGAGTGACCTGAAAGAGTTATACCCGGACCGATTTGAAGGGATCGGGAACTTCAAGGGTAGTTATCACATTGTGGTTGATAAGAACGTGCCACCAGTTGTCCATGCATCACGGAAATGCGCCATACAGATACGAGACGACATTAAGAAAGAGTTGGATGAAATGGTTAAATGAATGTTATCACACGCGTCACCGAACCAACAGAGTGGGTCTCCAGCCTCGCCTACCAGCAGAAGGCAAAACGGGCGCTGGCGCATATGTCTTGATCCCAAAGGACCTCAACCGGGCCATAAAGCGTTCCCATCATCATACTCCACCCTTGAGGAGATAACACACAAAATGGCAGGGAGTGCAATCTTTTCAAAACTCGATGCTCGTCACGGCTATTGGCTATTTCTCTAGACAAAGAATCCAGTTTCCTTACAACTTTTAACAGCCCCTTTGGCCGTTACCGTTTCCTCAGGTTACCATTTTGGTCTTTGCGTCTCCCAAGATGTTTTTCAACAGCGCATGGATCAGATTTTGGAGAGTTGTCCAGGGACAGTTTGGATTGCGGATGACATAGCCGTGTATGGAAAGTCAGAGGAAGAACACGACAAAAACCTCCACAGGCTAATGTCGGTCGCCAGAGAGCACGGCTTGGTCTTCAATCCAAATAAGTGCGAAAATAAAGAAAACCGAAATCACATTCTCGGCATCCTATACAGCAAGGATGGCGTGCGACCAAATCCGGAGAGAATTACGGCCATAAAGGTAATTGAGGCACCTCAAAATAGCCAGCAACTCCCAAAAATTCTTGGGGAATGGCAACTTTACATGGGACCCTTCATCCCTAATCTCTTCGATACACACATCAGTTTTGAGAGAACTACTTAAGAAGGACAGCCAGTTTGATTGGACGGCTACCCATCAGAAGGCATTCGAACAAATAAAAGAGCTAATTTGCCAAAACACAACACTTGCATACTTCGACCCAAAGAAAGAATCAGTATTGCAAGTGGATGCATCCCTACAGGGACTAGGAGCCCACCCTTATGCAGGAAGGGAAACCTATCAGCTTGCATCTAGATCACTAACAGATGCGGAGAAAAGATATGCCAACATTGAACGTGAAATGCTTGCTGTCACCTTTGCTTGTGAAAAGTTCCACACATACGTCTATGGTAAGCCCTTTATTATTCATTCAGACCACAAGCCTCTTGAGAATGATCCATCTCAAGAATCTGTCAGCAGCACCACAAAGACTACAGAGAATGCTCCTTCGCATACAAAGTTATGATGTAACAATACAATATAAACCCGGCAAAGAGATGTACCTAGCAGATGCCCTATCTAGACTCAACCCAATCAGCAACAAGCAAAATACAGAAACACCCATGAAGATCCAGTTTGTTCACTTCTCGGATAGAAAACTAGGTAGCATCAGAGAAGCCACCAAGCAGGACACAGAACTGACCGCTCTTAAAGATATCATACAGAATGGATGGCCAGATCGACACAGGGAAACACCGCAACCCCTACGCAAGTATTGGCCGTACAGAGATGAGTTATCAGTTGAGGACGGATTAGTCATTAAAGGAAATAGAATAGTCATTCCTCAAATCATGCACAAAGAAATATTGGAAAAGATTCACGAGGCACATCAAGGTGTTGTGAAGTGTCAATTGAGGGCCAAAGCAAGCGTCTTTTGGCACAACATCAACAGGGACATTACAGAAATTGTGAAGGCATGCCCATTATGTCAGGAGTTCGGGCATTCTTTACCGAAAGAGCCTCTCCAACCACAGGAACTTCCAACAGGACCCTGGCCAAACAGTTGGATCTGATTTATTCACCCTCTATGGAGAAGACTATCTACTCGTGGTCGACTATTACTCTAAATTCCCTATCATCCGACGCATCCCAAAAGGAAACTCAACCAGCCAGACCGTGATCACATACTTGAAGCAGATATTCTCGGAGCATGGTATACCCTCAAAATTCATAAGTGACAATGGCAGTCAGTATTCCAGTCACCTATTTAATTCATTTGCCAACCAATGGGGTTTCCAACACATCACAAGTAGCCCGACATATCCCCAATCCAATGGAATGGCCGAACGTTTCGTCCAAACAGTGAAAAACACAGTGGCCAAAGCACTGAAGGACAAGCGAGATGTGTACATGGCACTCCTGTGCATTCGAACTACCCCAATTGATTCACAAATCCCCTCTCCCGCAGAACTCTTGTACAACCGGAAGATCCGATCAACACTTCCAACTCAAATACATAACAACAACCCGCACAAGGATGAAATTTCTGCAAGACTGCAAACCCGTCAGTCCACCCAGAAAGACTACTATGACAAAGCAACCCGATTACAACCACCCCTCATACCAGGCCAACGTGTATATGTTCAGAATCAAACAGGACACAAAAGATGGGCACCTGCAAAAGTGGAAAGAGTCAGGGATGAACCTCGCTCTTATGAAGTCACAACACAACAAGGAAAAACATTACGACGTAACAGGCGACAACTAAAGGAAGCCTCAGAAAAGCGAGTCAATTTAACATCGACCCTGAGATCACACATTATGACATACACGACAAACCATCAGCATTACAAGGAAACAAAACAGAGACACACCATAACACTAGATACACATACAAACAGATCACTCAAGCACAACAAACACGGTCGGGTCGACAAACCAAGGGAAGACAAATTCTTGATTTGTAAGGAAGGGATTATGAGGGGACGAGTGCTTATTAAATATCATATTGATATTGTATATAGTTAGCTGGTAGAAGCTTTATTTTTCAGACTAAACTCCAGCCATAGGAACTACTGCAATCACCTTGAGTCTGTAATTAGTGTTTGTATTCGCAACATTGTTTTTATTATAACAAGGGGGATGTTGTATGATGATGATACTATGCACGTATACATTACAATGCTTACTTGCCAGCTCCTTACCAAGAAAGCTATAGGAGAATGTATTGTTATATTCTCCCTCTTCAATACTGCTAGTTCTCGTGTTAAAGTACTGAATAAACGAGCTCAGAAATATACACGCAAATCTCAGTCTTCTTTGATCATCGAGTCTGTCTTCTACAATATAAATAAGAACTACATCATATTACACTGTACATGGTATGTACGTATATTTACAGTTTAGAGTGTGATAAAATTTCAAACTTGGTAGTGAGATTCAAATTGGGTGGTGAAATTTCAAACTGGGTGCTGCATTAAAAAAGTAAATTCAAACTGGGTGCAGCACCTTCACTTCCAAAAATCATTTGCAACTTGGTAATTTGACTCCCTGCTAAAGCTGTACTGTAGCCCCCTCTCACTTTGTGCAAGTACAGAACTTAATATTACAGTAGTTGGTGCCATTTTGTCCGCTGCATCTCAGGGCATGACGTGTCTTGGAGGTCGAGATGTATGGTCCGAGATTTACCTAGGGCCAAGTTGTTGGTAACCAGTCTGGTGAACTGTTACAATGAGACCAATGTAGTACACTCTCAGGGTATTGTAAGGTACAGCCAGTGGGCTAGCCACTGTATGGTGTCAAAATTTCTTTGCTGAAACTGATCAAACTCTTACATGAATATTGAACTATTTTCAGAGAAAAGGAAATATCAAGACCAGTGAGAAAGTGTCCAGTTTGGAGTGTATTTGCAGCAGCTGTTGTGACTTTTATGAAAAAAGACTCAGAGGTACTGTACTGTAATGTTGAATTTTCAGAAAAAATAACTGTCGTACTCAAGTATACAGTATACTGTATACTAAATTATGCATGTATGAGTAAAAGTACATGAGTTGCATCACACTGTTGTCTGAATTAATTGATAATTACCTCACAAGTTGTACAGTTTTATTTCTAGGAGTAGTACAGTACTTAATTGTAATCGTGTATACTACTGTACGTTTGGAACTGCTGAAGCCAAGTTTTGTGAAAAAGCCATCAATGATGAATCTGTTCACTGAGTGAATCTCTGTTGTGGAGTAGATCTGTCCTACTCCCCCCCCCCCCCCCCCCCCCCCCTCCCCACCCCCAACCCCCCCCCCACCCCCCACCCCCCCACGCCTCCCCCCCCCCCCCCCCCCTCCCCCACCCCCCCACCCCCCCACCCCCCCCCCCCCCCGCCCCCCCCCCCCCCCACCCCCCCGCCCAATGGGAGTAAGAGAAACCCTTGAACATATGTCGATTTAATTGGGCATATTAAAAACCCCGGGGTTTTAAAAAAAGAATTTAGTTGTTACATATGTCAGTTTTTGTCTAATCAGAGCCACTGAAAAGAAACAGGTGAATGAGTTTTGTCCAGTGAGAGTAACGAGAAAAATTACATACGTCCATTTAAATTTGACATATGCCAGTTCCTCTGATGTATGTCGGTTTTTGTCCAATGCAGATCAACGAGAAACTGAACATATGTCAGTTTTAAATTCGACATATGTCGATAGCAGGACTTACGGCACGCTAGGCGCACCATACAAGGTGCTATGTAAAGCGGCATATTATGCTAACCTAGGGAAGGTACTCCGAAATAAAATATAGCGAAAGCTTCAGACAAGCTTTGAGTTTCTGAAGAAAACGTTCGGCTTTCCAACGCCGTAAAAAACCTATACCTGTCGGGTGGAGTTAAGATCAAATGAAAAGATTAAACGAGAACTTACCTTGTTCGAAGTTTGATCTTGATTTTATGAAGTAATAGTGAGTGAGAGGTAATGTGAGATCCCGTCCGCGCATGCGTGATCAGTCTTTAAAGTATGAGGCCTGAGTTTATATCAGACCACAATACATCACACTCAGGTTAAATGACTGTACTCCATACTGGTAAGCTTTTTAATACATGTAATAAGAAATTTAAATTGCTAGCTGGCTCAGCTAACATTGTTCATTTATGAAGTTTCTGGGTGGTTGTGTGAGAGGAGGGCACATTACCCTCTCACTCACTATTACTTCATAATAATCAATATCAAACTTCGAACAAGGTAAGTTCTCGTTTAATCTTTTCATTTTATTTCGTAATACGTTCGACGTAATGTGAGATCTTTAAAGCAACTCAGGCCTCATACCCCACATTAACAGAACACAGCACATCTCTCCACCATAAGTGTTCCATGTCATTTAAAAACAATTTGAACTGTTTACAGTTAAAGGTGTTGCTCAAACGCAAGACTGTAGTAAAGTTCGTACAGTACTTACATAAAGATGCTACAGTATACTTCAACTTTTTACACTTCTAGACCTAAAGAAGTACATTTATCAAAACTCTGATACCCAACCAGAATAAGTTTGTTGAAAAACGTCAAGAAAGTTTGTTTCTGAACTAGTGCACTCCATCCTGCTAAGGAAAAGATTTCAGTAAATGTTACATTAGCAGACATCGCTTTGGACACTGCTGCAGCTGATCTAATAGTTTGTGGTTTTGAAGTCACTGATGTCAACACCAGATTGTTAACATTACTGTTTACATTTCACAGCCATGTGGCTATGGTATCATGTGACACCTTAGAATGAGGCTTACAGAAAACTGACAAAACTTTTCTCTTTTCCTCTACACATTGAATTCCTCTTCAGTATTCCACCATACATTATACTGTACCTTTATGTACCACTGTCGAGCTACAGTAATGGATATGCCATACTGTATGCCACACATTTCTGTGCCATACCTGTATTGCCTGGTCTACTAATCCCTCCCATAAAGAGTTCCTGCTGTTATTTCCATATCAGCAAATATATTCAGGCATATGTTCAGTCTGTTGGCAATGGAGAGACAAAGTACGAACAGCATGCAGGTTTTTATGTAAGTTCCTTGGGACCCAGCATTCTGGCTAGCTTGACATGAATCTTAGAACTACATAGCTTCACATCCCAACTGGAATCATATTGAGCAAAGGGAGGCCTTAAATTGAAGGCCCCTTAAAAATATTTATTTACTTGTAAATCATTGTGTGATCTCCTATTGAATATCCATGAGACGATAGGGCCTGCCTGTGCTGTGTTAAGGGCACTGTATTTGACAATATCCAATAATGTAGTAAGGCATGCTATGCCCTGTCCTGGATTAGCCTGCAATGGATCAATCCTCCATTTAAAAACAATTCCAACCATTCTTAGGCATAACCATTCCATTGCTTTTCAGATGGAGTTCCACCATGAGTTTCCAACTTTGTCTAATATGTTTACTGTATATACAGTACTTTGACAAATCCCCTTATCTTCAATAAACAATTCCAATGGGTAAGAACCAAAACCTTGTTGCTCATTTAAGGATAATCTTGAAGTTGTCAGCTTCTTCCCTGTCAATCTTACTGTAGTAAAACATGTTCCTTTTAGTGCAAATGGGGGAAGCATACAGTAATAAGCTATGAACAGCTTAATGTAAAAGCATCTATAGCTTCTGCCATTGAGTCTGTTCTCCAGATCCTGACGTGCGAATTCTGCATGTGACAAACTGGTCCACATCTGGAACCAAGAAACTTGTACAATTTAGAATCTTCAAACTCTCCTTGTCTAACATCCATTCTAACAGATCACTAAATTTTCTAGATGCTTTATCAGCAATTTCATTTTGATCACCTAACAGTATTTCACTACGTAAACCATCCTCAAATTTATTACAAGTAACATACTTTGTGCCTAGCAGCCGTGTGTTTTTGAAGGCTACAACAGCTCCATGTTTCTTGAACAAAATGCTCGCTATGCTAGAAAAACAGCATTCCTTTCGACATACTGTACTGTAGTACTGTACTGTATGAAGAGTTATCTCATTGTTTCTTGCTGGTACTAATTCGATATTCCATCTGCCACCAATTCTTGTTTCGCCATCAGAGGCACCCCAGCCTAACCTGATGCGTCGCTCGCCAGACACACTTTGTAATAAACCCATAGATACCTTTTTGCAGCAGCATCAGTGGAGGCCATAGTCCATTATAATTGATAAGGACGTATCAATATGGCTACAGTATTTTCCTTTTTGAGACATACAGTAACATCTCTAAAGTTTTCTGATTCCAATAATGGAGTGGACTGTACTCTACTGTTGGGAAAGCTCCTACCAACTTTCCAATCCCAGCTGCCACTCTAATTATGATTATGGCAGTCTTGCTACATTTCATTAATTTGCCCTGGGGTTAATCTGACTTGCATTGTCAAAGAACTAAAAATTAGCCCTAAGAATTATATTTCTTTTGCAGAGGCAGACAACACTTCTCTGGGTGAGTGAAAAATCATCTCAGGTCTGACAAACTCGTAGTTCTGACAACAGCTTCTTGAGCTTGTTGCTTTGTTCTGGCTATTATTAATGTACCCTATCATCAAAGTATCATGCAATTATGCATTGTGATCCCTAGCAGTCTAAGAGAAGCAAAGCGGTGCTTTGAGAAACTGTGTAAAATGCCTTGGCCTTGAAGTGACCCCTACTGGATTTTGTTTGGCCACAAATTTCCTGTTAACAGGGGTTTATAAATATTTTCTTCAAATGCTATTAAAACCATGTAGTAACATGCATCCCTCAGGTCTAAAGATGCCATATAACAGTCCTTTATTATTAACTTCCTTACTAACACTGTTTCAACAGTATCCATTTTAAAATGATATGTTTAATATGCTTTTATATAAAGCTCTGAAAGATCAAGGGTCATTCTATTGTCTCTGGCTTTCTTGAGCCATGTGAAGGTATTCAAAATAAATCCTCCATGAAGTTGGAATGTTTCAACTGCTGTACATCCTTTTCAATCAGCCTATGAACTTCTTTGCCCATAGCCTCGGCCTCTATGAGATGAATTTTAAAAGGCCGGCCTGGGCAGAGTGTACACTATTCACCTGCATTTGAAATGTTTGTCTAAAGGTGAGGTACAAATCGTGTTCCAATTATGTACAATAGCAAACGATCTACAGTATACTGTTAGCTCCCACAATTTATCATGGAAATTTGGGTAAGTTACTTAGTCTACCCCAAATATCCTACCTAAGTAACCTTCTAGAACCTTGGCTCCCTCCTGCTGGTTTGTTGTTCATTTTCCATCACTTTGGAATATTGTACTTGTTTCCTGTGCTTTGTTTGGGGCCCTTAAAAGGTGCCCGTGTTCGGGAGGGAGACACTACTTTGGCCTGTTCTGCCAGCCTGGCGTTGTCTCACAGTAAAGTCGCACAGTAGGGGAGCTTTGCCCACACTGAAAAAATGCGGCAAGCATCAGTTAAATGTAGTATGTGGCATCTACCACATGTATAGGCTACAGCTTTTTTCTGTCCATGCAGTTCCTTGACAGTGTTAGTAGGATCATCTCAAGTTAACCACTGAGTGGTTTTATACTGTCACTGATTTATTTGTAGGCCTATTTAGTATTTTCAGTTTGACAAGATCTCACCTTGCCTTAGAGAACATAAATATGTTGGCTACTAGCCAAGTAGGCCTAAGTTCAAACTTTAATAGAATAAAGGTGTGATGCATCCTCTACACTTTCAGTTTCAGCAAGGTTTTCTGCTTGACACTACAGAGCTATAAATTATTATCCTTTCATCAAAGGTTTCTGGTGCCATAAGATTCAAAGGACTAAGTTTTGGCACTCTCTTCCACTTTTGTGGTTTCTAGGTTTGGTAGGCTAGGCCAGTAATATGTGCTGCTAGCTGCTGGTTCATCTTTGTAAACCTTGACGCTAACCCCAAGGGTTTTCTGTCCAGTACTATCTTTTCTGTTCCCACCCTCAGTCTCAGACTGGGGAAGACTGTGACTGTATCATGTAGGCTAGGCCTAACAGTTAGACCTACAGTATGTGACTGATTATTTCTCACTTTGTCACTGTAAGTACTGCAGTCTGCAACACTTACCTCTTCATCTTGAAAATCAGCAATTTATGCTGTTGCTCTCCATAGCTCATTCTATGGATAAGTCCTCACAGTCACATTAATTTTTCAAGCCTAACCAACATTTTGCTGGTCTCTATGTCAAGGCTGTTACAACTTTCAGAAGTGTTACTGCTCCAAACGATCCTGCAGTGTTTTATCTGGACGATTTTCTCTCCAATCTTTTTTTGAGTTTTCCTTTTAAGGTTTTGCTTTTCTTAACCTTCTTTGAGCTCCCGTCAGCGACGAGGCTGTCTCTTGCAACTCAGTCAGAGTATCGCTACCACACTGTGTGTGTATGTACTACGCACAGTAGCTACATGTGTAACGTTAGTCCTAACCGCGTTAGGCTAACAATGCATAAGAATTCCCGCCACAGTTCATTTCGTGGAACTGGCACTCTGCATGTTACATGCCTGGCCAGAGTGTGCTTTAGTCTCGGTGCGCGCACCGGACAATTTATTAGTCTGAGATTCTGACATCGTGTATTGACACGCTCAGAACATAGCGAATATCATCAAGATAACATCCCAAATCATTCTGGTTGCAAGTGTTTGCTGTGAATTTGCCTTATATCGGGTTGAAACTCAAGATTTTCTCCATGGTAAAGAACAGCAACTGATCACTACATCTTAAAGCGAACGAACTGATCACGCATGCGCGGACGGGATCTCACATTACGTCGAACGTATTACGAAATAAAATGATCACTCACGCAAGGGAAGATTCCAGGACGAGGAATTCTGATAGGCGGCCCGAGGAGCTGCAACTGTATAATACCTTGGACAACCGTGTCTTAAGTTTTCGTTCTGTTGTATAAAATGTTAGGTGTCATTCTAAAATGAGTGAAAAGGGGCGGAAAATGTAATGTTTGAAGAACGTTTAAAAAGGGGGGGGGGGGGTGTTTTAAGGTTCTCTATCAAACAGACGATTCATAAAGCAGGAGTGTGATAATGTTCATGTCTATTAAGCGTAAAAGCATAAGTGAATGTTGAAACTGTCGTGGATGGCTGGTTTGTGTAAATATGTTTTGTGTATGTATTAAGGTATATACAGGCATGTATACATGTTAATGGCGAGTGTAAATAGTCGTGTTACTCAGGCTAAGTATAAGCACAGTTTGAATATTTTAAATTAAAAATACGGGAATAGCAACTGTAAGCAGTCACACAGGACTATTTACAATCTCACAAGGCAAACTGTTTACATGCCCATTTACATCAACAGATTGTTCAGGTTGAGTCTGTACAATGCTTTTTCGGTGCTCCTTACGTGCTCGGGAACGAACGTGCTCCTGAACAAAACACCGGACGTAACATGAAACACAAGGACAACTATCTACACCTGGCCAGCAACAAATTTTAATGTGGCCAACCCCACTATTTACAATATTAACAAGGTGATGTGCTTTTCACATGCTTGTAGCCGGACGGACCTAATGGGGAACAAAGGCTAACCTATTTACACTGGACTACCAAACTTTGTAGCATGCATGAGCACAGAACGGGGATATCTTTCTATCCCCCGATGTGTTCAAACACGAACTCTCTCCTGTACCCTCTCCTCTGCACTCTTCGATGAGTATGGTGATATGAGAAAGGGAGTAAAGCCGTTTCATTGAGTCATTAGACAGATCACACGAAACACATATTTGACCGTTATGATGAACACTTCGTTAAATCACACGAGAGTCAGAGGCGGGCTAAGGGCGCGACACCATGATGCTGTGCTTTACACAGTAACACCACACTGTCTACTAAAGATAACATCATGAAAACAAAAATCTGGAGCTACTACCGCACAGAAGCCACTCGCATTCTCGCTGGTGACGCAGACATTTTCGTCTTGCTTATGTTTTTCTTCTGGAACTATAAGCCTGATGTTCAAGATTCCATTAAAAATATATAATTGCAAAGTGATCGATAGTATTGACAGTACTGAAAAGTTAGGGTGAGAAATGCATTGACCTGGTTGCGACAGCGTATCTTAACCCTAAGGCAAAGGCAAGGAATCAGCTATTAATTTAATGCTCAAGCTAGATCTGGATGAAAACAGGTATGGATTTTCTATCCCGCCTGCACAGTGGAGAAACTGCCGAATCACACAGCATCTGGAGACACACAATGTTTATCAAGAGGGATTAGCCATATCCGTGATCTGTGTGTAAACAGCTTCGATTTGATATCAAACATGATTCGTTTGTACATTCAAATGTTTTCGGTAGTCATCAGCTGGGTTCGATGAACGGCTCGAGCCATCTCAGCTGGCTCATCCAGCGTTGATTTGTCGAAAAGTCATCACAGCGTCACATGCCACATGCCGTTCACTCAAGATGGCAACACATATCACAGATTTGCCTTCGGGCAGATCGGTGTCGGTAAAAGTAGAAACAAGTCAGGAAAAGATGTTCACGCAAGGTAAGTTTTCATTTAAATGAAAGTCCTGGGTAGGACTTAAAACTGCATCCGGTTGTGGAGTTTGTTTAAACGTGGGAGTAATGAGGTTACCCTTTGCCACAACTGCCTCTGGGGCACCCTTGGGCAAGGTGCACCTGTATTTGCCCCGGTGCTTTTTAAGTGCTGTTGCCTTTGGGCGTAGTGTTGCCTTCGGGCGTGGTGTTTGCCTTCGGGCGTAGTGTTGCCTTCGGGCGTGGTTTTGCCTTCGGGCGTGGTGTTGCCTTCGGGCTTAGTGTTGCCTTCGGGCGTAGTGTTGCCTTCGGGCGTAGTGTTGCCTTCGGGCGTAGTGTTGCCTTCGGGCTTGGTGTTGCCGTCGGGCGTGGTGATGCCTTCGGGCGTTGTGTTGCCTTCGGGCTTGGTCTTGTCTTTGGGTGTGTGGTGGATTTGGGTGTGTGGTCTTTGTAGGGCTTTGTTTTTAGTGTGACCGGGGGGAGGTTGGTGTGTGGGGTCTTTGGGTTGTTGTCAGTGTGTGTGTGTGGTTCTATTGTTGTAATGAACATAATTTTCTGTTTGATTTGGTGGTGTGTGGATAGTTTTGACTTTATGTTCCTGTCCGATCCGGTTTGAGTTTTGTTTTTTGTTTGTATGTGCCGTTTCGATGCACTTAAAAAGCCCAAGAAAAAAAAAAAAAAAGTTTTCATTTAAATGAATTATCAGGAACCTTTTTTCGATTCGAAGCTATAACTTAAGAATCCTGCCACATATGGGACCGTTTGAAAGGCAGTTGGAGTCTTGCAAAGCCGTTGATAAGCGCCGTGTACCGAGTGTAGTACTAACTTTAGTGACAGGGCCTAACGATAGGTTCACTGCGTAAATGCAAGCTAACTTAGCTCGGTCACAACAGCAGATTGTAGGTCACACCACTCTGGCATTTCAGAAACTGTGCCTCTCAGTGTCAGTTCATCAATGTGGAGTAGATTACGCGGGAATAAGTATAGTTCTAGGGCCTACTAAGTACACACTATGGCCTGTGGAATACAATTTATTTATGTGCAGCAGCTTGGCACAACCTTCGGATTCCAAACTTACTGGGCCGTAGCAGTGTAGGTTATGTGCTTTTCGACTTTACCAGCGAGGGAGGCTCAGTGAGTTTTATTGTTAAAAAGGTTTGCACTTTATTGAGAGATGTAGAACTGGTTGTCGCTTCTGATAATGAACAGTCATCATTCAGTGGCATAGCCAGACGGAGTTGAGGGTGTCCCAGGACAAAAACTATAGGGATAATGGCAGCAAAAAGTAGTGTCTTTTATGGGTAAGTTCTGTTTATTGTTCAAATAAAGCAATTTTTGCCAATGAAAATTTTGACCCGGAATAGACTAATTTGCATCTCATGTTAAAAAATAATAATAAAAAAAAAAACCAAAAGGAACTAACTACCCACAATTTTCACAGGCAACCCATTATAGTGTCCTGAGGAGATTCTATTCCCCATTGTATCCCGGCATTGCCCTTTTTTCTTTTCTAGATGGCACTATATAACACAGTCGTGTTGGTGTGTCGTAAAATCCCATCTAACTCCATCCCCCCAGCACCCTCCTTTCAAGGAAATCTTGCATAATGAGGTGTAAAACAAAGGAATTTGAGTGAAACACCCCACCGAATGTCCCAGACCTTCTGTATAAAAGAGGCTGTCAAATTTACAGTAATTTTTTAAGCCAATTACATGTGATTTTTTTTTTTTTTTTTTGGTTTTGCACGTGTTGTGAAAAACTTGGAAGGAACACCTCTGCAAACTCATCAACCAGTCAAGCTTACATTTTCTAAACCTCTGCCGGCTACCTCACTCTGCACTACTCCCTCTCAACTTCTCCTAACACATCACCATCTACTACCATCTCAGTCACTGCAACTCCTCATCAGCAGACATAACGGAAACCTCCAGGTACGTTACTCTCAACTACCACATCTGTCCCTACCACCACGTGTCTTGCCATCTCCCCCAATGCCATTTCTCAACAGCTGGCATCTTAAAAACGCCCAGGTAACCCACTCTCAACTTCTGTAACTGTTCCTACCATCACACAATCTACACATCAACAGACCTCCTCCAATCTACCCAGAATCTTGACTTTCAACAACCTCACCTGGGCCTACCACCCCATCCCAATCTACACCCCATCCCAATCTACATCTACCGTCTCTGCCACTGCTAATTTTGCTGGATGGAATGACATGATAAAACTAAGTCTCTCTTATCCAATGTCAGAGACCAAAAGGACTTGCAGAATGTGAAAAACAAGAAATTGCAAAAGAACTTTCTACCAAACTTAATTCATGTTTCACTGGAAACCAATGCTTCGATAAAGAAAGCTTAAACAACTACTTGAGGATGAGGATGATCGCAAAAAAAAAAAAAAAATGGCAATAGTACACCAAAGGACTTCAAATATATGGAGACGATCCAACAGTGCAACAACTATACACATGCGAATTTTTACGTACGTAGAAACGGGCACGAGGAAACAAAGTAGAACTTAAACCTGACAGGACAAAAACATAACTATGAACTATTTACAGAATTCTGTACATTGCGCTAGCAAACAAAATGTCTGTGATAACTATGTACAGCTAGCTTTTTACGTACGTAGAAACGGGCACGATTGCGCTAGCAAACAAAATTTCTGCGACAACTATGTACAAAACCACCCCGAACCCAAACTAGTTACATAGGACTATTTACAATCTCACTAGGCAAAACTATTTACATACCCATTTACATCAACAGAAGAGTGTTCAGGTTGAGTCTGTTCAATGCTTTTTGGAACTATGGGTGCATGTGGCCAACCCCCACTATTTACAGTATTAACAATGTGATGTGCTCTTTACATGCTTGTAGCCGGGCGGACCTAATGTGGAACAAAGCAAACCTATTTACACTGAACTACCAAAAAAACTTTCTGGCATGCATGGGCACAGACACAAACAGAACAGAAACCCCAAAAGAAAACGGGGACACAAAGGCAAAACCATTCACACTAAATACTCTGACTGGGACCTTATCTTTTTAATCCGTGGGCTCGGTACGGGCGTCCCAGAGTGATGGGTTCCCCTGTCTGATACTTCGCCTGAAGCCGACCTCTTTAGTGCAGACTCTGGCCCCTCCCCCTCACACAAATCAAACCAACCCTCCCCCGAAGGTGGATCCTTTGGAGGAGGCTCTGAGGCACGCTCCCCGCCATCCGACATCGCCGAGTCTGAGGACAGATCGAGGTCCTCCTCTGTCATTATTTCAACCTGACCGGGTGCCGCTGCCAACGATGGCGGAGAGTCTGCCTCAGGAGTCCCAGTACCCCCCTCACACTGCTTGGAGGCAAGGAAGTCCTGCTCAACCTCAAGTGCCGCCTCCTCTAATTCCTGGGTTGAATATTGTGTGCCTGTTTGCGAGGGTTCGGGTGACGACCCCACATCGGCACTGACATGGGCAGAGTACGATGTGGGGCAGGCACCAAACACATGTCCCTCCTCCCCACAGAGGTTGCACCGTACCTCGTTGGGACACTCTGCCTTGCCGTGCCCCAACTGCAAACATTTTCCACAACGTCTGTTGGGACACGACTTTGGCTTTCGTGCCCCTCCTCTCCACATCTAAAACAGGTACGGGGCTGGCAAAAGTACCTAATGTGGGCCTTGGAACCCCCTATGAAGAGGAACGATGGAATGTCCCTCACCAGTTCCATACGGAACTGTCTCTTGCCATTAAATATACCTTTCAAGTCACCCACAGTATATTTACACCACCGCATTTCAGAGACAGTTCCGTATTGACTAAGAAACCCTCGCAACCAGGCGCTGATCGACCTCGAAGGGAAGGTAGAGCACCGTCACCGCCACAGAGCCATCATATGGGGTGACAGTGAGCCCCTCTACCCCCTTCAGGCATGACACACCCTTAACACGGGCAGCATCAGACTTAAACTTAAGGTCATACGTGTTGCGGGCCTCAAGCGCCTGCAACATCTCAATTTCTCCAATTTCGACACCATTGTCTTTTAACACAGTAAACGCCTGTGGGGGAGGGACACTCACCCCAGACGAAAACTCCAACTTAACAATTGTGCTATCCCGACCTCCGGGCATAGCAGCAGTTTGTGTGGCTCGGGGCCACGGAATGAAAAGAAAAAACTCTGACCAGGTGTTACAAAAGACAAAATTTAGTATGAAGCACACTATAAGGTTTTAAGCACAATTGCAATAAATAGTACAGCTATCACACAGTGATACAAGTTGAGCACGGTAAAACGTCGAGAGTGAAACGAAAACACGTCTGCTCTCGTCGAAGACCTGAACATGTAGCGAATTAGCAGGCAGTAAATCAATGGCGGCAGCCAGCACAGCTATTAGCAGCGAAGGGGAATCTCCAGAACTCACACCAAAGGCTAAGCGACAAAAACGTAGGTCCAGGTCATCAGTCATGATGAAGTAAAAAAAAATGTTTACAGGGAGCCAGAACAATCTCCAAGAAACCCTTATGACTATACACACTGGAAACAAGTAACTCTTCAAAGCTTATCGATAAACTTTGATTTGTTGACTGTTGTATTTTACTTTTATTTACTGACATGATTTTTTCCATGAAGTTTTCAAATTTTAGTTAATATGTTCAGCCATTACTTTCAGAGATTTGTGTGAGACTGCAACCTAAAAAACTACATTGAAGTCAACTTTTGAAAGAATACTCTTGGATCACTCCTTGTAAGAGTGGGTTTTCCCTCCATACAGAATTTTCTCGGTACATGGAGTGATCTACCTCTCTACAAGTTTCGCCTTTGTTTCGCCGTGCCAGTTTCTATGTACGTAAAAATGAAAAACCTCTCTACAAGTTAGATTTCAATCTAATTTTGATTGAGCTTCACTCTCTTTGGGAGTGACCCCTTTACGCACTCTACTTAAAGTGAAATTCACGCATTTTATTTTTGATTGTAAAATACCATGTCCAGATATAGTTAGATCGGTTTTAACGATACACCAACACGAATGTGTTATGTAGTGTCAGCTAGAAAAAAAGGGTAATGGTGGGGTGAAAATCAACTAAAAAACGCAAAGATGGGACAAAATTTTACTAAAAGGTCTAGACAAAAGCAAATACGGGAGACGTGTCAAAGTTTCCTGTAATGGTTACTTTCCTTGAGAAAGCCCATGTAGAGTGCGAATTAAACTTGAAGACTGAAGAGCGCCACCAGAGGAATCACAGATACTTTCTTTGCCATTTGCCTCTTTATTCAGTATTTACAGATTTGAATAATCAAGTGATGTGAGTGATTGGTTGGATACCATCGTTGTGTGATATGCAGTGCGATAGTTACGATGAGCAGAGATTAATGCGATTCACTGCAAGGAAAAATAGAGCAAGATTAAGGAAAACTGTTCAGACTTCAAATCGAGAAACAAATCAAGCAATAATCAGACAGACATTACCCTAAACCTCGAAAGATAGACCAAAAAGGTATACTTCACGTTAACACTACTGTACCGCATCGAGGTAGAATAACCAATTACTTTAACCATGGCAATACAGCAATGGAAAACCACATTTTGGAGAGTAAAACATGAATTCGGATTGTTTGTCACCAAATCCTAAAGACTAGATAGGATACTACAGAATATCCAGTAAGACCAAAAACAAAGTCAGCCACGCAGGCTACTAAATACAGTGTACACCTGAACCAAAGCAAGCAGTCATTTAAACATCAACTACCAGTCCCCAATCCCCCCAGCCAACATCAACAGTAGTCATTGCATTCCAAAGTAAACCAACGGGGGGGGGGGCATAGTGCATGGCTACACTAAACTAACACCCTAAACCCTCTGGTCTAGGTCTAAATCATAACCAAACGCCCCTTCACAATCAGGCCCACTTGGCTAGAACCCTGAATAACCACCCAATGCACACGAATGGTACATAAAATACAGATATGTCAATAAACCGTATGCCTATCATAAGTCATGACCTTTGCATAATATCATGATCAAGTACAGTACATAGCACTACACTCTAAATCAAACAAATACATGCCAACAGAGCTTATCCTAGCCCTGGGCTAACATCACAGTAATTTGCACGTAACGTAAACATTAAACTCCTACACGCGTGCAAATCATTTTTTTTTTTGCCCTAAAACTCTTCAAACACCCTAAAGCTAACAAAGCACAGTTCCTAAAACGAACTAAGCATTCAATTACCAAAGTTTTGTGACCTTTCCGCATCTACGATGGACTTAAGTCACATTGTTTTGACGGAAAACAACTGACTTTTACACAAATGCTTGCGACATGCGAGTCGCCATGTTGTTCACGGAATCTTAACAAGCGCCCTCAATAAAATTGTAAACTGTACAGCAACACTCCGGCCCCTTAATTGTAACATCAATTACACAAACTTGAGATAAACTAGAATGTCAGATAACATGCAGAAATAAAGTTAATAAGCACTGCATACATGAATACTAAATGATCAACAGTCCTTTAACTACTGTTATGTCCTACCCCTCACTTTCCAACAACAAACACAATTTATGGATAGGTCTTTCCAATGTGGAATGCTCCGTCTTTATGCTACAGGACCTCACATGCCCCTTACTATCAACTCTGGTCTCAAGCACCCGCCCCAGTAACCAACTATTTCCTGGGAAGTGTCTCATCTATAACAAGGACAATGTCCCCCAATTTGCAATGCTTCTCTTAAGGAAAAAAAACCATTTTTGCCTTTTCTGCATAAGTGGCAAATACTCTTTGCGCCAGCGCCCCCAAAATAAGTCTGCGAGATATTGGACTTGACGCCAACGACGTCGTACATAAATATCCTTCTTGTCAAATACACCTGGTGGCATCATTGAAGAGTTTCTCATAGTCAGCAACATATTTGGTGTCAATGGCCTGATGTCCTTAGGGTGGGTGGAGATGGTTGTCAGAGGTCTCTGGTTGACTATATTTTCAATTTCACACATTAACGTGGCAAGGCCTTCATCATCTAGCCGGATAGACTGCTCCTTTAAGACACCATTCATAACCTTTCTGACAACTCTGATCATTGATTCCCACACACCGCCAAGTGTGAGGCTGCGGGGGGATTAAATTTCCAAATAATACCTCGCTGGGCCAGCCAAGCAGGGATGTCACTGTCATTCCAAGCCCTGAGTGCCTCTCTCAGGGTGCTTTCCGAGCCAACAAAATTGGAGCCATTATCACTCTGGATGGTGCTCACTGCTCCTCTCCTACACAGGAATCTTCTTAGAGCATTTAAACAGCTGTCAGTGTCAGCCGAGTGCAGAATCTCTAGATATATGGCTCTGGTTGCCAAACACGTGAAGATGAGGCCGTATCTCTTGACCATACTCCTTCCTCTCTTTATCTCAAAAGGGGCCAAACATATCCATGCCAGTATTATTAAATGGTGGCTTGTCACCTGTTACTCTTTCCATTGGCAGAGCTGCCATCTTTTGTTCACTTCTTTTGGCATGGTACTTTCTGCAGGTGATGCACTGACTCATGACACTTCGAATTATGGTACTAGCACCAACTATCCAGTACTTCTCCCAAAGTTTCGAAAGGATTGCAGATTTGCCCATATGACCCAGTGACTTGTGAATGTCCAAAATAATAAGGCGGGCAACTGCTGAACACTTTGGTATGATTGTCTGGTGTTTGGATTCTTCAGGTAAATCAGCCCGTCTCAATCTACCTCCAACAACAATCAAACCTTCACGCAACATGGGGTCTAAGGTTCGCAAAGAACTTTTCCTCATCACTGAGCTAACTTCATTCTCAGAACCACTCTTGAGGACCCTCAACTCTGCCTGTAGATACTTCCTTTTGCCTCATTGTGACAGGATAAGAGTATCGGCTAGCCTTCAAATCTTCTACAGTCACATGACAATCAACAGGTTTGGCTGGAAAATTTGGACTGCACTTTCCTGACTTTCCTAATAAACCTGATTATCATGCCCACCACTCGTTTGAGTTTTGAGAAACTGGAATACCTGACAATCAAATCATCAATGAAACAGGCATGGTCACTTCCAAGGGTCATAGTACAGACTCTCTTTACCTCGGGATCATCATCGTTTTAACCCAGTAAGGAAAGGTCAGGGTGCCCCAATCACTGCCTGACTGGTACAGGAAACGTGGCCCATGTATCCACCTTTTGTTTGTGGAGGAAATCATCAATTAATTGACCTCGAGATGCTTCATCAGCAGGGTTGTCATGGGTGCTGACATAATGCCACTGGTCGACATCGGTGAGGTCTAATATACTGACACTCTATTGGCCACAAATGCTTTGAATCTTCGAGTGTCATTTCGAATGTATCGTAAGACAGTCTGGCTATCACACCAATAGAAAAGTCCTTCCTACTTCCAATTCTAACAGGATCATACTGGAAAGACGAGCAGCCATCACAGCAGCAGTTAACTCGAGCCCTAGGAACTGACACATATATTTATAGGGGCAACTCTGCTCCTGGCAAATACCAGTGACACTGAAGGTTTCCTTCTTTATCTTCTTGACGAAGGTAGGCACACATGCCATACCCCTTATCGCTGGCATCAGAAAACACATGTAGCTGTCTGTCCACTACTTCAGCCCTTCAGGTCACACTTCATACATCTTTTGATACTCCACTCATTCAGACGCCCCAGCTCAGATAACCAACGTTGCCAGGTCTGCAGGGAAGCATCATCGATGGGTTCATTCCATCCCAAGCCCTTACGGCATATGTCTTGTAGTAACATATTTGCTGGCAAGACAAAGGGGGATACAAATCCAAGAGGGTCGAATAAAGAGCTAACAACTGATAACAGTCCTCTCCTTGTTGCCTCTTTCTGGACCAGCATCACCTCAAAGTTTAATGTGTCTGTCTGCGGTGACCACTGTACACCAAGGGCACGGCTGATTGGCATATCTTGCTGGTTGAGATCCAAAGACTTCAACTCTGGAGCATGGTCATCATAAGGGATGCTTGCCAGTACTTCTTTACTATTTGGCATCCATTTAGTGAGCCTGAACCCACCTTGGGCACACAGTTCAGTCAGGCCCTTTGTCAAGGATATGGCCTCGGAATTGTTACACGCTGTGGCCAAGCAATCATCAACATAAAATGAGTCCTGAATAGCCTTCTGTACGTCAGGACTGTACTTATGCCCATGGTCTTCCCCAGTCTTCTGGAGTGCCTTATTAGCAATGGCTGAGGATGATATGGCCCCAAAGAGGTGACGGGTCATCCTATATATCTTTAGCTCTTCTTCTTCTTCTTCATTCCTCCATACAAATCTAAGGGCATCACGGTCGTCTTGGGGTACTACAACTTGAAGAAACATCCCCTCGATATCTGCCGTGACTGCAACTTTCTCTTCCCTAAATCGTAGGAGGACTCCGACCAGACTGTTTGTGATGTCCGGCCCCTGTAGAAGCAAGTCATTGAGGGAGACCCCGGCTTGTTTGGCTCCACAATCAAAAACCATCCTTACTTTACCAGGTTTCTTGTCACTGATGACCGGGTGGTGAGGGAGATACCATTCCCTGGCTACGGGTGTGGCTCCATCAACTTCCTCCATGTACCCACGGTCATACATCTGTTTCATGAACTCTACATACTTCACTTTAAGTTCTTGGTTACTCTGGAACCGTCTTTCTAGCATTTGAAATCTTTTCATGGCTTGTCCTTTATTGTTTGGTAGGACTGAATTTTGGGTCAGCCCATGGTAGGGGAATAACATAATGCCCTCCCCACCAGCTTTGTGCCTTCTTCAACAATCTTAACAAATTTCTTGTCTGCCACTGACATCCCAAATTGTTCTGTCCCTTTACTTTCTGGGAAGTCTATCCGTGTGGCCTTTTGCACTAGTTGTGTCAATTGAGAATGGTCCTCTATAGCTTTTGACTCCACCCTGTTGACTGTGTGGGTATTTGGGGCTGGACCTGGTCTCACAATGCTCCATGGAATCCAGCCAAGGATGGAACGCTGGGCAAACGGTGTGCCCCTGGGCCCAGTAACTATTTCCAATGGAGTGTAGGCATCTGCAACAGCATTTCCTATCATCAGTCCAATATCAGCATCAATCTGTTTCAGTAGAACTTTGCCCCTGAGGTGGTCCCATGCATCAACATCCTCTTGTGTCGGTACGTGCTCTTTGGTAACAGGCAGACATTTTTAGTGTACACATTGGGCAGCTCAATGTATCTCCCTCCTTCCAGGTTACTGATTGCCAAGTTAGAGACTATACTGGTTTCAAGGATGTAAGGGGCTGCCATAGTCTCAATAGGTATTCTGGCCCTTCGACCTCCAACACCTAACTGCTGCTTTAACTGGTCAGTACAAAATGACATACTCGAGCCTGGATCTAAGAAAGCATAAGTCTGTAGGGCTCGACCATTCTTCAAGGACTTAACTATCACAGGGATGATGGCCATGGTGCACAAACCATCACTATTTCCACAGGCTGAAGCAACTTCTTTGGACTGACTTTCTTCTTCAGCTGTATTGGGCAACTCATCTCTGTGAAGCTCCGTTGGGTGTCGTTTTTCACAACTGGAACACCTCAGACGGTTCTTACAAAACTTGGACCTATGCCCTGGTTTCAGGCATCCAAAGCACAGTCTCCAATTTTGGACCCATTTAACTCTTTGGTCAAGAGTTGCATCCATGAATTTCTTACAGGTCACAGATTCATGATCCCCTTTGCATAGGTCACATATGGCAGGCTTTGGCTGGATTGTAGCACAGGCTTTCTTGCTTGGGGGACTCTTTTGTTGGTACGGTGTTGCCGCCTCCCGGTGACAATCAAACATTGGAATGTTGGCCTCCTGCGCCCTTTCGGCAATGAACTGGGCAAATTCTTCAAAGGGGGGAAAGTGCCCTTTATTATTTTGATACTTCATAATGAATGTCCTCCATTTACTTTCCATATGTAGAGGCAGCTTGGCAACCATCTTGTAGTTTTCTTGGGGGTAGTCTAGAACACCCAGGTCTCTTTTGGATTCTTTGGCTGCACGTATTTCATCAAGAAAGTTTGAAAATCCCTTTAAGCCTGCTGAGTCTTTCCCATTAATTTTTGGCCAACTCTCCAGTTTTCCTAGGAAAGCCCGGCTGATCACTGCATCACCACCATACCAGTACTGTAGTTTTGCCCTGGCTTTGTCATATGCAGCCTTATCTTGCAAAAGTAAACAACCTTTAATCATGGTGAGTGGTTCCCCCTCTAAGTGTTGGCTAAGGAGATTCAATTTCTCAGAGGAAGTAGATACCCTTGATGCAATGAGATTGTCAAATGTGCTTAACCACACAGGATACTTTAAAGGGTCTCCTTTAATTTTTTCAACATGTATCCGAGGTAGACGAAATGAATTGACTAGCTCCCTTAATGTGCCCTTTTCTTCCTTATCTTCTGCCTCAGCAGCTGACTGAGGCATAGTTTCCAGGAACCTTACCACATTGTCATTTGGAGCATCTTCTGGCATATCACTGAGGATATTTGGGGTAATTACTTGATCTACTTCGTCTTCATCTGATTCCAATCTAACACTTTCTTCGACAACATCTAATAATGCCTTTGTTTTTTCCATTTCCTTCTGGATCTTTAATTTCTCCAGTTTCAATTCAAGCTCCCTTTCTTTGAACTGCAACTCTACCTTCTGTATCGCCAGTTGTCTTTCCAACTTGAGCTTCTCGCTTGTCCTTGATGAGCGAGTAGATAACTTCTCAAATTTGGCAGTACAGGAGTTGGCTTTGGTTTTATTCTCTGGTTGGGGAGTTTCCTTACTTATGGCATCAGGCAAGCTTGTTGTTCTTTGATATCCTTTTCCTGATCTCGTCGCCATCTTGAATTGGAGAATGAAAACTTCGTGAATGTTGTAGAGTGCGGATTAAACTTGAAGACTGAAGAGCGCCACCAGAGGAATCACAGATACTTTCTTTGCCATTTGCCTCTTTATTCAGTATTTACAGATTTGAATAATCAAGTGATGTGAGTGATTGGTTGGATACCATCGTTGTGTGATATGCAGTGCGATAGTTACGATGAGCAGAGATTAATGCGATTCACTGCAAGGAAAAATAGAGCAAGATTAAGGAAAACTGTTCAGACTTCAAATCGAGAAACAAATCAAGCAATAATCAGACAGACATTACCCTAAACCTCGAAAGATAGACCAAAAAGGTATACTTCACGTTAACACTACTGTACCGCATCGAGGTAGAATAACCAATTACTTTAACCATGGCAATACAGCAATGGAAAACCACATTTTGGAGAGTAAAACATGAATTCGGATTGTTTGTCACCAAATCCTAAAGACTAGATAGGATACTACAGAATATCCAGTAAGACCAAAAACAAAGTCAGCCACGCAGGCTACTAAATACAGTGTACACTTGAATCAAAGCAAGCAGTCATTTAAACATCAACTACCAGTCCCCAATCCCCCCGGCCAACATCAACAGTAGTCATTGCATTCCAAAGTAAACCAACGGGGGGGGGGGGGCATAGTGCATGGCTACACTAAACTAACACCCTAAACCCACTGGGAAAGGGAAAAAACATAACCAAACCCCCCTTCACAAACAGGCCCCCTTGGCTAGAACCCTGAATAACCACCCAATGCACACGAATGGTACATAAAATACAGATATGTCAATAAACCGTATGCCTATCATAAGTCATGACCTTTGCATAATATCATGATCAAGTACAGTACATAGCACTACACTCTAAATCAAACAAATACATGCCAACAGAGCTTATCCTAGCCCTGGGCTAACATCACAGTAATTTGCACGTAACGTAAACATTAAACTCCTACACGCGTGCAAATCATTTTTTTTTTTTTGCCCTAAAACTCTTCAAACACCCTAAAGCTAACAAAGCACAGTTCCTAAAACGAACTAAGCATTCAATTACCAAAGTTTTGTGGCCTTTCCGCATCTACGATGGACTTAAGTCACATTGTTTTGACGGAAAACAACTGACTTTTACACAAATGCTTGCGACATGCGAGTCGCCATGTTGTTCACGGAATCTTAACAAGCGCCCTCAATAAAATTGTAAACTGTACAGCAACAGCCCAGAATGAGAGAAGGATCTGTGTGCTCAAATAACGTTTTCAGGTTTGGCATAGTGTAGTACTTCGGCGAATATGGCAGTATTCATAACAGTCAACGAGAATGTGACTGACGGTGACAGCACAATCACAGGGGGTACAATATGGGTCTGTCATCTCCGTAGAGTAAATAAGCCTTAGTAAGGTAAGAAGTTTGTTAGATGGGGGTTTACCGACACGTCAACACGAATGTGTTATATAGTGTCAGCTAGATAAAAAGGGTAATGGTGGATTGAAGTCACCAAAAAGGAAAAAAAAAAAAAAGGTTGGACAAAGTTCTACCAAAATGTCTAGACAGAAGCAAATGTGGGAGTCATGTAAAAATTTCCTGTAAGGGCCACTTTCCCTGAGAAAGTCCAAAGTTAAGTAAGACCGAAGCGAGCCCTAGTCAGGACTAGATCATCTCTCCACTTACTGAAGGTTGTATTTCCCACAGTCCCGACCGTTGGTTTTACTTGGTACAATTTGTTTTCGGGAAGATGTCACAGTTCTTGCCATTTCGATTTCACATAACCATTGATCTTGGGACGGTAATCAGTGTGAGGGGCAAGGAGAGATTGGTCCAAACCAACAACTATGCGTCAGGGCCGAAAGTGTGGCGTGTAGTCCACAGTTGGTCACTCGATCACCGCCGGCGTGACCTGCTGTGGCGGATCGCACACGACGCCATCGTAACGAATCTCAAGCGCCTTCGGTGGCGTCTTGGAGATGGCATTTGCCCCCGCACTGGATGCACAAGGTGGGAGAGTGTGCCCCATGTGTTTTGGCAGTGTGGCTTTGTGACCCTCCTGTGGGAGTGGTTTCAAGTCCTGGCTGATCGTCTCACGTTTTGCAACACCTGGGCGGTCAGCCAGGACTACGCTTTGTATGGTCTATCACCCCCGCACTGCAATACAAGTGTTCGCGGGATACCTTTGTTTCGGCCTCCATAAAGCTGACCTTATGGAGAGACCGGTGTAATATTGTATTTAGGGGAGAGGAGATCGTTAGTTAGATGGGGCTTTACGACACACCAACATGAAGGTATTATATAGTGTCACCTAGATGAGAAAAAGGTGCAATGTTGGGTACAAAAAATAAAAGGGGGGGGGGGGGGTCAAAAGTGTCAAATTCCACTGAAAAAAAACTTTTCAGGTTTCACAAAAATATCAAAGCAAATGCCGGAGTCATGTCAAAAATTTCTGTACAGTTCACTGTCCTTGAGAAAGCCCAGAATAAGGGAAGAATCTGTTCGCTCAAATAAAGTTTTCAGGTCTGGCACAGCGTAATACTTCTGACGAATATGGGAGTATTCATGACAGTCAACCAGAATGTGACTGACGGTGACAGCACAATCACAGGGTATACAATATGGTCTTTCGTCCCCGTGAAGTAAATAGGCATGGGTAAGGTATGTGTGGCCGATGTGAGCCCCAGTCAGGACTATCATCTCTCCGTTTGCTGGGGGCTCTATGTCCCCCACTTCCAGCCCTCGGTTTAACTCGGTACAGCTTGTTTTCGGGAAAGGAATCCCACAGTTCTTGCCATTTTGATTTTACAAAGCCATTGATCTTAGGGCGGTAGTCAGTGTGAGGCAAGTAGACATTGGTGACGTCCATCTGTAGGGCTTCTTTAGCAAGTGCATCGACCCTTTCATTTCCTTGAATGCCCACGTGGCTAGGGACCCACGCTAGCACAACTGATTTTTGTAGCCGAACCAAATTGGAGTAAGCTTCACGGAGGGTTGTTACTGAAGGGTGCTTTAGCTCATGGCCTTTTAGTGCTAAAAGGCTTGATAGTCAGTCTGTGAACACAATGAACTGGTGATTGTCTGAGCTTTGAATCAGATCAAATGCCATCTTTAGTGCCTGGAGTTCGGCAGTGAATATTGATGCATCATCTGGTAGTCTGACTTGCAAGGATGCATCACGGCCCGACGCCGCGGCCGCAACCCTGTTAGTGGCTTTGGAGCCGTCAGTATAGATTGCATGATACTGATGATATTTATGTCTCAGCTCATTAAAGCTGGCGCGGAACACAAGTTCATTTGTCGAGTTCTTCAGATATTTTCTTAAACTAAGGTCAACAGCTGGTTCGTCTAACTTCCATGGAGGAGTGACGGGGAAAGTAAGCTGTGCCACAGAATCAGGGTTGTTGCACACCTGTGACAGAGCTTCCCTAAAGCGAATGGCAAATGGCGGGATAGCTGACGGTTTCCTCATGTATACTTCACTAAACTTATGGTTGAAGGCCGTCTCAAAGGCCGGGTTGTGTCTTTGGCTCCTCAGTTTGAGGGCAAACTGAAGTGACAACTTCTTCCATCTTATATGGAGGGGTGGTTCATTCGCTTCTATGTAAAGACTCTGCATTGGGGAGGTACGGAACGCTCCCAAACAGATCCTAAGACCTTGGTTATGTATGGGCAGTAGTTTCCTGAGGTATGACTCACGTGCAGAGCTGTAAACAACACAACCATAATCAAGTTTGGACCTCACCAGGGATCTGTAAAGTCGAAGCAAAACGGGACGATCAGCGCCCCAGTCCCTCTTTGAGACGACCTTCAACAGGTTTAGTCCTCCCTGACACTTCCGCCTGAGATGATCGATGTGGGCTTTGAAGTTGAGCTTATTGTCGAGCACTAGGCCAAGGAACTTAGTCTGGGGGACAACTGGGATGTGGACACCGTTCAAACTCAAGTCTGGGTCGCAATGGGCACCTCTCTTGTTGCAAAAGTGCATGCAAACAGTTTTGGTCCGAGAAAAACGGAATCCGTTTCTCTCAGCCCAATGCTGGATCTTATTGAGGCAATTTTGCATACGTCTCTCTATAGATCTCATGTTCCGTGAGGAACAGGTAATAGAAAAGTCATCCACAAATAAAGACTTCTCAATCCCAGTGTTCACCACATTGGCGATGCTATTTATTTTCATGATGAAGAGAGTCACTGACAAGATGCTATCTTGAGGGACACCCATTTCCTGATTATGTAACTCTGATAGCACGCTTCCCACACGTACGCGAAACACACGATCTTTTAGGAAATTTTGAATGAAAAGCGGCATTCTGCCCCTCAGACCAGCACTGTGCAAGTCTCTCAGAATGCCATGTTTCCAGGTGGTATCGTATGCCTTCTCCAGGTCAAAAAATACCGACACAACATGGTGTCCACGGACAAAACCGTCCCGAACTGTGGACTCTAGGCGGACGAGTTGATCAGTGGTGCTGTGGCCCTGTCGAAAGCCGCTTTGGTAACAAGTTATCAGACCGTTGGTTTCGAGGAACCAAACCAGACGGGCATTAATCATACGTTCAAACGTCTTGCACAGACAGCTAGTGAGGGAAATAGGGCGATAGTTTGTAGCATTTGATGGGACCTTACCAGGCTTAGCAATAGGAATGATGGTGGCTTCTCGCCAATGAGCTGGAAAGTTGCCATTTTTGGTTTCGATGATAAGAGAAACCAATGCATTCGTGATGGCGTATGTGTGTATGTATGTGTGTATGTGCGTGTGTGTGTATGTGTGTGTGTATGTGTGTGTGTATGTGTGTTTGTGACGCTGCTCGTTAACACGATATCTCAAGAAGGGAAACTCTGACAGTTATCAAACTTGGTACATAGATGCCCCATATTGAGAGGAAGAACCCTATTGTTTTTGGTGGGGGTCAAAGGTCATCTGGGGTCACCAGGGGTCAAACTCCGAAAACCTTGTTAACACGATATCTCGAGATAGGAAGCTTGGATAAATTTCATACTTAGTATGTAGATGCGTTATGGTAAGAGGAAGAACCCTATCGTTTTTGATGGAGGTCAAAGGTCATCTGGGGTCACCGGAGGTCAAACTCTGAAAACCTTGTTAACACGATATCTCAAGTTAGGAAGCTTGGATAAATTTCATACTTAGTATGTAGATGCGTTATGGTAAGAGGAAGAACCCTATCGTTTGTGGTGGAGGTCAAAGGTCATCTGGGGTCACCGGAGGTCAAACTCTGAAAACCTTGTTAACACGTTATCTCAAGATAGGAAGCTTGGATAAATTTCATACTTAGTATGTAGATGGGTTATGGTAAGGGGAAGAACCCTATCATTTTTGATGGAGGTCAAAGGTCATCTGGGGTTACCGGGGGCCAAATGCTGAAAACCTTCCTAACACGATATCACAAGTTAAAAAGCTTGGATAGATTTCATACTTCGTATGTGGATGCATTAAGGTAAATAAGATGAACCCTATCCTTATTTGTGGAGGTCAAAGGTCATCTGGGGTCACCGGCGGTCAAACACTGAAAACCTTGTTAGCACGGTATCTCCAGGTAGAAAGCTTGGATAAATTTCATACTTAGTATGTAGATGCGTTATGGTAAGAGAAAGAACCCTATCATTTTTGGTGGAGGTCAAAGGTCATCTGGGGTCACCGGGGGTCAAACTCTGAAAACCTTATTAACATGATATCTCAAGTTAGGAAGCTTGGATAAATTTCATACTTAGTATGTAGATGTGTTATGGTAAGAGGAAGAACCCTACCATTTTTGGTGGAGGTCAAAGGTCATCTGGGGTCACCGGCGGTCGAATGCTGAAAACCTTGTTAACATGATATCTCAAGTTAGGAAGCTTGGATAAATTTCATACTTAGTATGTAGATGTGTTATGGTAAGAGGAAGAACCCTAAAATTTTTGGTGGAGGTCAAAGGTCATCTGGGGTCGCCAACGGTCGAATGCTGAAAACCTTGTTAACATGATATCTCAAGTTAGGAAGCTTGGATAAATTTCATGCTTAGCATGTAGATGTGTTATGGTAAGAGGAAGAACTCTATTGTTTTTGGTGGAGGTCAAAGGTCATCTGGGGTCACCGGAGGTCAAACTCTGAAAATCTTGTTAACACGATGTCTCAAGATAGGAAGCTTGGATAAATTTCATACGTAGTATGTAGATCGGTTATGGTAAGAGGAAGAACCCTATCGTTTTTGATGGAGGTCAAAGGTCATCAGGGGTCACCGGGGGTCGAATGCTGAAAACCTTGTTAACACGATATCTCAAGGTAGGAAGCTTGGATAAATTCCATACTTTGTATGTAGATGCGTTATGATAAGAGGAAGAACCCTATTTTTTTTGGTGGAGGTCAAAGGTCTTCTGGGGTCACCGGAGGTCAAACTCTGAAAACCTTGTTAACACAATATCTCAAGATAGGAAGCTAGGATAAATTTCATACTTAGTATGTAGATGCGTTATGGTAAGAGGAAAAGCCTTATTGTTTTGGGTGGAGGTCAAAGGTCATCTGGGGTCACTGGGGGTCGATTGCTGAAAACCTTGTTAACATGATATCTCAAGTTAGGAAGCTTGGATAAATTTCATACTTAGTATGTAGATGTGTTATGGTAAGAGAAAGGACCCAATCATTTTTGGTGGCGGTCATAGGTCATCTGGGGTCACCGGAGGTCAAACTCTGAAAACCATGTTGACACAATATCTCAAGATAGGAAGCTTGGATAGATTTCATAGGTAGTATGTGGATGTGTTATGGTGGGAAGATGAATGCTATCATGTTTGGTGGAGGTCAAAGGTCATTTAGGGTCACCGGGGGTCAAACACTGAAAATGTTTTTAACATGATATCTCAAGATAGGAAGCTTGAATAAATTTCATACTTAGTATGTACATGCATTATGGTAAGAGGAAGAACCCTATCGTTTTTGATGGAGGTCAAAGGTCATCTGGGGTCAAAAAGCAAAAGTTTAAGAATTCCCAAGATCGTCTCATGAGTTCACCAGAAGGCAAAAAGGAAAATTTCCCAGGAATTCCCAAGATCAAATATGAACTTAAAATTATTTTTCCAACATGTTAAGATAGCACTTGACCAGCGACTGAAAGACATGGGACATCATGGCATTATTTGGAATAGAACATATATCATCGAAACCTCAATGCATTTTTGCATTCTGGTTCCATATACCGTTGAAAATATCTAACAACACCAGTAGGGAGTTATCTGGGAGGTGTTTGAGGAATTGATAGTGAACTTCATCTGGGCGAGTGGCAGTGTCATTGCTTCTTTCGAGAGCAATACGAAGTTCCGTGATGTTGAAGCTTTTAAAGTGCAACGAAACGGCACATAGAAACAAAAACCAAAACTCAAACCGGATCGGGCAGAAACATAAATGCAAACTATTTACAAACAACTAAATCAAACAGAAAATTATGTTCATCACAGTAATAGAACTATATGTACAGATATTTACATACACATATATACATATACACACATATACATATTTACAACTAAGTACCTATGTACAGATATTTACATACACATATATACATATACATATTTACAACTACGTACCTCACAAGCCACATATGTACAAACACAGTCCTATTTACAAATTACAGTAGTTCCATATTTACAAACAAAATCAATATTTACAAGTAAACTACTACCCGGTCCGCCCTCACTGAAACAAGTGGACCCCATCGCCTACCGAACGCCGACCTTGGCAAACGAACGAAGTCCGACTCCACCATGTTGAAGAGACTGTTGTAGTCTTCAGAGTTATCCGAGGTGAAGTTCACTTTTTGTTTTTCAACCGTATATTGAAATGTCTGGAATGCTTGAGGAGTTTGATTCAAACTCCTCTGCAAGCAAATTGGCAACATCTGCTGCTTCTGTGCATTTGCTACCGTCTGGTTTGGTCATGTGTTGAGCGGTGGAATTGAACTGCTTGCCACTGATTTTTCTAACCATGTCCCATGCTTTTTTGACCGGAGTAGAAGAGTTTAGTTTAGAAATGTACTGTTTCCATGACTCCCCGCTTGCTAGTTTTGATGATGCGCCGTGCTTTGGCGCGGGCATTAAGATAATTTCTGAGATTAACACTATTTGGGGATTTCTTAAAAGTATTTAGGGCTTTTTTGCGATCTTTGATCGCTTCTGCACAATCCGTGTTGAACCACGGCTTGTGTTTACTACGTAGATTTGCAGAGGACTTAGGAATAGTTTTGGTAGCAATGTTCACCAATAATTCAGTGAAACGGGAGACAGGGTCTTCTACACTGGCAAAAGCGTCACTGACAATAGTTTTGCTGCAAAGATAGCTAAATTCAGACCAGTCAGCCTTATGTAGCTGCCACCTGGGGACTCTCTCTTCGGGTATTGGGCAGACAGTATCGATTAAAATGGGGTAATGGTCACTCCACACTGGTCATCGTTAATCCTCCACTGAAGGTCCATCAAAATTGTAGGGGAGAGGAGAGGCCCGCGGACGTCCTCCTGGCGTCGGTGTGGACAGAGATTAAGCTGAGGGTGGAGGCTGACTTCGTTCGTTTGCCAGGGACGACGTTCGGCAGGCGGTGGGGTCCACTCGTTTCGGTTAGGGCGGGCCGGGTGACGGTTAACCTGTAAATATTGTGTTGCTTCCATTAGTTTTTTCCTTTGTAAATAGTCCTGTGTGGTGGGTGGGCTGGGGATGATTGTACATGTTAGCCACAGAATTTTTCGTTTGCCAGCTTCATGTAAAATAGTTTTGTAAATAGTTGTAAATAGTTCATAGTTGCGTTTCTACCGGTCCGGTTTTGGGTCTTTCTGTTTGACAAGTGTCCGTTTCTATGCACTTAAAAAGCACCCAAGGAGAGATTGGTGACGACGGCCATCTGTAGGGCTTCTTTAGCAAGTGCGTCGACCTTTTCATTTCCACGTATGCCCACGTGACTAGGGACCAACGCTAGCACAACTGATTTCCACATATAAAATTAAGAGTTCAGACGTATTTGATCAGATATACCGGCCAGATTACACATCTGGTAACACTGTACTAGTTTAGCTTTACCTGGAATATGAAGTCTTGAAATGAAGCTAGCCATCTATAATATGATATAGTTTTCACTAATGAACTCTACAGATTGATTAGTTGTGATTACTTTTGTTTAAAAAAATTACACTTAGTTCTGTTGATTCTTCAATCCTTGCTGCTAATTTTCACTTCTTTATACAGTTATATAGATACAGTACTTTAAATTATTTCGTTTACATTGCTGAATGATTACCTGATCATTGAATTACCCCTCTCTTTTGACCACACAAAGTACGGTGTGTATAGATTTATAATTTTATTGCCACTTATGAATGATCGTAGGTGATATATTTCTTATTCTGTTCACTCAGTCAGTAGCCATAGTTTAGAACAAATGGAGGTTTTCCATTGAATTGGTTGTGTTAGGAGTATTTCATCACTGGCCACTCAGTCAACCTGAGAGCGAATATGCATTCACTACACTTTTATGCTAAATTTGTCCAGAGTTCAGTATAAAAAATGAAATAAGAAACACGTTGCAGTGCAAACCAGCTGTAATTATCCCCTCATGGGCTAATCGTGATGTGAAATGCATCCGTCATAATGCTGTCCCATACTGGGTATAGTGTGAATAGCCTCCTGCACTCTTCAGCCTCTAGTTTAATGCTGCCATCAGTTCATTCCTCCTTTTTTTTGTGGACCCGTTCTGTTGACCGGATATAGGTGATGCACAACTTCGTCATCATTTTCGCCATGGTATTCTGCCATTAGTTGATTATCATTCATGATGCATATAGTATGCATTGTGCATGATACTAGAATAACATTAGAAACGAATACAATTTCAGCTCTAAAAAACTAGTCGAAGAAACCGCCCTTTCAATTGCCCGAAAGCTCTTTCACTAACATTCCTTTGACCACTCAGTTTTTCAATTGAACCTCCTTTGATTTGAACCCAAATTACGAACATCTCTAAAAGTTAGATGGGATTTAACGACAAATCAACACAAATGTGTTATATAGTGTCAGCTGGATAAAAAAGGGTAAAGGTAGGGAGAAACTAAAAAAAGAAAAACATTGGGCAAAATCCTAAAAAGTCTACAATCCTGGACAAAAATGATGGGACACTTTCGTACAAAATTAGCAACTGCTTAGATAGATTCGCTAGTCTTCCGAACCCCCCCCCCCCCCAGCTCAATGTTTTCCTAACCAAAAGATATTCCATATTTAACGAATTTCAACATTGAATGGGGGCGCGGGGGTGCTGTCCCATGTATTTTTGTCCAGGATTGTCTGAACTGCTGTACACATGTATGGGAGTATACGAATATACGGTAGAGTAGAGGAGCGTTTCTAAAATTGTAGGACAAGTTCGCGAGTCTCCGTGGTTGGGGAAAAGTCATCGGTTTATAGTAATTAAAGGATACACAGTACAATCTTTTAATTTTTGGAAATCGAGGATAAGTAGGAATTGTATAAGTTTGGTTTGTGATGGTGGACTGCAGACCACATTAATCCTAGGAATAAAAATCCTTTTCTAAGAAAGTTCTATCAGAAAGTTTATTTAAGCAGAGGGACAATTGTTAAAAGAGGTATATTCATTCACAATTGCTTATTTCATTGCCAGTTGTTCAATAGGCCTGGATTAGGTAGGGGCGACGGACAATGTGTTTTTTGTACGCTCTTTTGTGTCTCAGTCAATGGGGCCCCACAATATACTCCCCCCCCCCCCCCCCCCACCCCCCCCCCCCCCCCCCCCCCCCCCCCCCCACCCCTCGCCCTGCACCCCCCCCCCCCCCCCCCCCACCCCACACCACCCCCCCCACCCCGCCCCCCCCCCCACCCCCCCCCACCACCCACCCCCCCCCCGCCCCCCCCCCCCCCCCCCCCCCCCCCCCCCCCCCCACCACCCCACCCCCCCCCCCCCCCCCCCCCCCACCCCCCCCACCCCCCCCACCCCCCCCCCCCCCCACCCCCCCCCCCCCCCCCCCCCCCCCCCCCCACCCGCCCCCGCCCCCACCCCCCCCCCCCCCCACCCCCCCACCCCCCCCCACCCCCCCCCCCCGCGGCCACCCCCCCCCCCCATCCCCCCCCCACCCCCCCCTCAACGGCACCACGCCCACCCCCCCCCCCCCCCCCCCTCCACCCCCCCCGCCCCCCACCCCCCCCCCCCCCCACCCCCCCCCCCCCCCACCCCCCCCCCCCCCCAACCCCCCCCCCCCCGACCCCCACCCCCCCCCCACCCATCGCCCAACAAACCAACATGCACACTCAAAAAGCCAGTCCTTTTACCTGATTCATTTTGGTAAACAGCTGTTCAACTTCCTCTGTTGTGCCTTCTCCGAAAGTTGTCTATCGGAGGATATTGTGATAATAACGACAAAACACCCAACTGAGGTAAGGTTTGAAGCGCGCGGGAGCGCGCCGAAAATTATTGGAGAGTCTGAGAAGAATTTGCGAAAAAGGGACAGCTTTGATTTGATTTTCAACTTGAGGAAAATAAAACGTTTGGTTATTTATTCTTACTTAGGTCTATGTTGTGATAAATTATTTTAAGGCGGGGGGCCTACAAAGTTTGACATAGGCTCAAGTCGGAAAGAATGGGCTAGACCTGAGATAATCAAAAATATCCGAACTGGCATTTTCAGATTTTTCCGACTATCGTCGCTCTGACGATTTTGTCGGGGGTGAGACACCCCCCACACACACCCGGTCGCGGACGAGACACTGTTAGTGTGTCGAGAAGAGCTCACCCCGTTAGGTCTGGGTTGGAGAAATATTGACAAAGCCTGAAGCGATAAGGTTTATTGACTGAGACAACGAATAAAGCTAAATAATTATCAGAACATAGGGAGGAAAGAGCGGGACTTCCTCTGCAATTAAAAATATCAACATGTTATCGGTCAAACGTGTTTCTGCATTGTACGTTACTGAAGTCTAAACTACCTTATGGCCCGCATAAAAAACATATCTCCGGCAATACACCAGAAAAAACGTAAGGATCCTCTGGCCCGGTGCTCCATGCATTACTTCTTGTGCTCTGGAAGCACACCTCTAGGTTAGGCTCCGTCTGCTCTGATTGCCTCACATTACGCATGCTTATTGTGCTCTACGTGCCTCAGCTGCATCATGCTCTCTCTCGCCCGGTGTTTATAACGCATGCTTCCTTCGTGCTCCATTGTACTACCAGCTGAGTATGTTCCTCTGCTCCGTGTGCTCTATGGAATGCATGCTTATCTGCTTCTTGGCCGGGTACATTCATTAAGGGACTAGTCTGGATGGAGACTCGTGTTTTTCACATTTTATAAAAGATCTTGCGTGTTATACAAGCACTTTCACATGTCTCATCTTTGTGACATTTGTCAGTTGCCTTTTACGCGAGGCTACAATCTTCATCGGCTTATAGAACGGGTCCGTGAACACGGTCATGGAGACCTCGAGATGAACGGTGGGAAATCTAAGAAGGGCATAGGCCCTACCTAAGCGACCTCACGACTCTTCAGACGAGGGTTCATACGACGACATCTCAGAGAGTGACACTAACGACAGTGCATCAGAGCCTCTGGAGAAAGACCTCATGAGTGATAGTAGTTGAAACTGACGACAGTAATGCCGATACCGACACTCAGGGAACTGACAGCAGCGAAGAGGAGTCCAGAGAAGACGGCACTGTGACCGATAATGATGGGGAGGAGGACGATGGTCTTGGAAAAGTGTCTTGCCAGATTGACACTTGGGAAGCAAACTCTAGCTCAAATAAATAAGGCCATGGGAGTTACTTTAAAACGGGAACTTAGGAAGTCGACAGATTCTGCATCGTAAAACTAAGAATAAAATATATCCGTTCAAATCCCGGAGTCGAAGATCAACCCTCCTTTACCGAAAACGGTCCTTCGTGTGCAGTCGATGAGAGGTATCCTACAATGCTCGGATACGACAGTCGTGCAACAAAACACTCATAAGGGTGCATGGCTATGAATCGGGGAAGGGAATGGTAAAGTTGTTGGTTTATGAACAAAATAAAACAGCGGAAATGAAAACATAAACAAAAATAATTATCGTGTCTTTGTCATTTGCTTTATTCAGTCGTATTTTCTATAAACTGCACTTAACACGTTATACACCATAATATTTCTCGACAGCAGGATAACTGACTTTCCCATCCACCGCCGTATAAATGGCTCTTCTAGACGAGTGCAAATTGGCTCTTTAAGGTCTTTGTCCTTCAATGCATCCCATGTCGGTTTCGGTGACCGCAGCCAACCTTTTTGAAGTTCTTCCAACCAGGTCTTGCATGTAAGGCCTGGCTTAGATACAAATGGCGTGCTGTCGTTGACAAAGCATTGAACTGATTTTATCTTTACAAATTGTCGTTATTGAGTGATAGTCTTCCCCCCCCCCCTTTTTTTTTTGGATGGACGTAAGGTAAGAGGTGCTGTCTAAGAGAAGGGGACGACGCCCCTTCTCTCTGAGAAATTTTTATCTATGTGAGGTGGCTTGGATGAAAAATGGTGTTACTTTTGGTAAAGCTTCCGTTGTAATGCGTTGAACTGATTATATTTTTTGGAATCCTCATTTAGCAATTTGTTTCTATTTTGGTATGGTGTTATTGAAGGGGATGTTGCCTAAGGGGAGGAATGGCAACGCTACACTTTAATAAACTTTTCTTGTCTTTATAGGCATCCTAGATCAAGAATGGTGTTATCTTTGGTAAAGCTTTGAAATGTTGAAACGATTTGAAAATTTACATATTTACTGAATTTTTTGGCCGTGGCATGGTGCTTAATTACAAGGCTGCTAGCCTTTGTGCGTGCTGCCCCCTCTTAGTACGTCACTGGGGGAGCCACCATAGGTTGGCGCGTGGCCGGCGCGTGGCCGTAGCGTAGACCTTGCAAGAAAATGATACCAGATGGGGAGAAATGATTGAAATTTTAGATCTTGTCAGTTGCATTTAAACATTCTTTATTTTTAGATTTCATGCTTTAGAAACAAACTTAGATTTGATTTAATTTAAAGTTACTTCTCAAGCTCATTGAGTTTAGTTTATGAATAAAGGTAATAATAGGCTATTTTATCTTTAGCCTGCGTCTATACAAGTATAATCACGCTGTGTATCTTGTAGGAGGATGGGGGTTCCTTCGTCAGGAGGAGAAAGCCACATAGGAACGCGTCCATGGCGGGGGTTCGGGTACATCCCCGGGAAAATCTGGAGTAAAAAGGAATCTTTATATGCCATTTCCCATGCTCTTTGGGCCTTGAAATCAAAATAGGACGGTGGGATTTTTAGCATTGCAGTATTTTTCTCAAGTAGGCCAATTTTGATGTATGGTTTGGAAATCTTTGGGTTTGGGAACTGCCCACTGACCCCCGCAGGCTACGGCCCTGGGACCGAATTATTCAATAGGACAACTAGGCACATAATTAGGTTTAGGATTAGGATAATGATTGCAGGATTAGAGGTGGGTTAAGATTATGGCTAGTATTAGAGTTACAGCTACAGTTACGGTCTACTGAACCTTCGATCTAGTGAACCCCGCCCCTCTTTCTAGGGCTTACATTCGGGAACCATGAAAATTGAGAGAGCCTACGAAAATATCAAGTAAGTGCATATAGTGCATTTCACAATATGTTTTCTGTGAAACTGACGAAAATTCGAGACTTTGCCTGTATGAGATCAAATCTCAAATGCATCTCTTCGCGTCCTCCTTGAATTCATCCTTCAAGTGATTTTTTTTTAAGTTGAATGGAAATTTCGAAAAAAGTTGTGCAATGGGCGGTCAGGTATCACCACAGACGTGATATTAGTATGTACTAACTTAAAACCATTATTATACCGGCAGATCTAAAGAGTGTTCACTGGTCTCACATCGAGAAGACATTCTATGACTTAACGGCAACGGATCGATCGAACCTTTTCTCACTATTAACAAAATCAATAAACTTCATGTCACAATCAAAGTTCACCATATATGAGGCCTTACTGAGGCCGCTTACGAATCAGCAACATATCTATACCTAACGATGTTAAAAGGCAAAAAGTGAATACAAACAGCTGGACATCAAAGTCTGCACAAAGTCAGCACAGACTTTTCAATATTTTGATCGGACCTCGACACACCGTCTTGAAGTCTTCAAAGAATTTATCAAAGGAGGAGTTCTTTGATATGTTCACAAACTTTTGCAAATGGTTTCATTGAAAAGAATTAAGGAACGCTTTCAGAGGGAAAGTACAGTTTCAAGTTATTATAGGCTAGGCCGAAAATTTGATTGTGTCATTAAAGATATTGACTTTACATGGAGTTAAGCAATCGGATCTTTTGCTGATCAGGCACTTGAAAAAATATCCCACTGGCATAATTAAGGTGAATATTTCTCGTAAAAACCAAAGAGCGAAATTCAAGGGAATCAGGAGTCGTCCAAACCTTTTTGCAACATCTGCTAATTGTTACAAATATATGTAACTTGCAAGTATATTTCATGACTCTTAAGAAAATAAATATTACATATTAAAGGCAAAACACAGAGTTATTCTGGGTGAATCAAACAATTTAGTAACAAAGATATTGTCACATGATTTAAATGAGGGTCATTCATGAATTAGGATACCCGTTTATATTAATTCATATTGGAATGTATAATGTCTGGATTTCCCTTTAAAAATATCTTGCTAATACCTTGGCACTTCATCGGAAGGACCAAAATTGGGTCACTTTCTGAGAAAACAACCGTTTACAGCCTATGAAAGGGAGTTAAATGCAAGTAAAATCTAGCTGTCCGAAGAACGGTGTACTCGCGATAACTCACGTGGTTTATTAAGGTTATTCCCCCGATGTACTAATCTTGGCTCTCTAGAAAGAGTTTTCACTGGTAAAAGACCGGACAAATATGTCATGTTGTAAGCAGTTTATAAGGTTTTCGTATGATCTTCAGTGATCTCGGATAACCTTCGATTTCTACCAAAACAATAGGGGTTATCTAGTGACAATAGCGCATTAACAAGTCAATTATGAAGTGTCTATATGCCTCCTGTCTCGAGATGTCACCTTTACACGGTTTTTTGTTTTTGACCTCTAGTAGTCTCAAATGATCCTTGGTCTCCTCCAGAAACGATAAGGTACCTTTCAATTTGAAAAACCGACATATCTAGCAGGAATTGTATCCATCATTCCCATCTTCGGATACCCGGTATCGCGTTAACTATGGCAATTCTAAGTTTTTCACAGTTTCATCTCAAGTGAACTAAGATAAGCTTTGACCTCTACCGAAAAACAGGGTTCATCTTCAGGCCATAATGCAACCAAATGCCAAGGGTATGGTAGCATTCACGCTTCCTAAGTTGAGATATCGTGTCTACAAGATTTCCGGTTCTTGACCTCTGATGACCTCAAATGACCTCTGACCACCACCAAGCACATGATAAATCTATGATAAATCCAAATTTCCTGCAAGAAAAATAGGTTCGTTCTCTAAATATGATAAATCCATATACCAAGTGTTAAAAGTGTCATCCCTATCTTGAGATATCGTGTTTACAAGCAATTTTCAAGGTTTTCATAGTTTCTCCTCCCGCGACCTCAGATAACCCTTGACCTCTACCAAACACAGTATGGTTCATCTGCTCACTATAACGCATCCACATTCCAAGTATGAAAAGTATGCATGCTGTCTACCTTGAGACGTGTTACAAGGTTTTTGACCTCTGGTGACCTCACATGACCTCCGACCTTCACCAAACACAGTAGGCTTTTTCCTCTTAATATGATAATTTTATTAACCTTCAGATATCGTGTATACAAGCTAAGTGTCACAAATATACACGCACACCCTCACACACACACCGCACTTACACACGCCACCGCGACTGCATAAATTCATTTTGCCTTCGCAAGGTATCAAAAACTGAGAGCAGAAACATGTCAAGATACAGGTTCCAAAGACGTAGTTTAACAATTTCAGACGGAAAGAGACTGTCTATATAGGTAGTATCAGATAATGCTACCGCTAACACTTAAGTCTAAATTTATAAGAGTATGGAATGATGGGCTAAACATGCAAACTATAGTCGGCGATTTGCAAATTCAGCTTTCTAGTCTAACAAGTTATGCAGTTAACCAGGGGCATTGTATTAAAGCTTTTGCTTCAACGAAGTAGGACGTGAAATCACTTCCTATTGTCTCAAGTTTGAAACAATTTATTGGGTATCAGTTTATTTAACATTGCTTGTTACACACTCTCTTAAATTGTTGCTAAATTGTCTCAGTAATCTGCAACCAGTCACTTCCAACGATCGGAGAGGCATTTTTACCTGTCGCATTAAGTGAGAGGTTTGCTACTCGTCGAACAATGGTCCCGACAAGGATATAGACGGTCACTAGGTCAAGGTGTTGAAATTCTCTGTTACATTAGTGCTTACAAGGGTCAGAAAAGTCTCAATCCGGCGCTGAATGCATGGGTCCCTAACATCTGTATTACGTCATAAAGTGACTGGGGTGTTGCATAGGGACCTAACCACATAGGGTGAGAAATGACACACCATGGATGGTTCCAACTGCAAAACCTCATTTTGTATTTCCATATAGTTATTTCTACATACATTTTCAGCAGACGCGGATCTGAGAAGGCATCTGCGGGTTTGTTTACAACCACTTTCAGTGAGAGTTGCAATAAACAGAAGTAGCTTATGTTTGACACGATGCAACTTTACTGTGAAAGATACAGCTCTGTGCAGGCCAGTAGCCAGATTATGTACTGAAGGGGCGAGATAGCTTCCAGGCGGGCAAAATATGTTTTAAGGGGGGCGAATTGTACTAAAATGTATTAAGGAAATGGTAATTTATAACTTTCAAAGTTGGGGATAAAATTTCCAGGAGGCTCCGCCCCTGTACCCCTTTGCTGAGAGCTTGCCACTTTGGAGGACCTACTCGCTCTTCCCTATGTAAGAAGTGTACCCTTCCCTCGAGAAAGCACATTCACCTCAAAGGAGCTGAAAATTTCAAAATGCAGAAATATAATTCTGTACCGGTATGAAAAATGAAATATTTGGGTGATACTTATTTTAAAAAATGCCGTGCAACGTGGGAAATCTGATGAGTCAAATTCATGCATTGGCAATAACTGCTACATTATTTCTGTTTGGAATATTTAAAGTGTGTTGAAAGTGACAATAACAAGAAAGAAGTAAAATGGTGCAGACTTTGAGAAGCCTCATTGTTCGAGATCCCACTTGAATAGCTTGTTCTGTTGTCGAGATATAAAGTTTCGAAATACATTCTTTTAATTTCAAGTAAGCGATTGATCATCGATTTGTGACAGCGTTCTAGTATGAGGTGCCGTTTGTGCCAATATTTTATAATATAAATATATTTATGTTATGATATAAATTCAAAATATATTGATTATAGTTCAAATATATTTAGGTTATGATATAAAAAGTGATATAAATGTGTTATATTATGAATCCAATATAAATGGATTATATTACTACCCATTATAAATAGGTTATGAGTTATTTCCGGTAGTTTACGAGTAATCCATTATAGTTTATAAAATTGCAATATATATAGGTTACGACTGGAAATGCAGCTCTAACAAACGAATGGCATTACGTCACGAAGATAGGAGTGGTTTTGTATCAGAGGCGTGGCCGTGTTTGCACGTCAGTACGTTAGGGGTGGATCCACGGACCGGACTTTCAATTAAAGTGCCTCTATGTGTTTGCACAATGAAATACATTGATACGGTCGACACCTCTATGCCTTACTTTATTCGACGATAACAGGCAGATACTGTTCATGGCTATGAATCCACAATTTAAAAGCTTCTGAACCATTCATATGAGCAAAGAGCACCAGAAACGATGAAAAATCGACAGAATTCGTTGAGTTATTTTCAAAACAACCGTCCCAATTACAGGATATAAGCCGCGCCTACCATACAGAAAGATATGAATATTCAGCACTTATAGATGCTTCGATCAGCTGTTCGCTCTCTCTCACAGAAAACCGAAGTACGAATACTAGCTATCCAAGTACAGGGAACTATAGCGAAAACTGTGTACAGGGCCTAGGCCAAGTGACGTGAGTGGCATACCCAGACATCAAAGTCGAGATTTTAGACGTTTCAACTAAATTTTCCTATCGACTGAAATGGTAAGTTTACTAACAGCATCGAGCGCTGAAGACCGATATGAACCGAACCAAGATCACTGTGAACATGCAACACTGCAATGTATTACCCTATGTGGTTCAAATAGGCTGTCACACTGAGTAGCCTATAGGCTTTCACAGGCCCCTAGGCCTACCGACGGCCTTAGATTCTAACTTCAGTGTAAAACATGGAAGGTTCTTTCACGGACACAAAAAGAAGCATCATTGATATGAAATGTTGTTTACGCCGAGGAGCATTGCGGAAGACCTTCGATGTGCCTAGTCCCTAGGCTGACAAAATGGTCTGGAGAGAACAGGGGCGTAGCTTGGATGAAATTTTTAGCGGGGCCTAGGTACCAAACGGTGGGTCACGGCATAGATCCCCATCCTTAATTCGTACAAATTTTATTAGGAAACAAACAATTTGGGGGGGGGGGGGCTAGCAAACATCTGGGGGCCTAGGCCCCCTTAGCTATGCGCCTGAGTGGACAGAGGACAGTCAGTGTAGAGTACTTAATGACCCCATAAAATACGTAGGAGAGCATAGTGAACGATTTCGATTGGCATATATGCCAGCCAACTAGTCTCGTATTTCATTTTGCATTAAAAATGGCTGCATGTTGCTAGGCTACTTATGTGGGGGAAAAATGTAAGTTCAATTGGGTGTAGTCTGCATCAGTCAACTGGCTTTTCTGCTTATAGTAAACCAAAGACTACACTAGATAGATATGATATAAAGCATTGATATTGTAAATATCAGTTTGAAAATCAAGGAAAGGACATTTCTGAAAAGGGGCGTTCTTGTCATGGCTTTTAAAAGTCAAGACCCACATGCTTACTGTGAGAGCCTAGCTTACAGTTTTGTACTATCTCATAAATTTGCTAGTTTCTTTCACGACTGAATGTAAAGCACTTGGTCAAAGCTGGTTTATCTGGCATGGCAATCCATGACCAGTACAAGTGCAAACAGTACATGCTTGATGTATTCTGATGAATATCACACTATTGTCTGCTATGTCAAAACTGCATGATCAATGAACTGTTACCTAAAAATAGTAAGTTGTATTTTATGAGGTTCCACATGCATGTTTTTAAGGAACAAGAACGAGGGGGTATGCCATTTGCAAGGGAGAAGACAGCGTAGGGTACAAGGTCAAGGCAGGGGCCGTGGAAGAGGTGGACGAAGATGAAGGGGACTGAGGGCTATCGATGTGCAGCATCAACAAGATCAAAGAAAAAGAGAGAGACAAGAATGTGTTAGAGTATGTACCATTCTATTGCCATTGTTTTGCTGACTGAAACAACATAGGGATTAAAGAAATGACTGAATTTTCAAATTTCATCGTCACACTCTTTAAACTTAAGTACACTCATATTTTCATATTAAGTAAAGACACTCCCTTTCAGGTAAAGATCTGTTGCATTTTTTCGTATGTTTAACTCGAATCATTTTATAGAGGGGTCTTCTAGATGTCAAGGCAATCACTCTGCTGTGCTTCCTGTCGAGGCAGTTGCATATGCCGTGGTATCGCACAAAATGCCACATTATCAGAATTGCAAATGTTGAACAATCATAGGGGCATTTTTTTAATTAACACCCTTTCTTTAATACAGAACCAAGGGCATGTTATGCAATGCAACAGGCTCTTAAGGCACCAAAATTTAGTACAGGATTTTCCGCGATCTGGCACGTTGTGTCCTATTTTCACTGGAAGCTAGGCTTGTAAGACGTCCTGTAGGGCCAAACAATAGAAAGCTCATGGCCAATTCAGCTCTGTTATAATATGTGCTGGTGTTATGATAGACCTTTGACAGTTTGATATGCTGTCTGGGCATATTTTTTTTTTTACCAATAGTTGAAACATTACAAAAGTTTTTTAACTATTTTAACTTTCCCAATAGGTCATGGTTGAAAATATGGATGAACAGGCGATGAGGAGATTGCTATGGAGGTTAGCAGAGAGGCAGCCAGGACTGTTCCTGGACATCTGGGAATTGCAGCCTAGAGCTGAAGGTCCTGCACACCAAGCCCAGCCTCACTGGTGTTTATGTGGAAAGTGCTTAGACATGCCAATAGCAGAGGAAGAACTGTGTTGTGCTAGTGGCCAGGACAACTGCCTGTCAGATGAACCAGTAGGGATTTTTCCAAATGTTGTGCATGTAACTTTAATCAATATGCTTAACTCTGTAAATCCAAAGTGCCATGTGAAAGGTTCCCAAACTTCATGCAAAGATCTACAACTGTATTAATATCCATCACAATAGTTAAAGAACCTCTCATGAAATTAATCCATGAGATTCTTTGCAAACAGCACCAGCTATCACTCTTTGTGGTATATCTGCCTGCCTGGTTTATGTAAGCTTTGGATACTTTCTGTTGCTCTCTAAACGCATCTTTTAATTGGCAACGTCCCACCTTCACACATGTGCACATGTGAAAGTAATTAAACATGGTGGCATCTGAACCAAAATTTGTGAAGTGCTTGGCAGTTGGCTGTAAATATTGTCAGAATTAGCACACAGGGATATGAAAACTGAGGGCAAACTGTATAATGTTATATGTAAACCATGTTGAATGTACCACATTTTACTTGTACTCTTGTACCCTTTCATTGTTTCAGGAGATGAATGCTCTGGTCCTTGATCCTGGTGTTCTGGCACTAAGAACCATCCATGAAATATTTGGGATGCGAGGCAACCCTGAACCAAACAGAGGTATGCGCCATGCTGCCTATCGACAGTTCATTATGTGGCAGTATGGCAGGATGGGGCAACACAACAGGCAATTAAGTCATCCCCAGCTGCTGTGTAACTAAAATTCGTACAGCATATCCTAGCCCAAATGGCAGCTACACAGGTTACAGGCCAGGCAGGCTAGTGTACTATGCAAAGTTGCCTTTTCATGAAATAAGGTCTTTCTGTTAAAAGTTACTATCATACATAGCATTTAGAGGATGTCTTTGTAGGCAAGATATGCTGTCACATTACCTTCTATTCTAATTGATAAGCTTTCTATACACAACAATTTAACTTTCATTCAGAAGACTGTTGTCCTCTACTAAGCAAGTTTAGTGTCCAAACTGAAAAATTTCACTGAAGTTGTAAGCATGTTACTTTAGCTGATAGGCAACTACACAAGAATACCAGTTGTTCACACAATATTATGGTCGCAAAATATACGTCAGCCCAAATATTTCTTTTTCTGAACCATTATGAATGTAACTGCCTTTTAACTTGCCAACTTTTATTATTAAGGGAAGTACCATACATAATATCTGTTGTTATTCAACCTTGCCATAGTCATCTTTAAGATATGTATGTAGTTGATGAAATATTTTCTCTTTGGGTTTATTTGCCTTTGCACAGTGCTCTTCATTATTGTAAAAAACAATAGTCTTTCTGCTACTAACCTATGTTGCCTTGCAGGGTCTTGCCATACAGGCCACCTGGCTCTTAAATCCATTCATGTGCAATGTTCTCCGTTTTATTCATGTTTAATATAGATAAGATAAATATCAAATATCCACTGATTAAACACTTTCACTTAAAGTTGCATATTCAAATTTACTTTTTACCATTGGTGAAGATAAATTGAAGTTTGCATGAATACAATACTGCTATATTGAAATAATATGAAGAACTCATGATTCTGATAACACTGCCATTACAATTGATCCCATATGAGCCCTCCTTTTTGTCACTGAGCAGATAGAAAATCATTTTAATTCTATGCCCTCTGTCTGGTTCATATGTCTCACTTAACTTACGTGTTTTACTGACTAGACCATGTGGCACAATTATTGGTGATGTTACTCATCAGATTTCCACAGGTCGTATACTGAGTCATGTCTGTTTAGAAATGGTCTGAGATGTTAATGTCACAGGAAAAAAGGTAACTCACCAATTTTGTTTCATCTGATGAGAAAACTGTATTCAAGACCGAGACTAACATAACAATATTCATATTAGAACTTCATTTCCAGAGTTGCTTCCAGCACCTTATGCAAGGCACTAGCTTGAGTCATGACTTGAAAAGTATAAAACAGTGATCCTAAAATAATGTGAATTTCAGTGTAGCTTGCAACCAACTTAGGTTGGTTTCGGTCCACCACCACAAACTTTCAGAAATCTGTATTCCTAAACCTACATGAGCAATAGCAATCACATTAACTTCTGAATTAGCGATACCATTTATATACTTGGAAGACAACCACCATCAATGTTTCTTGTATCATTATATGTCCACGAAAACTACATTCCATTCTTTTTACGTCAACAAAGTATTAGTTGTTTTTTTGCATAAAACAAAGATGTGTTTGTTAGTTTTCTAAATAGAAGTTTTTATTTTCACCTTGACTTACATGCTTTCAAGAACACTTGCTTTTCATTGTGGCTGATGAAATATACCAGAGGCATCAGAGAAAACAATTAAACTTGCTCATGTTTTCCTTTTCCTTTTCTCTGTTTCTGTTTTGCAAGTCACAGCATGGTACCAGAATGGGCCAGTAACAGAGAGGTACTGTAGATCTCACACTCAGACTGACAGTTATGCAGCAATAAAATTAAAAAAATGCACTGAATCCATTGCCAGACTGACTTCCAATCCGATTTTTTTTCTTTCTTTTTTTAGAAATGGCTCCTTCATAGTGCCATTCATGTCCTGAGCTAATATTTTACATTTAATAATTGTGATGAATCAATAGACGTACAAAACTGGAAGTTTCTAGAATTGATAATTTGAGATATCATGCTGATAAATAGATCAATTTGACCTCTGGTGATATACCAGAGTGCAAAAATGCATTGTGGTTTCGATGAATAGCACTAACATGTGTAATCCCAAATAATGCCAAGATGTCACGCTTCTTTCAGTCATTGGATGAATGTGACCTTACTGTGCTGGAAAGTTAGTTTTGTGTTCATATTTGACCTTGAGAATTCTTGTGAATTTTTTCTTTTGGGTATGTGGTTATTTCACCTGATCTCTAATCTTCTCTGTATCATTGCAATTTTTAAACTGACATCTAAAAAACTCAAATGGGTTTTCTGATGGATTAAATGCATCACCATGTGACACCATGTGAACTATCCAAGCTTCCTACCTTGAGATATTTTGTAAACAAGGTATTCAGAGTTTGTCCCCAAGTGACCCCAGATGACCTTTGACCTCCACCTTCTTTTTTGACCATAACGCATCCACCTGTCACGTATGAAATCTATCCAAGCTTCCTAACTTGAGATATCATGTCAAAAAGGTTTTCAGTTTTGACCCCAGATGACATTTGACCTCTACCAAAGACAACATAGTTCTACATCTGACCATAATGCATCCGCATGCTAAGTATAAAATCTATCCAAGCTTCCTACCTTGAGATACTGTGTTAACAAGGATTTCAGACTTTGACCCCTGGTGACCCCTAATGACCTTTGACCTCCACCAAAAGCAATAATGTCCTACCTCTGATCATAAGGCATCCACATGCTAAGTATGAAATGTATCCTAGCTTTCTTACTTGAGTGATCATGTTAACAAGGTTTTCACAGTTTGACCCCGGTGACCCCAGATGACCTTTGACCTCCACCAAAAATGATAGGGTTCTTTTCACCATTATGCATCCCACATACTATATATGAAATCTATCAAAGCTTCCTAACTTGAGATATAAACCAAAAATGACACTTCCAAAGACTCACCTATTCAATATGATGCATCCACCTGTCATGCATTGAAACTATGTATGGTGAATTTGTAGCAGTATACTCCATTCGTAAGATTTTAAGTGGTTGACTCTGTTTATCTGTTGTACTCTCTGCCCCCCTCCACCAAAAAAAAAAATAACAAAGATTATATGCTCATTAAACAATGTATGTGAGGCAAGAAAAGCATCCATCAGTCTTACTTGACGTATAATGAAATGAAAGGTGTAGTGTTTGACCTCTGATTACCTCAGTGTCATTTCACTTCCATTGCCACACCCTTGACGTATGGCTTTTCTCCACAACATGATATGCATCAGAGATGCTGCTAGGATTTCAAAATGATTCTGAACAAATGGGTACAGTGACAAATTTTGCAACGAGAGAAAAAAGGTAAATGTGCATTGCTCCTGAATTGACTATGATGATCAGGAGCAGATGATGAAGGTGATGGAGGTGGGCATTAATCCACCCCTAGTATTTACATATAGGTAAACACAAGGACAAAATTCCAAAGAAAGTCTGCATCTGTCTGACTGTGTCCTGGCTAAACCATAATTTTAGTAAACATGAGGGCAATGCAAAGAGTCTTGGTCACTTAGTAAGGTTTCCAAGCCTGGGAGTAATGTCCACTGCCTGGCCTTGTAACAGGTTGATGCTGTAAGATAGCACAAAATCCTGCCATCAGATTCTTGTCTGCCTAGAACCTGCTCTGATGCCTTTTCACCAATTCAGCGGTTGGGGGTGGCTGTGTTGGTCTGATTGTTGAAGCCAGTCTTCTTGGGTCATCTTCTCCAACAATCGATGGGGTTCTTTGTGTGGAAGGGTCCTCTAACCTCTTCTGGTAGACTCCTGTCATTAGGTCAGGCAAATAATCATATTCCTTTACCTCTTTAACTGGAATGACCCCCCATCTGTCTGATCCTTTGAAGTAGTGCCTTTTGAATCTGTTGACAAAAAAGGGAAAGGAGACCAGCATGTTGAAGTGTGTACAGCATTGATCCTCCAATACACTATTTGCCCTGTGACCCGAAGTCTTTCATGCAGCATTTGACCTTGGCTGTACTTTTACTGTAAGTACTTTGCTTTGAATGAACTTATTTTGCAATATCCTTGATGTCCTTGTACAGCATAAAGTTGAAAAAAAATATGTGGGAAATCTTTTCATCTTATACAGGTCATGTTAAGTAAATGAGGGGGCTGCAAATTGTATTGAGCAGCCATTAAAGAAGACTGGCCATATGCAATACACTCTGTTGTCACATGAGAAACAAAGAGTTTGCATGTTTCAGAAACAACCCAAAAAACAATGTGAAGCTACTCTAGCTTCATAACAGCAAAGTCCTGAAAACAAATAGCTATGGAATGAAAGGATAATGAACTTGGAAATGTAAAAATAAAAGAGCCATCAAATGAAATGATAATGAACTCAGAAGTCTACTGCAATACTCTTAACACTTACACTGGTTTGCCATCGGTGACCTTCTGTGTGCGATCTTTGTGCTTCTGGTAGTCAATGGCTGCCAGAAGATTTCTTGCTTTGTACATGAGGTAGCTGTATGAAAAAAAACTCCAGTAGAAATGAAAAATATACCTATGCCCCAATAAAGTAAATATTCTATTGATTTTATGAAATATTTGTGACATATTGTCACATTTTATAGCACTAAAATTTTAAACACAATTTTTAAACACTGTGTGTTTTTATTGAAACGTTTCCATTTTTTAACACTGCCTTTTTTGTTTTTGCTTTTTTTTTTGTTTTTGTTTTTTTAATGTCACCATCTTCTCCCACAACTGTAATGAAATTGACACATCACAGATAAAACTACATTTAAATGCTCTCAAACAGTTGCCATCCTACATACTTTCAAAAACAAAAAACAGTTATGTTGTCCAAACCAAGGTATCCCAAAGTTAATCAATCAATCTCACCTGTATGCAAACCTCTTTGATGCATAAGCCAAAATGTGAGATTGGAAATTTCCCAACAAACCAGTGCATCTGAAAAGAAAAATTATGTTTAAGGACATACAACCACCAAAAAAGGGGCAAGAGAGAGTACTTAGTAAAAGAGACTACAGATAAAACACATAAAAGAATGCAAGACTAACAAAATTCGGAAAATCCCATGAAATTTAAGTCTTTGAACTTTTGGACAGGCATGAGCTTTTATGCAGTTCCAATTTCTTGCCCCAAATTTGGACAGCACCAACACTTGTCACACATACCCAAGAAGGATGGCTGAAGGGCTCAGGAAAGGCAAAGGCAGCAGTAGGGTTGGGCTGTATACCAGTATTCACAAAAATACCAGTATCAGTAGTAACCACAGAAAGGTTTACTGAGGACAATACAACATGTAAACATAAAGGTGTACCACTAACTCACCTGAATTAGGTATAATAGTCCAAACTGTTGATGAGGCGTTTGTCAAGGACAATCTCCCTAAGGGCAACATGGGCTGGAGAGCCTTTGGTGATGATCTTTGACTGTCAATTCTCAGGCAATGGACCATGTTTGCATTTTGCTGGTCCACCATCTCCAAATGCCCACTTGTGCCTCCCAACAACATGGTGTAATGTCCCTCTCCATCTGGACTGTTAAAAGAAAGACATGTTCTGTAATTAATCTGAAGGATCTTGCATGACTTAGATACAGCTGCAATAAGGCTTGATATCTCATTACTGTATAATGTGAGCACATGTAAATATGTTCAATAGGTCCTATAGGGTCAAATACTGATACTACTATCTGTGTATTTCATTCAGTGAACATGCTCATCTTGCAGAGACTTGTACAAGGATGCAGGTAGACTATCCAATTTGAAAAGCTGACAAGTGGCTTCCAGTATGGCCCAATTTGAATGTTCGGGCATCAATGCATTTGCTCTGTACGTTTTTTGGCACAGATGCATTGTATATCATTCTCCACCTCACATGCCTTTTGAAAGGAGGCCAATGGACTGGTCAACTCTCCCTTTCCCACCATTTACCGAGTTCTGGAGGTGAATTGTCTGGAGTAATTGTTCAGAAGTTAATTTTCCTGGTGCAAATTTTTCTATGGAGTTTTCTGGGGGGGGGGGCCTCTTCAAAGTGGGAATTGTCCAGGAACCAGTAACTAATTGAGATACAATATCCCCATCAGATGTGGGTCATTAAACAGAAGCATCTGCTTTCCATCATTTTAACAGAAGTAAACAGTCACCCCAAATTTGTCTGGAAAGTCAGCAAAGACTTGCAAATCCTCTCTCATTTGTCTTACGCTTACCTCTGAAGGTGGATTTGAACTTATGTATTACAAACAAAAAATAAAGCAAGGAGTAATCCATGGTTTTAACAATCTAGTAACAAAATATTGTCACTTGATTACAAACAAGAGCACCGATGGTGCTGAAGCACATACCTACAACCAATTAAGGGTCCCTGGCTTCTAGTCTTTATTAGTATAAGCATCATATGACTTTAAATGACGTCAAATGGCTTATGACCCCAAATCTCACATACCCTGATGGCACCTTCCCGAATGTCACAAGAAATGTGTCATGCAGTTTTTGGTTTGTACGTGTAAGTGTAAGTTGTTTCATGAATACAATTTAAGAAAGCAAAAGCCCCAAGGGCCCATTTTCGGTCTTGGACCCCACATTTCAAGTATCATCATGACAAACCATCAACATTGTACATGAGAATCTGTAGTTGAAGATGCACTTTTGCAGATTTCATAAAAAGCCATAGGGTCCACATGGGATCTTGGACCAAAATTCCAGAAAACCATAAACAGCTGATCACTAAACAAGGATCATTATAACAGACCATCAACTCTGTTAAACATTAACTTGACTCCTAGCTTAGCAGGTCTGTAGTAGAAGAAAAAATAAGTACATTTCTCAGTTTTTGTAAGGTGTAAGGGGAATGAAGTTGAATGTCAATATAGCCCTGTAATAGAGTTGAAGCGTTTTCCTGTTGAATGCTTAATTGGTTCCATATTTTCAATTTCTAGCCCCCTTAGAATTTAGAGAATACATCAAGGTAAATATAAGAAATGTACATATTATTCATTAATGAACAATTTGTAACCCCCTCCCCACCCCCCAAAAAATGTCTCTCTATACTAATAATAGGGTTGGTGTAAACATTTTGTCATTTTGTCAATTAACCATGTAGAAATGCCACCTTTCCATCACAGAATTCAAAATTGACATGAATTCCACAGTTTCTGTGTGGGGAAATTACCAACATACTGTAGCCTAATAATAGTAGGGAGCTTACGAAACAGGACGGGAGAGCGAACAGAACGTTCACTTGAGCAGAAAATAGATCTGCGCATGCGCCAATGCGAAACTCTCTCCGTCCCATTCATTTTCAGAACGGTATTCAAGCGAAATAACGTCCGGTCTGCTAACAGGACGGATCTCTGCAATTGTGTACATACACTGGATGTAAACAAGACGCTAATACGGTATTTTGAAAGAATTTGGGTATATACTTCATGTAAGCCAACCTCAATCTGAAGTGAACAGACACCTACTAATCCTGTTCACTTCAGGCTATTCAGCCTATTCATTTCCCTTCAGTTGTCTATTCACCTCAGTTTGAGGTAGTATGAAGTATCTCCCAGAATTGCAAGGGCGTAGGCTGCATTTGGCATGGGGAGGTGCACATTTCAGGTAGGTGGAACCAGGAAGAATATCTAAGCGGAGCGCCAGCATTGCTTGGCGCGGAGCATACAAGAAAATTTTCGGTTTTTAAATCCCCCAGATGGCCGGAAACAGCATTTCAGGAGACTTAAAGGGGAATTTTCATGATCCCAGACAGTTCCAATTCTCCCAACTATGCATCTTATAGCTCCTCCCATAACTGTATGAGGCTCTTCCTTGTGCAAGAATAAACCTGTTTCATTGCTTAAGGCCATGTCCTGGTGAGCATACAAGGCTATAAAATGTAATAAAAGTACTCTCTCTGCCTTGTGTGGAATGTGAGCTACTCTGCATCTTTCAAATTTTCAAACTTTGATGTCAATCAAAGAGCAGTCACCAACTGAGAATTTTCATATACATACACTAAAAATATACTTTGGGGTGATGACAGTCTGTCTTTAAGCCACATGTACCCAGCCTTAAAAAAGGTGATCCCCTGTCTGCCGTTTCTCAATTTACTTGAAATAGTACACGAATTGTTAATGCATGTCTTTTTTATTCAAATTAACATGTCGCAATATTCATATTCTAGATTGATAGGTATTCCCAAGGCTTTCAGACTTTGACCTCCGCTGACCTCAAATGACCTTGACACAGATTAAGAGCTCAGTTATACTCTCATGTGCATCTTACATGTCAAATAGTAGCTCAATGACCTATTTTCCTCTTCAGATATCATTCTACCAGGCGCGTCGTGCAAAAGTAATTTTTTTATGGGAGGGGGGCTATGAGCGGTGACTGTCCGAAAGACTATCTAAGCGGAGCGCCACCATCAGTTGGCGCGGAGCGTACAGAAAATTTTGAAAAATAGCGACCCCTCAGACAGCCGGAAATGGCATTTTCCAGGTTTGTTAGTAGAATCAAAGCAGCCGTTATTTTGAATTTTCGTTTTGCAATAAAACTTTCACTTGATCAATAAAAACATTAGCAAATTGCAAAACGATCAGAAAATTGCCAGATAAAATGTAAAACTACCATTGCATGAAATGCGAGCTAATAATTGGGAAATGAGCTTCTATGCGAGGACGTATCATAAATCAACACTAAGAACGTAGTTCACCTTTCTTCCTCGAAAAACTGTCAAAAATTGTAAGCTGCGTTTTACGTTTCTCCGCACATAGATTGTTTTCCTAATCATCTTGTTCCTCAGTGCGCAAGTGTGGCGCAGGTGTAAGGTGAGGGCAGACTGTGCAATCACCCGACTTGACATTGAGAAAAGTTAACTGGTTAGAAAATGATGTCATCCTTCTGGAAACAAGGGGCCGTAGCCGGGTATTTGTCAAGGAGGACCAAGTCCATCAGACCAGACCTGTCAGCGCTCCGCGCAATGTCAGTGATTGTCAAAAGGATACTCTCTGTAGATAAGCAGCTAGGATGGAATAATTGTAACAATATCGCCGGTGGGCGCTTGTTCAGGTCGGTTGTTCTCTCTCTCTCTTTGAATTATCACACTGGTTGGTTCTGACACAGTTGTAAATTGTAACTGACGTGATAATAAACTTTTCGAGTCTCAAGTTTATGATCAACTAACTGCATTCAGTCATACTGAAGAGCATTTTGACCGAAAAGTAACCCCTCTTGTAGCCCTGGGATGTTTTGGACTTCTGACCTTTGAGACTCTGACGACCTTACGATAACTGTGAATGAAAAGAAGTACCAACTAAAGTGAAGCACCAAGACGGAAATATTATCTTCATACAATTGAATGAAAATATAGTCGTGTCTCCTTGGGTTTCTGCCTTAGTATGAGGTGCCGTTTGTGCCAATATTTTATAATATAAATATATTTATGTTATGATATAAATTCAAAATATATTGATTATAGTTCAAATATATTTAGGTTATGTTATAAAAAGTGATATAAATGTGTTATATTATGAATCCAATATAAATGGATTATATTACTACCCATTATAAATAGGTTATGAGTTATTTCCGGTAGTTTACGAGTAATCCATTATAGTTTATAAAATTGCAATATGTATAGGTTATGACTGGAAATGCAGCTCTAACAAACGAATGGCATTACGTCACGAAGATAGGCGTGATCACAGACGGATGGGCGTGACAGCGTGTACGAAGGCGGGATGAAGCGATCGAAGCTGGGCCGGGCGAGCGCGTTAGCATAGCAGTGTTACGAAAGGTATAACTTTCAATTCACTACGCTCACGTCGCTGGTTATCGAAAATGAGTTTAGACGAGGAAGGTTTCTGTAGACTAGTGGAGAGGCTGGTAGAGCCCGTAGCCAGAAGGGTTAAGCTATGGCAGAAAATCGAGACAGGTAGATATGCCGTTGATAGATTGCCGTTGGAATTCCTGTCAGTTAGGACTAACAAGTTACTGTAGGCCTACAAGTAGCATACAAAGAGTGAAAGTGTGGACCGTGGGTCATTATCCTAACGTAGGCCTATGCCTAGCCACCAGTTAGCCTAGAGGCTTAGGCCTTAGTTACTAAACTGTGCGAGAGAGGCATTAATGCCTGTATTAAGTGTATTGAGTCTATAATTAGGCCTAACGTAAACATTTGGCTCACACAATATAGGCCTACGTGGCAAGGAGTAACTACAGAATACCCCGCCACGGTTGCATGGAAAACACCTTTTTGAAAACGGGGAGGTGAAGATTGTTATTTTGAGAATGAGTCAACATACGTTTTGTGTTCTAATGTTTTTTATGACAATTTTTTTGCAAAATGTCCAAGTCCACTGAGCCTCCAGTTTTGAGTGGAGGCGCAGTCACAGTCACGTACAGTGACCCTTCATATGCAAGTTATTTTGTTACTTTGTCTGTGCTCCACTGTGACTGCGCCTCGATCCGGAGGCGAGGTGAGGTTTATTTTTGGCGGGGTATTCTATACTAGCCTAAGGCCTAACGTTACTGTAGCCTAATGAAGGAGTTGGCAAAGCTATACTACGCCACTCTTTGCCATTGGAAAGTATATCTAGGACTATGCCTAGGGTAGGCTAGTCCTTGAACAGGATGCAGCCAGAGTGCACAAAAGTCCTGTCATTAGGTCAAGAGGCCCAATGACATGTGCATGCAGTGGGGGCCCATACTGGAAAGTTTGTATGCTGTACGCCACAAAATTGCGCCAAATTATGTCTTACAATGAGAGATTCCGCCACGCCAACTTAATTACAGCCAAGTCTCAGACAGAATCAACCCTAATCGCTGTTGGTTACTGCAGGTGTACTGTGTATTGGTTTAGGGTGTAGGCTATCATTAGTGTTATGCCACAATAATATTGTCCTTGTGTGCCACGCCAGTACGGCAAAGTTTATAGAATTTGACGATCACGTCATACGCCAAAAAGTGTGGCGTACAGTTTTATACGGGAGCACACATACAGTACACTACTGTATGGTAAATGGATATGGCTGCATGGTGCACCCCCTTCCCCAATTTCTATAGGCCTATAGTATGATATGAATGCAAACTATTGAGTGCACTGAAGAAGCAAATTTGAACCCTCAAAAACTTTCACATGGTATAGTCATACTATATTGACTATTGGAATAAAAAATTGGCTGATGATCATGGCTGGGGCATTCATGCATGACATAATTTCATGGCAAGCCACTGTAATAATATGTAAAATATGTGAAGGGTTACTGAATGATCTCATATATTCATACCTATCTTACCAATACAGTTTTGCGAAGGAATGTCTTTATAAAAAATTTGGATCAAAGAAAGCTGAACATTATATTATCATTGCCACATATTCTGGGTATTGTGGTAGGATGTGTTCAGCTATAGTGGCTAGGGTAGATGGAATTATTTTGTTTGGGGATGTAGAGCTTTGAAGACATTGGTACGTCATCAATAGTATGAAGGGAAAAATTTCTCTTGGCATTTAATAAGAAATGTGATATTATAACTTACTGTTGTATTTCAACTAGATCATTTTTTTACATTGTGTTGTTTTGCCATATGTACAGTACATGCTACCCCATATAGCATGGTACCGTACTTTAATGGTTTCCTTGAAATTAAGGTCTATTTTCCAAGTAGTCTTGTAAGTTGCACTTTCTGTTTCTACCAATTTGGGAGCTCTTCCTCCAAGAGAGTGGTGGAAAGTATTTTGGTGATATCTGATTCTCTGTTATCAGCTTTACAGTAGTTGCTTTTAATCTTAGTTTTGACCATTTCTTTAAGAAGCTCATAATATAATGTATATTTTATGAATGATCAATGGAACAAAATCCTTTTCAGACCAATAGGCCTATTCATTGATCCATCCACCACTGTCACGTACACGTACCTAGACTGAACTCTGCAAAGGAAAATAAGCTGCATGAAAAATGTACCTGTAGGCAATATAGCTGCAGTAACTGATTAGAAGGTAAATCAACGTGATGAACAAAATTTTCTTAGAGGAATTGCCTCATAAAAATTATGCAATATTTCTACTGAATTCTATTTTACTATTCTTTGCATTATACTATTCTTTGCATTATGCTAATGGTCAAAAAAATTATGGACATTGAGACATGCACTCACTGCCCCTAGTCATATACTCTATATTTAATACCTTGAGTATATACAGCAGCATTCACTTTGATTTCAAAATGTTTTCATTATTATTTTCATTGTTATTGTGATTGTTGTTAATATCATTTATCATAAGTATCAGATTGTAATTACTATTTTACAAGACATTGCTGACTCCACATTAATATCAAAAGTAAATTTAATTTACAATGCATTTTTTTTTTCTACCATTTGATTAAATTCAAGATTTCCATACATTGTACGCTTCCAAGACCAACATTTCGGACTGCCATTGAAGAGCTGCAACACACCTTTAGGTTTCGAGGTAGAGGTAGAGGAATTACCTCAAACAGGCCTAGAGGTTCACCGCAAGTCAGGGAAAGGCAGTTCACCCCATATAATCCACCATCAGGAAAAGCTATTGACCAGGTACTTCTTCCAAGAGCAAATGAGTTAGTGTTTGCTTGTTCTTGTTTAGATAAGTTTGCAAACCATGTAATTTAGTTTACAGGCAGTATCACTTTCAAATCAAGTGGGTCATCTTTCTCAAAGGTGACCCATGCATCAAGGATTTTTGAGTATGATAGGGAGTACACAGGGTGTTCCCCACCAGTTTGACATTTTCTTGTTATCCAAGTAAAGCTGTTTTCATTTTTGCATGGTTATGATTGTAAGAGAAATGTATATACATTCATGATGGCATGTGTGTGTATGTATGTGTATATACGAGTATGGACGTGTGCATGTGCATATATGTGCACATGTGTGTATAAATTTGTGTTCTTGTGACACTTTTCTCGTTAACATGATATCTCAAGAGGGGAACTGTGACAGTTCTCAAACTTGATAGATAGATGTCCCGGCCATATTGAGAGGAAGAATGTTATTGTTTCTGGCGGCTGTCAAAGGAAAAATGAGGTCAACAACTAGGGGTGCACCAGATTTGGAATTTTAAAATCCGGCTGGAACCGGATTTGCCAGATTTATATAAAAGTTCCGGCCGGATTTGCCGGATTTAGTCAAATGAAAGAACCAGAACCTACGACATAGGTGGGGTTATATATATTTTCGTTTCTACAGTATGTGAGTAAAATTTTGGCACTTTTATTGGTAATAGAACCAGGTAGCTTATAAATCTTTACTATTATTAGGCTACAGTATGTTGGTAATTTCCCCACACAGAAACTGTGGAATTCATGTCAATTTTGAATTCTGTGATGGAAAGGTGGCATTTCTACATTGTTAATTGACAAAATGTTTACACCAACCCTATTATTAGTATAGAGAGACATTTTGGGGGGGGGAAGGGGGTTACAAATTGTTCATTAATGAATAATATGTACATTTCTTATGTTTACCTTGATGTATTCTTTAAATTCTAAGGGGGCTAGAAATTGAAAATATGGAACCAATTAAGCATTCAACAGGACAACTCTTCAACTCTATTACAGGGCTATATTGACATTCAACTTCATTCCCCTTACACCTTACAAAAACTGAGAAATGTACTTATTTTTTCTTCTACTGCAGACCTGCTAAGCTAGGAGTCAAGTTAATGTTTAGCAGAGTTGATGGTCTGTTATAATGATCCTTGTTTAGTGATCAGCTGTTTATGGTTTTCTGGAATTTTGATCCAAGATCCCATGTGGACCCTATGGCTTTTTATGAAACCTGCAAAAGTGCATCTTCAACTACAGATTCTCTTGTACAATGTTGATGGTTTGTCATAATGTTACTTAAAATTTGGGCTCCAAGACCGAAAATGGGCCCTTGGGGCTTTTGCTTTCTTAAATTGTATTCATGAAACGACTTACACGTACAAACCAAAAACTGCATGACACATTTCTTGTGACATTCGGGAAGGTGCCATCAGGGTATGTGAGATTTGGGGTCATAAGCCATTTGACGTCATTTAAAGTCATATGATGCTTATACTAATAAAGACTAGAAGCCAGGGACCCTTAATTGGTTGTAGGTATGTGTTTCAGCACCATTGGTGCTCTAGTTTGTAATCAAGTGACAATATTTTGTTACTAGATTGTTAAAACCATGGAGGATTACTCCTTGCTTTATCTTTTGTTTGTAATACATAAGTTCAAAACCACCTTCAGAGGTAAGCGTAAGACAAATGAGGGAGGATTTGCAAGTCTTTGCTGACTTTCCAAACAAATTTGGGGTGACTGTTTACTTCTGTTAAAATGATGGAAAGCAGATGCTTCTGTTTAATGACCCACATCTGATGGGGATATTGTATCTCAATTAGTTACTGGTTCCTGGAACAATTCCCACTTTGAAGAGCCCCCCCAGAAAACTCCATAGAAAAATTTGCACCAGGAAAATTACCTTCTGAACAATTACTCCAGACAATTCACCTCCAGAACTCGGTAAATGGTGGGAAAGGGAGAGTTGACCAGTCCATTGGCCTCCTTTCAAAAGGCATGTGAGGTGGAGAATGATATACAATGCATCTGTGCCAAAAAACGTACAGAGCAAATACATTGATGCCCAAACATTCAAATTGGGCCATACTGGAAGCCACTTGTCAGCTTTTCAAATTGCATAGTCTACCTGCATCCTTGTACAAGTCCCTGCAAGATGAGCATGTTCACTGAATGAAATACACAGATAGTAGTATCAGTATTTGACCCTAGGACCTATTGAACATATTTACATGCGCTCACATTATACAGTAATGAGATATCAAGCCTTATTGCAGCTGTATCTAAGTTATGCAAGATCCTTCAGATTAATTACAGAACATGTCTTTCTTTTAACAGTCCAGATGGAGAGGGACATTACACCATGTTGTTGGGAGGCACAAGTGGGCATTTGGAGATGGTGGACCAGCAAAATGCAAACATGGTCCATTGCCTGAGAATTGACAGTCAAAGATCATCACCAAAGGCTCTCCAGCCCATGTTGCTCTGAGGGAGATTGTCCTTGACAAACGCCTCACCAACAGTTTGGACTACTATACCTGATTCAGGTGAGTTAGTGGTACACCTTTATGTTTACATGTTGTATTGTCCTCAGTAAACCTTTCTGTGGTTACTACTGATACTGGTATTTTTGTGAATACTGGTATACAGCCCAACCCTACTGCTGCCTTTGCCTTTCCTGAGCCCTTTAGCCATCCTTCTTGGGTATGTGTGACAAGTGTTGGTGCTGTCCAAATTTGGGGCAAGAAATTGGAACTGCATAAAAGCTCATGCCTGTCCAAAAGTTCAAAGACTTAAATTTCATGGGATTTTCCGAATTTTGTTAGTCTTGCATTCTTTTATGTGTTTTATCTGTAGTCTCTTTTACTAAGTACTCTCTCTTGCCCCTTTTTGGTGGTTTATGTCCTTATACATAATTTTTCTTTTCAGACGCACTGGTTTGTTGGGAAATTTCCAATCTCACATTTTGGCTTATGCATCAAAGAGGTTTGCATACAGGTGAGATTGATTAACTTTGGGGATACCTTGGTTTGGACAACATAACTGTTTTTTTGTTTTTGAAAGTATGTAGGATGGCAACTGTTTGAGAGCATTTAAATGTAGTTTTATCTGTGATGTGTCAATTTCATTACAGTTGTGGGAGAAGATGGTGACATTAAAAAAACAAAAACAAAAACAAAAAAAGGCAGTGTTAAAAAAATGGAAACGTTTCAATAAAAACACACAGTGTTTAATTGAAATGGTTGAATTAAAATTTTAGTGCTATAAAATGTGACAATATGTCACAAATATTTCATAAAATCAATAGAAGACTTACTTTATTGGGGCATAGGTATATTTTTCATTTCTACTGGAGTTTTTTTTCATACAGCTACCTCATGTACAAAGCAAGAAATCTTCTGGCAGCCATTGACTACCAGAAGCACAAAGATCGCACACAGAAGGTCACCGATGGCAAACCAGTGTAAGTGTTAAGAGTATTGCAGTAGACTTCTGAGTTCATTATCATTTCATTTGATGGCTCTTTTATTTTTACATTTCCAAGTTCATTATCCTTTCATTCCATAGCTATTTGTTTTCAGGACTTTGCTGTTATGAAGCTAGAGTAGCTTCACATTGTTTTTTGGGTTGTTTCTAAAACATGCAAACTCTTTGTTTCTCATGTGACAACAGAGTGTATTGCATATGGCCAGTCTTCTTTATGGCTGCTCAATACAATTTGCAGCCCCCTCATTTACTTAACATGACCTGTATAAGATGAAAAGATTTCCCACATATTTTTTTCAACTTTATGCTGTACAAGGACATCAAGGATATTGCAAAATAAGTTCATTAAAAGCAAAGCACTTACAGTAAAAGTACAGCCAAGGTCAAATGCTGCATGAAAGACTTCGGGTCACAGGGCAAATAGTGTATTGGAGGATCAATGCTGTACACACTTCAACATGCTGGTCTCCTTTCCCTTTTTTGTCAACAGATTCAAAAGGCACTACTTCAAAGGATCAGACAGATGGGGGGTCATTCCAGTTAAGGAGGTAAAGGGGTATGATTATTTGCCTGACCTAATGAAAGGAGTCTACCAGAAGAGGTTAGAGGACCCTTTCACACAAAGAACCCCATTGGTTGTTGGAGTAAATGACCCAAGAAAACTGGCTTCAACAATCAGACCAACACAGCCACCCCCAACCGCTGAATTGGTGAAAAGGCATCAGAGCAGGTTCTAGGCAGACAAGAATCTGATGGCAGGATTTTGTGCTATATCTTACAGCATCAACCTGTTACTAGGCCAGGCAGTGGACATTTTTTCCCAGGCTTGGAAACCTTACTAAGTGACCAGGACTCTTTGAATTGCCCTCATGTTTAATAAAATTATGGTTTAGCCAGGACACAGTCAGACAGATGCAGACTTTCTTTGGAATTTTGTCCTTGTGTTTACCTATATGTAAATACTAGGGGTGGATTAATGCCCACCTCCATCACCTCCCTCATCTGCTCCTGAGCATCATAGTCAATTCAGGAGCAATGCACATTTACCGTTTTTCTCTCTTTGCAAAATTTGTCACTGTACCCATTTGTTCAGAATCATTTTGAAATCCTAGCAGCATCTCTGATGCATATCATGTTGTGGAGAAAAGCCATACGTCAAGGGTGTGAGGGGGTGGGGGGTGGCAATGGAAGTGAAATGACACTGAGGTAATCAGAGGTCAAACACTAAACCTTTCATTTCATTATACGTCAAGTGAGACTAATGGATGCTTTTCTTGCCTCACATACATTGTTTAATGAGCATATAATCTTTGTTTTTTTTTTTTTTGGTGGAGGGGGGCAGAGAGTACAAGAGATAAACAGAGTCAGTTGACCACTTTAAATCTTACGAATGGAGTATACTGCTACAAATTCACTGTACATACTTTCAGTGCATGACAGGTGGATGCATCATATTGAATAGGTGAGTCTTTGGAAGTGTCATTTTTGGTTTATATCTCAAGTTAGGAAGTTTGGATAGATTTCATATATAGTATGTGGGATGAATAATGGTGAAAAGAACCCTATCATTGTTGGTGGAGGTCAAAGGTCATGTGGGGTCACTGGGGTTAAACTGTGAAAACCTTGTTAACATGATATCTCAAGTAAGAAAGCTCGGATACATTTCATACTTAGCATGTTAATGCCTTATGATCAGAGGTAGGACATTATTGCTTTTGGTGGAGGTCAAAGATCATAAGGGGTCACCAGGGGTCAAAGTCTGAAATCCTTGTTAACACGGTATCTGAAGGTAGTAAGCTTGGATAGATTTTATACTTGGCATGCAGATGCATTATGGTCAGATGTAGAACTATGTTGTCTTTGGTAGAGGTCAAATGTCATCTGGGTTCAAAACTGAAAACCTTTTTGACATGATATCTCAAGTTAGGAAGCTTGGATAGATTTCATACGTGACAGGTGGATGCATTATGGTCAGAAAAAGAACCCTATTGTTTTGGTAGAGATCAAATGTCATCTGTGGTCACAGGGGGCAAACTCTGAAAGCCTGCTGGTGAACATGATATCTCAAGGTAGGAAGCTTGGATAGATTTCATACGTAGTATGTGGATGTTTTATGGTAAAAGGAAGTTACCTATTGTTTTAAGGTGGAGGTCAGAGGTCATCTGGGGTCACTTGGGGACAAACTCTGAATACCTTGTTTACAAGATATCTCAAGTTAGGAAGCTTGGATACTTCACATGGTTTCACATGGTGATGCAATTAATCCATCAGAAAACCCCTTTGAGTTTTCTAGATGTCAGTTTAAAAATTGCAATGATACAGAGAAGATTAGAGATCAGGTGGAATAACCACATACCCAACAGAAAAAATTCACAAGAATCCTCAAGGTCAAATATGAACACAAAACTAACTTTCCAGCACAGTAAGGTCACAATCATCCAATGACTGAAAGAAGCGTGACATCTTGGCATTATTTGGGATTACACATGTCAGTGCTATTCATCGAAACCACAATGCATTTTTGCACTCTGGTATATCACCAGAGGTCAAATTGATCTATTTATCAGCATGATATCTCAAATTATCAATTCTAGAAACTTCTAGTTTTGTACGTGCATTGATACATCACAATTATCAAATGTAAAATATTAGCTCAGGACATGAATGGCACTTTGAAGGAGCCATTTCTAAAAAAAGAAAGAAAAAAAAATCGGATTGGAAGTCAGTCTGGCAATGGATTCAGTGCATTTTTTTAATTTTATTGCTGCATAACTGTCAGTCTGAGTGTGAGATCTACCTCTCTGTTATTGGCCCATTCTGGTACCATGTTGTGACTTGCAAAACAGAAACAGAGAAAAGGAAAACATGAGCAAGTTTAATTGTTTTCTCTGATGCCTCTGGTATATTTCATCATCCACGATGAAAAGCAAGTGTTCTTGAAAGCATGTAAGTCAATGTGAAAATAAAAACTTCTATTTAGAAAACTAACAAACACAAAATGGCTAATTTGTTAAATGATTATTTCGTATCTGTTTTTACCAAGGAATCATCTGTTTTGGGGACTTGTAGGGATTCTGATAATTCTTTAGTTAGTGATGTTGTCTTCTCTGAAGAGTTGGTTTGTAATAAGTTGAAGAGTTTAAAAGCTAGTAAGGCCCCTGGGCCTGATGGGATCCATCCTGCCATTCTCCATGAATGCTCCGAGATTTTGTCAGTTCCTCTTTGCATTATTTTTCAGAAGTTTCTGGATTCAAACTTTGTACCTGCTGACTGGCGGATTGCTAATGTTACTCCAATTTTCAAAAAGGGGGATCGGAGCTTGCCTTGCAATTATAGGCCGGTCAGTTTAACCAGTGTTGTGTGCAAAGTTATGGAATCTGTAATCAAGGATTGTTTGCTTAAATATCTTTTAGATAATGGGTTACTCAATCTGTCACAGCATGGTTTTTTACCGAGTAGATCTTGTGTTACTAATTTACTAAGCTTTCTTGAGGATGTTTCCTTATCTCTTGACTGTGGTCACAGTGTTGATGTCATTTACCTTGATTTTCAAAAAGCCTTTGATAAAGTTCCATTAGGTAGACTTATGGTTAAACTGCATAGGTTAGGCATCAAGGGCAGTTGTGCTGACTGGATAAATTCATGGCTCAATGGTAGATCTCAGAGAGTTGTTGTTAATGGTAATTTCTCTTCTTGGAAAGAAGTTACAAGTGGAGTTCCACAGGGTTCTGTTCTTGGCCCGCTTCTTTTCTTAATTTTCATCAATGATATTGATAGCTCTCTCACATCTAGTATTAGTAAGTTCGCTGATGATACTAAGCTCTATAGGAAGGTTAGTGATAAGGATGATGCCTCATTACTGCAAAAAGACTTGGACAGGTTATTTTCATAGTCTCAGACTTGGCAAATGTCTTTTAATGCAGATAAGTGCAAAGTCCTTCACTTTGGTCCTAAAAATTTCAGCTATGATTATAACATGAATGGTAGTATTCTGAGTGATGTGACTTTTGAGAAGGATTTGGGTGTAGTTATTACAGGTGATTTAAAGCCATCTAGACAGTGTGCAGCTGCTGCTGCTAGGGCTAATAGGGTGCTTGGATTGATCAAGAGGAATTTCAGTAGTTTTAGTAAAGAAATTGTACTAAATCTGTATAAGCAGTTGGTAAGACCCCACCTCGACTATGCAGCCCAGGCTTGGAGTCCCTTCTATGAAAAGGACAAGCTTCTTTTAGAGCAAGTTCAGAGGAGAGCCACTCACCTTATACCCAAGGTGAGACACCTACCTTATCATGTTAGACTTAAGCATCTTGGGCTTACCACCCTGGAGATTTGGGGGGACATGCTTCAGGTGTACAAATTTCTCTCTGAAAGGAATCCTTTGTCCTCTTACAATTATTTAAAGGTTCAATGTAATTCTCGGGTTCGAGGCCATTGTAAGAAGCTAGTTAAGAATTTTGCAAGGCTCGACATTAGGAAGTTCAGCTTTTCTCATAGAGTTGTTAACGAATGGAATAGTCTGCCTGAGTGGGTAGTTAACTGCACATCTTTGCACTGCCTTAAGGTTAACATTGACAAGTTCTTCCATAAGTGTGGTAGAATCTAATTGTGCTGGGCTCGTTTGGTGTTGGTTGGTTCTTTGTTTTCAGTTAAGGTTGTATGGACTTCAGGGCATCTTATGGGGCCTTAGCCCTCCTTTGCCCTTTAACCTGTTATGTTATGTTATGTTATGTTACATCTTTGTTTTATGCAAAAAAACAACTATACTTTGTTGACGTAAAAAGAATGGAATGTAGTTTTCGTGGACATATAATGATACAAGAAACATTGATGGTGGTTGTCTTCCAAGTATATAAATGGTAATTGCTAATTCATAAGTTAATGTGATTACCATTGCTCATGTAGGTTTAGGAATACAGATTTCTGAAAGTTTGTGGTGGTGGACCGAAACCAACCTAAGTTGGTTGCAAGCTACACTGAAATTCACATTATTTTAGGATCACTGCTTTATACTTTTCAAGTCATGACTCAAGCTAGTGCCTTGCATAAGGTGCTGGAAGCAACTCTGGAAATGAAGTTCTAATATGAATATTGTTATGTTAGTCTCGGTCTTGAATACAGTTTTCTCATCAGATGAAACAAAATTGGTGAGTTACCTTTTTTCCTGTGACATTAACATCTCAGACCATTTCTAAACAGACATGACTCAGTATACGACCTGTGGAAATCTGATGAGTAACATCACCAATAATTGCGCCACATGGTCTAGTCAGTAAAACACGTAAGTTAAGTGAGACATATGAACCAGACAGAGGGCATAGAATTAAAATGATTTTCTATCTGCTCAGTGACAAAAAGGAGGGCTCATATGGGATCAATTGTAATGGCAGTGTTATTAGAATCATGAGTTCTTCATATTATTTCAATATAGCAGTATTGTATTCATTCAAACTTCAATTTATCTTCACCAATGGTAAAAAGTAAATTTGAATATGCAACTTTAAGTGAAAGTGTTTAATCAGTGGATATTTAATATTTATCTTATCTATATTAAACATGAATAAAACGGAGAACATTGCACATGAATGGATTTAAGAGCCAGGTGGCCTGTATGGCAAGACCCTGCAAGGCAACTTAGGTTAGTAGCAGAAAGACTATTGTGTTTTACAATAATGAAGAACACTGTGCAAAGGCAAATAAACCCAAAGAGAAAATATTTCATCAGCTACATACATATCTTAAAGATGACTATGGCAAGGTTGAATAACAACAGATATTATGTATGGTACTTCCCTTAATAATAAAAGTTGGCAAGTTAAAAGGCAGTTACATTCATAATGGTTCAGAAAAAGAAATATTTGGGCTGACGTATATTTTGCAACCATAATATTGTGTGAACCACTGGTATTCTTGTGTAGTTGCCTATCAGCTAAAGTAACATGCTTACAACTTCAGTGAAATTTTTCAGTTTGAACACTCAACTTGCTTAGTAGAGGACAACAGTCTTCTGAATGAAAGTTAAATTGTTGTGTATAGAAAGCTTATCAATTAGAATAGAAGGTAATGTGACAGCATATCTTGCCTACAAAGACATCCTCTAAATGCTATGTATGATAGTAACTTTTAACAGAAAGACCTTATTTCATGAAAAGGCGACTTTACATATTACACTAGCCTGCCTGACCTGTAACCTGTGTAGTTGCCTTTTGGGCTAGGATATGCTGTACGAATTTTAGCTACACAGCAGCAGGGGATGACTTAATTGCCTGTTGTGTTGCCCCATCCTGTCATACTGCCACATAATAAACTGTCGATAGGCAGCATGGCGCATACCTCTGTTTGGTTCAGGGTTGCCTCACATCCCAAATATTTCATGGATGGTTCTTAGTGCCAGAACACCAAGATCAAGGACCAGAGCATTCATCTCCTGAAACAATGAAAGGGTACAAGAGTACAAGTAAAAATGTGGTACATTCAACATGGTTTACATATAACATTATAGAGTTTGCCCTCAGTTTTCATATCCCTGTGTGCTAATTCTGACAATATTTACAGCCAACTGCCAAGCACTTCACAAAATTTGGTTCAGATGCCATCATGTTTAATTACTTTCACATGTGCACATGTGCGAAGGTGGGACGTTGCCAATTAAAAGATGCATTTAGAGAGCAACAGAAAGTATCCAAAGCTTACATAAACCAGGCAGGCAGACATACAACGAAGAGTGATAGCTGGTGCTGTATGCAAAGAATCTCATGGATTAATTTCATGAGAGGTTCTTTAACTATTGTGATGGATATTAATACAGTTGTAGATCTTTGCATGCAGTTTGGGAACCTTTCACATGGCACTTTGGATATACAGAGTTAGGCATATTGATTAAAGTTACATGCACAACGTTTGGAAAAATCCCCTACTGGTTCATCTGACAGGCAGTTGTCCTGGCCACCAGCACAACACAGTTCTTCCTCTGCTATTGGCATGTCTAAGCACTTTCCACATAAACACCAGTGAGGCTGGGCTTGGTGTGCAGGACCTTCAGCTCTAGGCTGCAATTCCCAGATGTCCAGGAACAGTCCTGGCTGCCTATCTGCTAATCTCGGTAGCCATCTCCTCATCGCCTGTCCATCCATATTTTCAAACATGACCTATTGGGAAAGTTAAAATAGTTAAAAAACTTTTGTAATGTTTCAACTATTGGTAAAAAAAAAAATATGCCCAGACAGCATATCAAACTGTCAAAGGTCTATCATAACACCAGCACATATTATAATAGAGCTGAATTGGCCATGAGCTTTCTATTGTTTGGCCCTACAGGACGTCTTACAAGCCTAGCTTCCAGTGAAAATAGGACACAGATCGTGCCAGATCGTGGAAAATCCTGTACTAAATTTTGGTGCCTTAAGAGCCTGTTGCATTGCATAACATGCCCTTGGTTCTGTATTAAAGAAAGGGTGTTAATTAAAAAAATGCCCCTCTGATTGTTCACCATTTGCAATTCTAATAATGTGGCATTTTGTGCGATACCACGGCATATGCAATTGCCTTGACAGGAAGCACAGCAGAGTGATTGCCTTGACATCTAGAAGACCCCTCTATGAAATGATTCGAGTTAAACATAGGAAAAAATGCAACATATCTTTACCTGAAAGGGAGTGTCTTTACTTAATATGAAAATATGAGTGTACTTAAGTTTAAAGAGTGTGACGATGAAATTTGAAAATTCAGTCATTTCTTTAATCCCTACGTTGTTTCAGCAAAACAATGGCAATAGAATGGTACATACTCTAACGCATTCTTGTCTCTCTCTTCTTCTTTGATCTTGTTGATGCTGCACATCGATAGCCCTCAGTCCCCTTCAGCTTCGTCCACCTCTTCCACGGCCCCTGCCTTGACCTTGTACCCTACGCCGTCTTCTCCCTCGCAACGGAATACCCCCTCGTTCTTGTTCCTTAAAAACATGCATGTAGAACCTCATAAAATACAACTTACTATTTTTAGGTAACAGTTCATTGATCATGCAGTTTTGAAATAGCAGACAATAGTGTGATATTCATCAGAATACATCAAGCATGTACTGTTTGCACTTGAACTGGTCATGGATTGCCATGCCAGATAAACCAGCTTTGACCAAGTGCTTTACATTCAGTCATGAAAGAAACTAGCAAATTTATGAGATAGTACAAAACTGTAAGCTAGGCTCTCACAGTAAGCATGTGGGTCTTGACTTTTAAAAGCCATGACAAGAATGCCCCTTTTCAGAAATGTCCTTTCCTTGATTTTCAAACTGATATTTACAATATCAATGCTTTATATCATATCTATCTAGTGTAGTCTTTGGTTTATTATAAGCAGAAAAGCCAGTTGACTGATGCAGACTACAACCAGTTGAACTTACAATTTTCCCCCACATAAGTAGCCTAGCAACAAGCAGCCATTTTTAATGCAAAATGAAATACGAGACTAGTTGGCTGGCATATATCTGCCAATCGAAATCATTCACTATGCTCTCCTACGTATTTTATGGGGTCATTCGGTAGGCCCCCTACTCTACACTGACTGTCCTCCGTCCACTCTGGCACATAGCTAAGGGGGCCTAGGCCCCCAGATGTTTGCTAGCATCCCAAAATTGTTTGTTTCCTAATAAAATTTGTACGAATTAAGGATGGGCATCTATGCCGTGACCCACCGTTTGGAGTGGTACCTAGGCCCCGCTAAAAATTTCATCCAAGCTACGCCCCTGTTCTCTCCAGACTATTTTGTCAGCCTTGGGACTAATACACATCGAAGGTCTTCCGCAATGCTCCTCGGCGTAAACAACATTTCATATCAAAGATGCTTCTTTTTGTGTTCGTGAAAGAACCTTCCATGTTTTACACTGAAGTTAGAATCTAAGGCCGTCGGTAGGCCTAGGGGCCTGTGAAAGCCTATAGGCTACTGTGACAGCCTATTTGAACCACATAGGGTAATACATTGCAGTGTTGCATGTTCACAGTGATCTTGGTTCGGTTCTTATCGGTCTTCAGCGCTCGATGCGGTTAGTAAACTTACCATTTCAGTCGATTGGAAAATTTAGTTGAAACGTCTAAAATCTCGACTTTGATGTCTGGGTATGCCACTCACGTCACTTGGCCTTGTACACAGTTTTCGCTAGTTCCCTGTACTTGGATAGCTAGTATTCGTACTTCGTGTTTACTGTGAGAGAGCGAACAGCTGATCGAAGTATCATAAGTACTGAATATTCATATTTTTCTGTATGGTAGGCGCGGCTAATATCCTGTAATTAGGACGGTTGTTTTGAAAATAACTCAACGAATTCTGTCGATTTTTCATCGTTTCTGGTGCTCTTTGCTCATACGAATGGTTCAGAAGCTTTTAAATTGTGGATTCATAGTCATGAACTACAGTATCTGCCTGTTATCGTCGAATAAAGTAAGGCATAGAGGTGTCGACCGTATCGATGTATTTCATTGTGCAAACACATAGAGGCACTTTAATTGAAAGTCCGGTCCTTGGACCCACCCCTAACGTACTGACGTGCAAACACGGCCACGCCTCTGATACAAAACCACTCCTATCTTCGTGACGTAATGCCATTCGTTTGTTAGAGCTGCATTTCCAGTCATAACCTATATATATATTGCAATTTTATAAACTATAATGGATTACTCGTAAACTACCGGAAATAACTCATAACCTATTTATAATGGGTAGTAATATAATCCATTTATATTGGATTCATAATATAACACATTTATATCACTTTTTATAACATAACCTAAATATATTTGAACTATAATCAATATATTTTGAATTTATATCATAACATAAATATATTTATATTATAAAATATTGGCACAAACGGCACCTCATACCTTAGTACTGACTATTGCCCAAATTTACCGTGCATACCGTCGGTTTTACTACATTGTCTTCCGTCTAGATGCACGAATCAATACGGAAAGGAATCCGAGACCGACTTTCGAGATAAGTTTATTTCACCAAAGTTAAATGACAGAAAAAATGAAGACGGAAATTCACCATAAGTGTTTAGTTATGGGTCTTCCCATAGTAAGATTGCTGTTTTCGAATCCCGTCTTTCTCATAAAATTGTGTCCTTGGGCAACATGCTTTATCTGAATCACTCCCCCCCCCCCCCCCCAGTCATCCATTTATGAAATGGCTTCCACCTAAAGGAATTATCTTTAGTTGGAGTTGAGTAGAATTAGGCTGTTAAGAGCACTAAAATACAGAGTGTACAAAAATGTAATAATTTGTAACCAATGTGTCCCAGATAAAATGAAACACAATAGCGTATTAATTAATATCCAAATGAATGATCTTTTCATTCCCTCCAGTCTACGTAGCGTCTGGGAATTTCGTGTCTTCTGACGGGCTCTCCTTTTACGTAAGTTCATCAAGGATGACAAGGTTTAGGAATGGATGCCCCGTATACAGACTCAATATCTGACAATAAGCTACGGATCAGAGAACATATTTAAACCGTCGTGGAGACTACAGCTGAGACAGTTTTCCTCTGGTTCTCCATACCTTTGGCTGCCGTTAGATTGACCCATTATATGGGTCAGTTTCCAGGTAAACATTGTTGAAAGCATTACTTCTCCTTAGTTCTAGAGTGCAGACACGATTCTATATTGATAGTTGTGATCTTTTGGAGAGAAAGAGTAACTCTCACAACCGCACCATATGTCCCCAAATTCAACTCAATTTTGGAATTCAACAAACTTTTCAACCACTAAGCTATTTCTTACTTACAATTCATGCTTCCGTGGCTCATATGAACTCAGTCATGGTTTAATTATTGCACCATATTCAAAATCAAAGCAATGTCAGTACAGGGCAGGTAGACTGGTGTGATAAATCTGCAACAAAAAATTCAGTGTTGGATTATTTTTCTCTACACGCTTGAGTAAAATTCAGTAACACACTATTTTGGTTTTTATGTCTCTGTATACATAAAAAACAAACATTATACATCACTGATCTAAAAGGCTGACTAAGTGGTGCATTCAATGGCCTACTATCGTTTTAGCAGACTGAAGAACTTAAAACGTAAAGAGAGTACCAGGGGGTTCTTAAAACATTTTAAGCTTTTGAGAGGACTACTTTGCAGCACACTTAAAGAAATATTCAAAGCAGTGCAGACCGCCACTCATCTAGCCAATATTTGCTCTCGCTCTTTAACTCTTGCCTTCTTCATTTGTTCTGGGACTTATGTTAAATACACAGCACGGTACATCCTTACAACAAACATGAATCCTGGAGACTGCAAACACGTACTTCCTACATAGTAGGCCTACTACTTATTTCAAAGAGATGGTGTTTGGATGTTGCAGAGAGGAGGTAGCTGTGAGAAAGTATTGGTAAATTGTTGAATTTTTAATAAAAATGACGATGCATGGCAATACATGAGCGAAGGGACCAGCTTTACAAGCGAGTACAGCTATAGCGCCACCACACTGCTTTTCCGCTGAATGTCTTCCTGGGTGAGTATTTTCTCTTTATCATTTTATGTCCTAATCTTTCCTTCTTTATCCTTACGTAATCAATTATTTTCAGTTACCCTAAAGATGTAACGCTTATTTAAACTTTGTTCCTTTAAAAGTTTCTGTTGAGATAAACGGTACACTTTTGTGATCCTTATTATTATTTCTCCTTTCGCTGCCGTTGGGTGCTTCAAAGCCCATTCTTCTCGTCATTTTTAATTAACGTATGTAAATTTAACAGTGTGATTATATCTTATTAAAATCGTTCATTTAAAATCACTGCAAGCAATCTACAGAGTCAGGCACCGACCGACAGTGACGTCAGGGGCGTATATTCTTGAATTTGCAGGGGGATGTGAACTTTTGGGACCGACTACATTTCTTGGAGACCGACTCCCATTGCTATAGTTGTACGATCCGAAACCCTGGAGACCTTTTTTTTTTTTTTTTGGCTTTTCGGGCAAACTTTTCACTTTAAATGTTGTTCATGTCTGTTCTACTGTTACAACGAAATACTGAACTTGTATTGAGACCGACTTTTTGGAGCTCAGAGACCGACTTTTGATTTTCACGGGGGCCCCACCCCCACACCCCCGCATTTACGCCCCTGAGTGACGTTAAAATAATATGACAAACTTTTTTTGATTGCTATCCATCTTCCTTATCAGCCTGTTTGAATGAATTACCCATTAGTTTGTTTGATGAGCTCCAGTCTTACAAAATGAGTATCATACACTACAGTTAAATCACAAGTAACTTACAAATAACAGATTACTTCCTTTTAATATGCCGACTGTATAAAGTAGCCTACGCTTTATACCATAGGTGGTGTACAACAATGGAAAGAGGCTGATTGTATGAACTTCCCTATAAGGTGGAAAAAAGGACCTCACGGAGATTAGCTTCAGTTATTGCCGTTTTTATTTTTTTTTTTGTTTGTTTGTTTGTTTTTGTTTTTTTGTGTGTGTGTGTGTGTTTTTTTTTTTTTTTTTTCTTTCAAGAACATGAAGCGAAGAGTAGTCATCATTCCAAGGATCTGCGTAATAGTGACGCGTTCTGAGACTTGCGTAGATTCTTCCTCGAATAATGAAAATTACATATAAATGTATATATATATATATATATATATATACATATATATTAATCAAAAAACAAGTCAGATATGAGAAACCAAAGATATATCGGAAACCTTTTTATTTAACTGGTTTGGAAAATGGATTAATGACAAGTTTGCTAAACATAATCCTAAACCACTAGTTAATTGCAGTATTGTCAGCACAAGCATCAATTACAATCATTTGGGGAGACAATACTTTGTCTGAAATTTGAATGAATGGCTGCCCGAAAGGTTGCCTAATTTTGAGTGGTAAACTAAAGGCAAATATTCTGCCATATCGGGGCTGTAGCCTCCAGTCCCCAAGTTAAACATATGGTATAACTTTGATTATCAGCAGGCAAATAGTAAGACTACGAAAAGGGAAAGGTAGCTTCAGGGGCGCCATATTCTTTGGGGGCGAGCTATGTCAAAATGTATGAAGCCAATGAAAATTTTCCCTCCAAAATTTTCTGGGGGCAAACTTTTTTCTAGTGGAGCTAACTCCCCTCCCCACCCCACTTTACTAAGGGCCTGATGATCAGTCATGGTTTTCCAAACAGAACTTTTGTACTGCCTCTCAGTCAAATTACGTTTTCTTGCCGGATTTTAGGATTGATGACGGTATCAAATACGGTTCAGTTATGCCTCTTTAACAGTATGACGGTATCGTTAACGGTTTGACATGCAGGGCGGTCACAAACGAGTTATTATTTTCATATTTATACATAATGTGGTATGTTTGTGAAGTGAAACACCCTGACTGAAGCGTGCAGGCAAAAGGGGATAAGACCTTGTAGAAACGGAAGAGGGTGCATTTTCTACCGCAATGAATGAGATCCATACCTTCTCAAAAGAGGCTCGAACATTGAAGAAGCTGAAATCATTTTTTTAATTGATTTTACTTTATTCCAAAATCATTCTTCTACTTTTGATTCCCACCACTCCCTCAATTTGATGTACATTATCTATAGGTAAATACTGATGAGAGTTCGTCGGTCAAATAAGCTGATTTCTCATGAAGCTGCTATTACGTGTGGCATCTATAGTTTTAAATAACTAGCGCATCAATGATGCCGTAGCTCAGCTGCCACCACCTTTTGCCCTTCTAGAAAATTTTAAAAACATAAAAATAGTGCTTGTTTGATACATCTACCCCGCCCCTTTCCAGCTCTAGACATTGAACAATTACAGCCATTCTCCATCCAGAACAAAACAACGAGAGCTTACTATCAGTATCATACACTCACACACAAGCTCCCAGTCGTAGTCTGACCAGGGAGTCCAAATAACAGCTGCCTGGTCTGACACCAAAATCAAAACAGCATTCTGCCTGCATGCATGCACAATTCGTGGTGACAGTGATCCCCTCGGGAGTTATCAGCATTGGCTATGCTTTACAGTTTGTGTGTGTAACAGTGCACAGTATATTGTCTACAGTCTTATGTAAGTCTGTCTATAGGGGGTACACCCCATTAGCTTCTCCATTGACTTACACACTATTTTGTCTCGGTTACATGCCTCCTACAGCCTAGTCAAAGTTCACAGTCCAGACAAGCTACCCCTCAAATAAAAGCTGACAAGTTGGCCTATTATGGCATTACAAATTTACCATAGAATGACCGTTTAGATTTTGAGCTACAAGGGGATGAAGTTTAGAGGGTATACACCTACCCATATTAATCCGCAAGGTGACGGAAATCACCACTTTCTTCTGACAATTTTTAAAACGATCTAAATCACTTTCAATCAATCTAAATTTTGCACCACCCACACATTAACATGCCCTCTTTCATACCCAGGAAGAATCAGCATCAACTGATCATCTTAACATAAGTTATTTACAAATAAAGAGGACCTAAAATTGACGGTGTGCTTTGAAACTAGTAACTTTTCTCGAGTGGGCTGTCTCTCTAATGGGGGTGTGCCCCCTATAACACCTCTTGCACTGAGCATTGTAAGTACCAAATTTACCGTCGTTCTGAAGGGACATTTCGAGATTTCGATGTTTCGACTTTTTCGTTTCGATGTTTCTGTGTTTCGACTTTTTTGGTTTCGATGTTTCTGTTTCTTTATTTCTATTTTTCGATGTTTCCACTTTTTTGTTTCGATATGGCGATTTTTTCCTGACTCAGTGTTAACTCAAAAAGGTTTCTAAATAGTACAAGAGACAGGTTTAATCCCACTTCCGATCTACGTGCCCTTGCTTTTAGTTAGAACAGGTCCTCCAATGTGAAGCCCAAGAAGAAAACCTCCCAAATCGGGACCAGTGTTGCGGCTCGAGACCATACCCCCATAACGCCTAAATAGGCTACCGTCCAAGTAATGTAGCTCTCAGAGAAAGTGTGTTACATTGAGTGGTTCCTCATTAAAAGGCAAAAGTTGGCATTTGAAACGTCCAAAAAAGCGGCTAGGCAAATTATCGTTGTCGGGAAATGAAATATATCAGTGGCAGAGCGTCCATAGAGTCCGGGAAACTTCCGCCCCCCCCCCCCCCTCTGCCGAGTCACATCGCCTGCCGGCTCCCTTTTCAGGTTTCTACAGTATTTTAATCTTGCACCATATTGTCATATCATGCCTCCTAAAGAACAAAGTAAGTAGAGTTATTAGAAAATTTTGAACCACATGACCCTACACCCTCCCCATCATCAATCCCTCTGCATCTTGAAGAAATCAACCAGCGGCTGGTCCGAATTACCCTATTTTGAAAAACTGTAGACAGACTGCGATTTCATGGCACGTTTAGTGGGAATTAATTGCCATTTGTAGACAATTAAATGCTGCATATTGGTGCCCATGCGCAATTGTGAAAATGTTAAAGCTTATAAGGGGTCTTTTTCCCTGGTCCCACACAGAGAAACAAGTTACTGAAATGGGCCCAAAGACGGCCAACTGAATCCTACGTCAAAGACGATCTTTTACTCCAACCTTGAGACCTTGCTGTTGTAACAGACAAATGAAAACTGGTGCGCTTCTTTATACATAAAATTTCCATTTCTTACATTTTGCAAACAACCGGCCTTAAATCATGGGCCATGACTCATCACTTTCCAGGCACGTGCCCCCCTCCTCATACGTTCCCCCCATTTCATCCGATTCCCTTAGGACTACTCCTTCCCTAGCCAAAAAAAAGGGTGGGGGGGGCCACCTTTTCCCCATAATGACCCTACTCATAAACAACCCACTCAAAAAGAAGCTGCATCGGATTGTGTTTTTCAAGAGTTTAAATTTTTCTGCAAAGCGTGACAATTGTTTGGATGGTAGGCTATTTAGGCGTCATGGGGGTATAGTCTCGAAATGTGGTATCCTGGTCCCAGTCCATGCGGATGAGGTTTTGGGTATGCGTTCGGAAGCTGCCTGTTGGTAAAGTGTTAGTCTCTTCGGGGATATGATTGCCACAATGATTTACCTTCATGTTCTCGGTGAAATCAGATCCTTCTATACATTCAGACATTGGAGGACCTGTTCTTACTGAGAGCAAGTGGAAGGAACACGTAGATCAGAAAAGCGCGTGACAATGATAAACCTCTCTCTTGTAACCATTTATACCAAACCTTCTCCCTTGAGCTTGGCATTTAGCCAGGAGAAAAAGTCTGCAATATTCGAAAACATACAAGTTAGAACACAGACAGAACGCAGAAAAAATGGAAAGTAAACAAAAACCATCGAACCACAAAAAATTCCGAAACACAAAAACATCGAAAAACGAAAAAGTTCGAAACAAAATTCCGTTATCTTCGAAATGTCCCTGAGGCGACTGAAGGGAAGGACTTTGCACCGTATTGGTTAATACTTTCCTTGGACACTACTATAACACATTTGTGTTAGGTGTGTCGTTAAATTTCATCTAAATTAAATTTCATCTACTGGACTCATACTGTGTGTGTAATATCGAATGAGGATATTTGACTTCCCACGAGAGCGTGTTCTGTCTTATGAGAGGCTAGCAATACTTTTATTGGATGTACCTCTTTCAAAGTTTTACAATTTCTAAGGTTTCTCATATGAGCTTTTGCCAAAATTATGATATGGTACTACTGCACAGTGTCTATGATTTCTTTTCTTAATACTGTTCCTATCAAATTATCTGCGTAATTAACTATACCACCTAGTCTCTGGTTAAGTTTTTAATGATGGAACATTTTAAAAGTAGTAAATATCTTCTGTCATAAGTAAACACCACGTGACATGTCTGTGCTTAAGACTGAAGGTAAAACACAAAGGCTAACATAACTACATTATCCCATGTGTCCCTCTTTCCTACGTCACAAGTTTGCAATATGTAGCTCATGTTTCTTTCATGATAATAAATGCAAAGATAGAACAGTAACTGTGACCAATATTTGATAGATTTTGATGAGGAATTGCTGCTACTTTTTAAGGTCCTTTAATGTTTTTCTTTCTTTTTACATCAAATTGGAAGGTCGCGAACATTTACATAGACTGTCCACCACGACTAAGCCCCTCCTTCATGAGGGACTGTATTGTCCCATACCGGACAGTCTGTTATGAATATGTGAACGTTTTGAAATGTCCATTGAGGGCCTAAAATGTTCACATTAGGTCTGGTTGATGCAGATTACCTGCAAAAAATTGCCCGATACAAATGGTGACAACATATCATGGAATTTCCCAACAGCGGAAAGCTAAAACACTGTGTATCTGTGCAAAAATACTTAACTGACGAATCTCGATCCACAACCTTCTAACGTGGAATATAGAATGTTTAAAAACAGGCGAACAGGCAAAAGTTTAAGGGCAGGATCAGTGACTGTTTTTAGTTTACCTACAACAGCTGTCGTTGGGGTCTTTAAGGGGGGGGGGAAAAAAAAAATAGCTGACACTCGATCAGTACACACTGACTTTAACTTTGAGCAGGAGATATCCGTCGATGGCGATCGCTTCTCGACCTTTGGCTAAAGCATCATGTCTGGTTTATCTCCTGTTCTGTTCAGCCAGTTGAGAATCACGATGGAACCGACGCATGAAAGACTCTTGTATGTAGAGGTCTGCAAGGGTCGAGAGGTTGAGTTCAGTTAAGTTTGTTGTCATTTCTGGGACAGTAGCTACCTTTGGGGGAGAGAACACCTCTTCGGGAAGTAAGTTTTGATTTCGCCCCTTGGCTCCAGAGGAGTCGACAGGTGACTTAAGAAAAAAGTAACCTCAGTAACACTCTGAAACCGTTGGTTATGGAAAAAATTTGCACCTTGATTACGTTACCATGAACACAGTCACAATACAACTTCTTTTCATTCATTGTGAAAAGGACTTGCACTTTTGAACCTGTAAAAAGAATTGTAATTACACAAAAGAAATAAAACTGGGAGGAGGAATTACACAAGTGCACCACTAATAGTCAGGTTTCCTGTGTCCATAATTTGATGTTCGCTGGAATTTTTTGGAGAGTTAGCACAAACTATACATTTTTAAGAAGTTTTTATGGATCCCATTTATACAAAAAATGGACGTTTTCAGATTTTTTCATTTAGCCTGGTTAGCCATGCGGCAACCATGGGTTTTTGGAGTGTGAAAAATGACGTTTATTCAAGATTGCGCAATAGAAAATTCCTTAATAAATAACCAAAAGAAACAATTCACGATAATAAACTCAAAAATATATAAAACTCTGGAATTTAATTACATAATTTAAAATGTTGGCTTTCACTGTTGAGTTGCCATGGTAACGGTAGTCTTCTGGGCCATAAACATGTCTTTTTGACATAAATATGTTACAAGAAATTGAACAAAGTAACTAGAAAACCATCCAAATAATGTTTCCCAAATTTGTTAAAAAAAGCATAAATTATATCTATGAACTAAAAATACTATGATCAATATTATAAGAAATAATGCAATTTGGCCATTGGTATTGCTATCTATGGATACAGTAACTGGATGCTAGATAGCGTATTTTAAAACCGTGTTGTTTCAAACTGGCCACGCAGTGGGAAGCTTCAGTGAGGGAAGATATCATGTGACCATGGATGGAAAAGTTATCATTGCTATTTTTTTTTGGGGGCTGGGGGGGAATGTTCATCTCAATAAATGCACGTACCTTCGTCTGATAATAATACCTACGTAAATTTAATATAGCCCGTAGACCCTAGTTATATGCCACAAGGCCATTGATATAAGATATATCGAGAACGAGATCGACGTTTTATACATCATACAGAAACAGTTTCATGAGCGAGTGAGCCTACGATCTTTTTGGTACTCTTGTGTTCAAAGTTTAGAAAGCCCTGCAATGTAAGGTTTAAGAATTCTAGATTTAATTTTATGTAGTTATAATTAACCCCAGGTACCATAGTTGGCGATTCTTTAATGAAATTGTCACCAAGTGGGGGGTGGAGGGGGATAAAGTAGGGGGGGGTTAGCACGCCTCACTTCTTCACAATTTCTGACGTTACCCAACGTTTACCAACCAAGAGCCGTAGCTAAGGTGTTCAATATGTATTTTGGGGGGTGTGACAGGTCCAACCATTATCCATTTTCCCGACTGGAGATGGATGTTTTTTTTTCCACCAACTGATGGGTGGTGGTGGTGGGGGTTGGCGCCAATCAAATTGTCACGCCATTTTTGGGGGGGGGGGGGGGGGGGGGTTTTTTTTTTGGGGGGGGTTTTTGGGGGGGGGGGTTTATGGGGGGGGGGGGGAGGGCGATTTTTTGGGGCTGGGGGGGGGGGGGTGTTTGGGGGGGGGGTGGGGGGGGGATGGGGGCTTTTGCTTTTTTTATATACACAGACAGTGGAGATCACTTCCTTTGGCCACTACATAAAGGTGGCCGTCATGGGGGGGGGGTCTAAAAATAAGTTATTTTAAGGATATAAATCTACAGAAAAAAAAGGGAGGGGGTGATTCCCCCTCCCATTTGAGAAAATTTTTGTAAATTTATGGTTGCTTAGAAATGCAAAATGAAGGGTGCTATCGTTGGGAATAATTTTTGGGAGCTGCATCAATATATGGCTCGGACAATGTCCAATAATTAAAGTTGAATTTCTAAATTTTTTTCTAATTTTTTCTTTTTTTCCGACTGGCTGGATTTTATTTTTTTTTTTTTTTCCAAAAGGAATGGCGGCTCGTGAATTGACACCTTCGTTTTCCCATGGCGTTCGTCATGGCGCCCTGCTTTGTAATACAGTTCAGATGGGGATCTCCTTCCTTTGTCACTATCGTACATAAAGGTACCGTCCTGGGGAAGGAGAGTGGGTGTTCCCCCCTCCCCATTTTTGCTGGTTTCCCACCCCCCCGCCCCCCGACCCCCCCCCCCCACCGCGCCACCCACCTCCCGCCCCACCGCCCCCCCCACCCCCACCGCCCCCCCCCGCACCCCACCATCCACCCCCCCCCGCCCCACGCTCCCCACCCCCCCCCCCCTCCCCCCGCCCACCCCCCCCAACCCCCCCACCCCCCCCCACCCCCGCGCCAACCCCCCACCACCCCCCAACCCCCCCCCCCCCCCCCCCCCCCCCCCACGCCCCCCCCACCCCGCCAGCCCCCCGCCCCCCCCCCCCCCACCACCCCCGCCACCCCCCCCTCGACCCTCGCCCCCCCCCCCACCCCCCCCCCCCGCGCCCCACCCCCACCCCCCCCCACCCCCCCCCCCCCCCACCCCCCCACCCCCCCACCCCCCCCACCCGCCACCCCCCCCCCCCCCCACCCCCCCCCCCCCCCACCCCCCCCCCCCCCCACCCCCCCCCCCCCCCACCCCCCCCCCCCCCCACCCCCCCCCCCCCCCACCCCCCCCCCCCCCCACCCCCCCCCCCCCCCATGCAAGGGGCCTTGACAGGAAGCACAGCAGAGTGATTGCCTTGACATCTAGGAAGGACCCCTCTATCAAGGGGGATTCGAGTTAAACATAGGCCAAAAATGCAACATATCTTTACCTGAAAGGGAGTGTCATTTACTTAATATGAAAATATGATAGTGTGGAGATGAAATTTGAAAATTCAGTCATTTTCTTTAATCCCTATTGTTGTTTCAGCAAAACAATATGGCAATAAGAATGGTACATACTCTAACGCATTCTTGTCTGTCTCTCATTCTTCTTTGATCTTGTTGATGCTGCACATCCATAGCCCTCAAAAGTCAATCCCCTTCATCTTCGGGGTCCACCTCTTCCACTGGCCCCTGCCCTTGACCCTTGTACACTACGCCGTCTTCTCACCACTCGCAACAGAATAACCCCCTCGTTCTTGTTCCTTAAAAAACATGCATGTAGAACCTCATAAAATACAAACTTACTATTTTTAGGTAAAACAGTTCAGTGATCATGCAGTTTTGACATAGCAGACAATAGTGGTGTGATATTATACAGAATAACATCAAAGCATGTACTGTTTGCACTTGTACTGGTCATGGATTTGCCATGCCCAGATAAACCAGCTTTGACCAAGTGCTTTTAACATTCAGTCATGAAAGAAACTAGCAAATTTTATGAGATAGTACAAAACTGTAAGCTAGGCTCTCACAGTAAGCATGTGGGTCTTGACTTTTAAAGCCCATGACAAAGAATGCCCCTTTTCAGAAATGTCCCTTTCCTTGATTTTTCAAACTGATATTTATAATATCAATGCTTTATATCCATATCATCTAGTGTAGTCTTTGGTTTTATTATAAGCAAGAAAAGCCCAGTTTGACTGATTGCAGACTATACACCCAATTGAACTTACAATTTTCCCCCACATAAGTAAGCATAGCAACAAGCAGCCATGTTTTTAATGGCAAAATGAAATACGAGACTAGTTGGCTGGCATATATATGCCAATCGAAATTGTTCACTATGCTCTCCTACGTATTTTATGGGGTCATTCGGTAATTAGGGCCCCCCTACTCTACACTGACTGTCCTCCATCCACTTCAGGCACATAGCTAAGGGGGCCTAGGCCCCCAGATGTTTGCTAGCCCCCCCCCCCAAATTGTTATTGTTCCCAGTAATGAAAAGTTTGTACGAATTAAGGATGGGGCCATCTATGCCGTCACCCAACCGTGTTGGTACCTAGGCCCCGCTAAAAAATTTCATCCAAAAGCTACGCCCCAGTTCTCTTCCCAGACATTTTTGTCAGCCTTGTGGACTACTTAATACACATCGAAGGTCTTCCGCAATGCTCCGGCGTAAACAACATTTCATATCAATGATGCCTTCTTCTTTTTGTGTTCGTGAAAGAACCTTCCATGTTTTACACTGAAGTTAGAATCTAAGGCCGTCGGTAGGCCTAGGGGCCCCTGTGAAAGCCTATAGGCTACTGTGACAGCCTAATCTTGAACCAACATAGAGTAATACATTGCCAGTAGTGTTGCATGTTCACAGTGATCTTGGTTCGGTTACATATCGGTCTTCACAGGCGCTCGATACGCGTTAGTAAACTTACCATTTCAGTCGATAGGAAATTTAGTTGAAACGTCTAAAAATCTCGACTTGTCATGTCTGGGTATGCCACTCACGTCACTTGGATTGTACACAGTTTTCGCTAGTTTCCTGTACTTGGATAGCTAGTATTCTTACTTCGGTGTTTACTGTGAGAGAGAGCGAACAGCTGATCGAAGTATCATAAGTACTGAATATTCATATTTTTCTGTATGGTAGGCGCGGCTAATATCCTGTAATTAGGACGGTTGTTTTGAAAATAACTCAACGAATTCTGTCGATTTTTCATCGTTTCTGGTGCTCTTTGCTCATACGAATGGTTCAGAAGCTTTTAAATTGTGGATTCATAGTCATGAACTACAGTATCTGCCTGTTATCGTCGAATAAAGTAAGGCATAGAGGTGTCGACCGTATCGATGTATTTCGTTGTGCAAACACTTAGAGGCACTTTAATTGAAAGTCCGGTCCGTGGATCCACCCCTAACGTACTGACGTGCAATCACGGCCACGCCTCTGATACAAAACCACTCCTATCTTCGTGACGTAATGCTATTCGTTTGTTAGAGCTGTTTTTCCAGTCATAACCTATATATATTGCAATTTTATAAACTATAATGGATTACTCGTAAACTACCGGAAATAACTCATAACCTATTTATAATGGGTAGTAATATAATCCATTTATATTGGATTCATAATATAACACATTTATATCACTTTTTATAACATAACCTAAATATATTTGAACTATAATCAATATATTTTGAATTTAAATCATAACATAAATATATTTTTATTATAAAATATTGGCACAAACGGCACCTCATATATACGTCCAAAATTCAACACCGTGCAAGGACTAAACATGGCAATGCTGATGCACTGTCGAGACGGCCTTGTGATAATTGCCGACATTGTGACAGAGTCGAAGAGAAAGAAATTGTTGAAGTAAAAAAGAATGAACATGAGTTAGATCAGGGTGACTTGATTTGCTTTCAAGTGAACAAGAAGGGAAGTACAAGTGAGCTTACGGGGATAAAAGTGCCACTTCCGACAGAACCCCGGGGGTTCTTACTCGTAGCCAGGCGAGGCGCCAGGTTGCAGCGGAAACTGTGCAGGTCACAGTGGAAAGTGGGCACCTGTCAGAATCGGTAGAAACCTTGGCTGGTTTGTGGTCCGTGGAAGAAATTACGAAAGCGCAGAGGGAAGACGACAGTATCCGTCAAATTCTTGACTGGGAGGCTGTATCAGAAACTAGACCTGTGTGGTCCCAAATTTCAAAAAAAAAAAAAAAAAAAATCAGATTGTAAAGACATATTGGGGACTCTGGGAAGTCCTAAGTGTTAAAGAGGGCGTGCTTTATAGGCGATGGGAATCTGATTGTGGTAACGACATTTCATGAAAATTGGTTGTTCCAAAAACTCTGCGGAATGATGTAATGTTACAGTTACATGATAATGCCACGGCAGGTCACCTTGGTGTTAAGAAAAAGCTCATTCGTGTTCAGGAGAGATTTTATTGGTGTGGATACCACAAGGATGTAGAAAGTTGGTGCCGTCAATGTGACATATGTAATTCTAGGAAGAACCCGCCAAAGAAACGTAAAGCCCCTATGCAACGATATGTGGTGGGTGCGCCAGTGGAGAGGGTGGCAATGGATATTATGGGTCCCTTACAGATAACTGCCAGAGGAAATAAGTATATCCTCTGTGTTGCAGATTACTTTACTAAGTGGACCGAAGCTTTTGCAATACCGGACCAAGAGGCAGAAAGTGGTAGCTAAGGTCTTTGTTGAACAGTTTGTTACGAGATTTGGTGTTCCCTTACAGTTACACACTGATCAGGGCCGAAACTTTGAATCGAAATTGTTCAAAGAATTGAGCACGTTACTGGGTATTGACAAAACTAGAACCACCGCCTTCCACCCTCAATCTGACGGCATGGTGGAACGATTCAATAGAACTCTGGAAGCTACGCTTTCAGCCGTGGTTAGTGAAGATCAGCGTGACTGGGATAGGTGGCTGCCCCACGTGACCATGGCTTACAGGTCATTTGTTCATGAAGCAACCAGGGAGTCCCCCAGTGCTATGATGTTAGGAAGGGAGATGATCCTGCCCATAGATTTACTAGTGCCCTCCCTACCCAAGGAGGAGACAGAAAGTATGGAGTACGTCCAGATCTTAAAAGAAAACTTACAAAGGGTTCATGAATTTGCAAGGGAGGCGACGAGAGTTTCTTCAGAACGTCAGAAAAGGAATTATGACCAGGGTAGCAGTTTAACCCTTTTTAATGTTGGCGACTTAGTTTGGCTTTATACACCTAATAGAAAGAAAGGCTTGTCGCCTAAGTTACGTCACTTACGCCTAAGTTACGTCCTTACAAGATTACTCGTAGACTGTCAGATGTAAATTATCGAAGCCCTGAAGCCCTACGAGGGAGAGCCTGCGAAGCCGGACGAGGAAACCTACGATGGTCTCTACTGAACTTTTGATTGTTTCTCATTACCTTATGAACTGATGTGTTTAGAATTTAGTGAACTGATTTTCAAACTTGTGAACGATTTCAAATGTTTCATGTGGACACATGTTGAGAATTTTCAATGGACTGAACTATCGTGTTTCGATTGGAATGTGCTTCAAATGAACAATGTTTTTGTGACAAACCGATGTGTTTTATGTTAAAGTGTTCTCTATTTTTGGAGAAAACTCCTGCTGTGTATTGGATAGAATGTTTGACTTGGACACCTTTGTGGTTTTCCTTGTTCCGCGAAGAAAATTGCGTGCCGCTTGTGCCCTGGGGCTACCAACACGTGTGCTTGGAAGACCACAAGTTGTATTTTATTGCGTAACTGGTAAGGAGAGTCGTTTCTTTGTCATCATGTTTCAGAATGCTTAGGGACTTAAGTCTCAGTTGTAAGTAATTTGTGTTGCATATATATTACTACTAGTATTTACCATGTTTGCTTTGATGTTTATATGATTGTGTTCACTGTTTTATCTTTATGAGAACCTTTTGGGGAAATTGGTAGATATTTGATTGCAGGATTGAAATTTATGGGTTTCTTGTATAATCGTGGCTGTGGAATTTTCATGTGTCAGGAGATAACTTAAGAAATTCGCAGTCTTTAAACTCATTTGTATTCGATGCTTGGTTGAAGGTTGAGATTTAGAGAAAGGGTTGTTTAGTCATTAATCATTTGGCAGTATATATACTTAAAAAAATTATCCAAGTGTTACAATGTGTTTTTGTAACGATGCTGTATTTTGCCATACTTTAATGAGATGTTGAATTTACGGAGAAGTATTTTAAAGGTGCATGTACGCAAATTGTTTGAAATGTTTGCTTTTAAAATTGAAGTGTTTTATGGGCGTCGTGTATTCGAGTAGGCTAATTACATTTTCATGTGCTAGGCTTTTGTATTTTGAACAAGGAAAATTTTGAAATGCTTTTTGTTTAAAATGGCAATCGAATTTCAGGTAGTTTTAGGAATTTTAGGTATTCGTAACTTGAGGGCAAGTTAGTTGCTGAGAAGGGGATGGTGTAATGCCGTAAGTCATCAATTCGTGGGTCCTTCTAGGCTTCCGTAGATGGTGGGGTTGACCATCGCTACCCATACCCTCTCCATGTGACAATCCAGGGATGACCAAGAGCAGGAAGGTCAGACAGAGGTCAGCAGACACCGGTCTGGCCTGATCTCTGGCTTATCCTCCTCGTGGCTCATCAGTCGAGAACAAGTCTCTGACTCGCTAGGTTGTGTGTTTGTATCGTCTATATATTCGTTGTTGCGTCTTTTCGTTAGTCTTCGGACTTTTATAGTTTGTACCGTGTACAACTTTGCTTGTAAGTACATGTTAATAGAAGCTAACTGTACTCCTCTCTCTCTTGTACCTTTTTGCTCTGTTCTCTGTGTGCTTTTGTCGTTAATTCTACCTCCGCCGACTGACGTTTAAGAGCGCCTACTTGATTTGCCTGTGGAGATAGTTGGAGTTGAAGCGCCCCCGACAACACTCCCCGAGTTGTGTTACATTACATTACCATTTCATCCAAAGGTAGTGGTACATTTTATCTGGTATTTTTCTGATCGTTTTGTAATTTGCTCATTTTTCATTAAAGTATAAATTTTATTGCAAACGAAAGCTTAAAATAACTGCTTAGATTCTAGTTTGCCCAATCCCAACTCGATTTTCATCTGTCCTACTGACAATTTTTGAGTTAGCTCTGTCGTGAACAATTTAAGGAAAGGTTCTTCCGCTGGTATAGATGGCATTACCGCTAACATTATCAAGGCTGCTGGCATCTTTTTCTTTTACCTCCGCTTACCTTCATCTGTAACCTCTCTTTGTCTACCGGAATTGTGCCTCAGAAAATGAAGGAAGCTAGAATTATCCCCATCTTTAAAAATGGTGACCCTTCAATAATTTCTAATTTCCACCCCATTTCTGTTCTTCCATGTATTTCCAAGATTCTTGAAAGACTTATATATAATCGTATGATTGAGTTTTTAGGTAATAATGAAATACTCTCCCATCGTGAGTTTGGATTTTGTAAGAATCTTTCCACTTACATGGCTGCCCTGGACATTGTTAATTACATCACAAAAGGTTTTGATAATAAAGAGGTTACTATTGGTATTTTTCTTGATCTGTCTAAAGCATTCGATACGGTTAACCACAATATTCTACTAGGGAAACTTGCTCACTATTACATCCGTGGAGTCGCACTTGATTGGTTTTACAGTTACCTGACAGGCAGAAGTCAAATTGTTAACATCAATAAGCAATCTTCTCTCCCTAGGAATGTTACCTGTGGAGTTCCCCAGGGATCAATTTTAGGGCCTCTCCTGTTCCTTATTTATATTAATGATCTCTCTAATATTTCAACTAAGTTGTGTTTTGCCTTGTTTGCCGATGATACTAGCATTCGTTATAAACATAGAAATATCCATGTAGCTACAAGTGTTATTAATGATGAATTGACTTTTATTTCCAACTGGTTTAGGATAAATAAATTATCGTTAAATATCAGTAAAACCAACTATATGGTTTTTCACCCCTACCAGCGTAAGGTAAATCATGTTGAAATTTACATAGATACTACCAAAGTGTCTTTTTCGGATAATACTAAATTTTGGGGCATTCATCTCGACTCGACTCTTTCTTGGGTACACCACATTAACACTATTTGTTCAAAAGTTGCCAAGACTATCGGTGTGCTTTACAGAATCCACAGTTACGTATCATCTTATATTATGAAAGTCCTTTATGATTATTTAATCTATTCACAAATTTCATACTGTAATATTGTTTGGGGAAATACGTACCCGTCTTATCTTAATCGTATTTATGTCCTTCAGAAAAAAGCAATAAAGCTATAACAAACTCCAATTATTGTGCTACTACTAAAAGGCTCTTCCTTAATCTTAAAACTTTAAATATATTTGATGTTTATAGGTATCAGGTTTCGATCTTTATGTACAAGTATGTTAACGGTATCTTGCCCATTATTTTCGACAATTACTTTAACTTTAACCGGGATTACCATCACTACCACACTAGGAAGTCAGATAATTTTCATGTAAGTAGGTTTTACACACAAGCTTTCAATCGTTCTCTCTATGTCATGGGTCCAAAGTTCTGGAACAATCTCGACAACACCGTTAAGAATTCCAAGTCCGTAGGTATATTTTGTAAACACTTAAAGGATCATATTTTACAGAGGTACAAGGCTTAAGCCACTACTGCTTTCACTTTCTATATGTTATTGTTTTATGTGTTGTTCTTTTATACGTCTACTCATACTATAATTGTTTATTTTGTTAAAGGGGGGCTGCTCGCAAAAGCAACCTGCTTTTCCAGCCCTCCTCCACTCCCCCAGTCTTGACATTTGTATAACTGTGTTATATTTCAATTTGTGGAAAATAAACTGAACTGAACTGAACTGATATATATATATATATATATATATATATATATATATATATAATTATGATAATAATGGATGGAGTTTACAGGTAAGGCAGACAGACTTTCGTACACGGCTGCACTCATCAGTGCCTAAAGTAAGATTGTGTATTATCATAATTATATGAAAGCTCTTCTTAAGAATCGAGCACTTTCGGAGGTGCCAACCGAACTCTTACGTTATTATATATATATATATATATATATATAATATATATATATATATATATATATATATATATATATATATTATATATATATATATATATGTGTATATATATATATAACAGAAAAAATTAAGTTCCACGTATACTCCAAGATTAAAATACAAAATGAGAACGAATGCAATAAAGAGCATAACTGTTTGATTATTGGAGTACAAAACTTAAATTTACTTCGAAATTTTCGGTTCCCCTGGAACCTTCCTCAGCGAAATCTTACAACAAAGTGAGCAACTTAATCAAGAAAAATACAAGCAACAGACAATGTGCTGGAAGTTAGATAAAAAACATAATAGGATTAAAGCGTTTGGTGAAAGGTATACTGATTAAGAAGACCGAGGTCTTTGTTAAGTCCAGTGAGGTGTGATTGAAGCCTCATTATCCAAATTAGTTCCGTACGTTTACGGTTTTCTGTGCAAACAAAGTCGCTAGCTATTAGAGCTAATGATGACGATGACGATGACGATGACGATGACGATGACGATGACGATGACGATGACGATGACGATGACGATGATGATGATGGTGATGATGATGATGATGAACTTTCAAGAGGGCAATAACTAACTGGTTTATTATTATTATTATTATTATTATTATTATTATTATTATTATTATTATTATTATTATTATTATTATTATTATTATTATTATTATATTATTATTATTATATTATTATTTATTATTATTATTATTATATTATTATTATTATTATTATTATTATTATTATTATTATTTATTATTATTATTATTATTATTATTATTATTATTATTAGTATTATTATTATTAGTATTATTATTATTATTATTATTATTATTATTATTATTATTATTATTATTATTATTATTATTATTATTATTATTATTATTATTATTATTATTATTATTATTATTATTATTATTATTATTATTATTATTATTATTATTATAATTATTATTATTATTATTATTATTATTATTATTATTTTCATTTTCAAAGTTCTTTTCGTTAATTAGTTCCTGAAGGGCCGGGCCCATCCCATGGGCCTGAGGCTTCTTCATGGATGATGTGATAGTCATTTTATGGACAGCATCTTCCTCAGTGTGTGGGCAGTTCCAAGCAGAGCAGTTTTCTGGACCAAGTTCTTGTCAATTTGACCAGGCAGTTTGTTCAGGTAAGCATTCATGCCTTTCTTACACATTCCCAGTGCACCAACCACAACAGGTACCGTTTCTGTTTTCATCTGCCACATTCTGCATGTTTCGATTTCCAGGTCTTTATATTTGCTAAGTTTTTCTGTGGTCTTGATTGATATGTTTTTGTCAGAGGGAACAGCCACATCAATAAGGAGACATTTCTTTTCTTTGAAGTCCTTGACCACAATGTCTGGTCGGTTTGCCTTGATTTCTCTATCCGTGTGGACTGGCATATCCCATAGGATAGTGGCATCTTGGTTTTCCGATACAGTCAGGGGCTGGTGATCATACCACTTGTCTGTACTGGTCTCAATCCCGTAATGCCTGCAGATTAGCCAGTGGATGTAGGTCGCCACTTTGTTGTGCCTATGTGTGTATTCTGTTGGTGCAAGTACAGGGCATCCAGAGATTATGTGATCAATAGTATCTTCGTATTGTCCACATAGTCTGCAGAGAGGGTTTGTGCCATCTTTCACTATGCGATGTAGGTAGGCTCTCGTAGCAAGGCTTTGATCTTGGGCTGCTACTATCAGGCCCTCTGTTTCTGCTTTCAGCCCTGCACTCCGGAGCCACTGGTTTGTCTGACAAGTGTCTACATCTGGGTCATCCATTCGCTTGCAGTATACTCCATGTAATGGCTTGTTTGTCCATGTTTCGTGCAGCTGCCGTTGTCCAAGTGTCTTCGCTGCTTTCTTCACCCTTTTTGCATAGGTTGTGGGGCCTTCATTTTCGTTGGGTGTCAACTCTGGTGCTGCAAGTTCTTCCCTGTATTCTTTGGCCTCTTGTACCAGTGAGTGCGTCTTTTTACTGGTCTCATGGTGGCGTACAATACTAATAAGTAGGTCTTCTGTCTTTCTTAAGTATGCTTCCAGCCCTATGGTGGTGGTCTTATACGTCAATTCTAGTTGGATCAGACCTCGCCCTCCTGAGGCACGTGGTATGTATAGTCTGTCTACATCTGCCTTCGGGTGGTGTAACCTTTCCATGGTCATTATCTTTCTGGTCTTGATATCAAGTCTCTTGATGTCAGTCAGAGACCACTTTATGACATTGAAACTGTAGGTTATCACAGGTACTGCCAGTGTATTGATTGCTTTGATTTTGTTGGCCGAACTGAGTTCACTCTTGAAAATCATCCGTATTCTGCTGTAGTATTCCTTTCTTATTCTTTCCTTGTATTTGGAGTGCTGGATACCATCTCCTTCATCTATTCCAAGGTACTTGTATGTTTGCTCCTGCTCAAGTTCTTTTATCTTGGTGTCCATGTCAATCTCAAGGTCCTTTGTTGTAGATAGCTTTCCTCTTTTGAAGGTAGCTTTTGCACATTTGTCTAGACCAAAGTCCTTGCAGATATCATCACTAAAGGTCTTTACAACGGTAATTAGCCCCAGCTGTTGCTCATCATTTTTGGCATATGTCTTCAGGTCATCCATGTAGAGCAGGTGGTTTATGCGGCCATATTGGGATGTGTATCCATACGAACTTTCGTTGAGTAGGTGACTGAGAGGGGCTAAGGCAAGGCAGAACAACAGTGGAGACAGCGAGTCTCCCTGGAAAATACCAGCTCTGATGTTAATTGTTCTTGATGAGAGTAAACCTTCTGCACTATGAAGCTTCAGTGTAGTCTGCCATGTTTTCATTGATTTTCTGATGAAATGGGTGATTGTCGGGCACACTCTGTGGATATTCAAGGTCTCCAATATCCAGGAGTGTGGCACGCTATCATATGCCTTCTTATAATCAATCCATGCTGTGGACAGGTTTCTTCTCCTCAATTTGACTTCCTCTAGGATTGCCTTGTTGATCAGGAGTTGATCTTTGCAGCCGTAACTCCCTTTCCTGCATCCTTTCTGTTCTGGGGGGAGTAGTCTCTTGTCATCGAGAAAGTGGTACATCCTCTCTGCAAGGACTGATGTCAGCAGTTTGTACATTGTAGGGAGGCAGGTGATAGGTCTGTAGTTCTTAGGGTTCTGGGTCTCCTTTGATTTGGGGAGTAGATAGGTCACTCCTTGAGTCAGCCACATGGGACACTCTCCTGGGTTAGTTACGATGTCATTGTAGGCGGCCATTAAATCTGGGTGGAGGCTGGACAGGTTCTTGATCCAGTAGTTGGTAATACCATCTATTCCAGGAGCTTTCCAGTTGTTCGTTCTCTTAATGGCTGCTGCAATCTCATCAGCGGTTATGTCATTCCATTCGGGATGTTCAATGTTGGCATGTCTGTGGTATTGTTGTTGTATCCATGAAGCTGTCCCATTGTGTTGTTTGTTCTTCTCCCAGATTCCGGACCAGAACCCTTCAACTTGCTCAATGGTAGGCGGTTTTGTGTTTGATTGATTGATATTTTTCCGTAGTTCCCGATATAGACGATTCGGATTCTCTTTGAATGTCTTATTTTGGTGGTAGAATTGGCGCCTCTTCTCATACCTACGTAGTCTCTGTGCCTTTGCTTGAAGCTGTTGTTTTATGGACTCTTTGAGTCTGGGGAGATCAGTTGCCTCATTCTTGATGTTAAACTGGTGCAGTATCTTCTTCCTTTTTTTGTCTTTCATGGTGGTGTTCTTCTCAATTTCATTTAGGATGGACAGCTGACCACGTAGCTTCTTAATTTGTTTCTGTATTCTTTCCTTCCAAGTGGGCTGCCGACCTTTCTTATTCTGCTGTGTAGACGGTGATTTGTTGACTGTCCCAGAGATAACCCATGCCGTTGCATATATGATGTTGTTTATATCAGTGATGGTCAAGGGAGATTGGTGTTCGTCTTTGATTAACCTCACAGCTTCATTTGCTAGGTGGATTTTTTGGCGACAATCCGTCTTCACCTTCATTAGTTGTGGCCTTTGTGACATGGGTGTTTCTTTAAGGATTTCCCATTTCCGTCGGATGAGTTCTGACATCTCAGTAGTAGTATCTGAGTGGGCAGGAATGGGCTCTCTTCCACTGTTGGTTTGGTCAGCTATGTTAACTGATATTGCAGATTGCACTGGTGGGTCATCCTTCGGATGTGAGGTGTCAGTAGCACTTCTGGTGACTCTTATTTCGTTCAGGACAGACTTTCTTATCTCCTCAAGCTTAATGTTGGTGAGCCGCTGTTTCTTTATGATGTCACGTCTGACGTTGGCCAATGTGTTGGCGGTTAGATAGAGTCTCTGGTTTGGATGTCTCTCCCGCCAGATAATGTAGGTTCCTTTCGTAGATGATGTAACCGTTGGGTTCATTGTTGCTCTGAAGTAAGCGTCCATTACATCTTTATACTCTTCCCTCATCCACTTTTGTCTTGTACTTTTTGATTCTTTTGGACATGTAATACTTAGAGAGCCTGGTTGAGATAGATTCTCAGTTTGGTGATCCTCTAGTATGTGATTGGTAGAGTCTGTTCCAGTAGCATACTTTTCGACCCCAGCCTGGTTCCTCACTGAGGGACGCGGTCCTTGGTAACCCGCGCGACGACCGATGCGGTATGAAGATTGGTTAGTAGACATTTCATCTAAGTTTACTATTTAACCCATAGCTGGGGACTATATGGTTCTACCACCCGGCAGAAGCAGCTCCATGCATAAGCATGAAAAACAGGCTGCTTAGGTAGCTTCACGTCACAAGATGGAAATGGACGGAAGTGGATATCGGTATGCCTCCGACAACCAATTTATTATTATTATTATTATTATTATTGTTATTATTATTATTATTATTATTATTATTATTATTATTATTATTATTATTATTATTATTATTATTATTATTATTATTATTATTATTATTATTATTATTATTATTATTATTATTGTTATTGTTGTTGTTGTTGTTGTTGTTGTTGTTGTTGTTGTTGTTGTTGTTGTTGTTGTTGTTGTTGTTGTTGTTGTTGTTGTTGTTGTTGTTGTTGTTGTTGTTGTTGTTGTTGTTGTTGTTGTTGTTGTTGTTGTTGTTGTTGTTGTTGTTGTTGTTGTTGTTGTTGTTGTTGTTGTTGTTGTTGTTGTTGTTGTTGCTGTTGCTGTTGCTGTTGCTGTTGCTGTTGCTGTTGCTGTTGCTGTTGCTGTTGCTGTTGCTGTTGCTGTTGCTGTTGCTGTTGCTGTTGCTGTTGCTGTTGCTGTTGCTGTTGCTGTTGCTGTTGCTGTTGCTGTTGCTGTTGCTGTTGCTGTTGCTGTTGCTGTTGCTGTTGCTGTTGCTGTTGCTGTTGCTGTTGCTGTTGCTGTTGCTGTTGCTGTTGCTGTTGCTGTTGCTGTTGCTGTTGCTGTTGCTGTTGCTGTTGCTGTTGCTGTTGCTGTTGCTGTTGCTGTTGCTGTTGCTGTTGCTGTTGCTGTTGCTGTTGCTGTTGCTGTTGCTGTTGCTGTTGCTGTTGCTGTTGCTGTTGCTGTTGCTGTTGCTGTTGCTGTTGCTGTTGCTGTTGCTGTTGCTGTTGCTGTTGCTGTTGCTGTTGCTGTTGCTGTTGCTGTTGCTGTTGCTGTTGCTGTTGCTGTTGCTGTTGCTGTTGCTGTTGCTGTTGCTGTTGCTGTTGCTGTTGCTGTTGCTGTTGCTGTTGCTGTTGCTGTTGCTGTTGCTGTTGCTGTTGCTGTTGCTGTTGCTGTTGCTGTTGCTGTTGCTGTTGCTGTTGCTGTTGCTGTTGCTGTTGCTGTTGCTGTTGTTATTATTATTATTATTCTGGATTGTCAATTAATGTCACTAAGTCAGTTCTTTTTCCGCTCGGTCCCCTCGTACGGAATTATCCTTTTTTATCCTACAACGGAATTTCTGTAAGTATTGGACCCATTAGTTACTTGGGAGTGTCTTTTACTAATAATAGGAAGGACTTATTTGAACTCAATTATCCTCCGAAATTTTCTAGGCTAAAAAACTCTCTTCGTTCCTGGTCGGTGAGAGATATGACCCCAATAGGCCGTAACATAATTACAAAGTCCTTTGGTCTTTCACAACTCGTGTTTTTGTTCCTTGTTTTACCTAGCCCACCACTCACTTTTATTAAAGAGGTTGAAAAGGCTATCTACAATTTTATTTGGTGTGACCGGACGGAAAATGTCAAACGCACCACAATGATCAATAATTTCTGTGAGGGTGGTCTTAAGGTTACACATATTGAGAGTTTTGCAAAATCTTTAAAATGTTCATGGGTTCGTCGATATCTTAACGATTATGAAAGCCCGTGGAAAATTTTTTTCACTAGGGCTCTTAAGCCTTACGGCTCTGATTTATTTTTTTGTTGTAATTGCCATAAACGTGATACTAGATTGCCTAATGACAATTTTATTTCCCAAGTCATAGAAGCCTGGTGTGAAGTTTCATACACAACTCCTATAGGAGACTTTGGGAACCAGATTATCTGGAACAACTCGCATATAAAAGTTAATGGCAAAGTAATTTTATATAAAAAGCTTTACGAACAGGGTATATTAAGAGTAATGGACCTTTTCGACAACCATTATAAGCCACTTGATTTTTATAACTTTACTCAAACTTACAATCGCCTAGATATCTCATTTATTCATTACTGGGGACTAATTAAAGCTATCCCTAGTCATTGGAGAAATGCTTTAAATAATGCGGAAGTCAGTCCCCGGGCAAATGTTACTAACTTGTTACAGAAGGTGATGAATTGTGTGTCAGTGTCTCGTTTTGTTTACCCTATTCTTGTAAAGAATGTTTCTGCTCCTGCCACTTCCTTAAAGAAGTGGAACAATGATTACTTTTACGATGATGACAAATGGCGAAGCATTTTTAGTATGCCGTTTAAAAGTATTACCCAGCCCAGATTACAGTATTTTCAGTTTAAGTTTCTACATAGAATTGTGTATACAAACAAGTTTCTATTTTCTTTAAACATTGTGGCTTCTCCATTTTGCTCGTTTTGTGACTCAAATGAGGAAACAATTGATCATTTATTTTGGGATTGCAGTTTTGTTTCAAGTTTTATTTTAGATGTTGAAAAAAGGCTCTTAAACAAGCAGTTTTTCTTTTCTAAAGAGGATATTTTCTTTGGTTTTCAAGGAAAAGACTATAGTCCTTTTAACTTTGTGATATTACATCTTAAGTATTTCATTTATTGTTGTTCAAGGAAAAATGAGAAACTGGATGTAGAAGCATTTTGTTATAAGTTTAATTTTGCTCTGAAGGTAGAAAGCTATAAAAAGAAGCGTAAAATTTACAATGATGTATTGAAGATATTAAAAAAACAGTGATTAATACGTTGTGTTGAATGCAGTGATTGATGTAAATATTGTAATCATATAAGAAATGAAAGATTACTCAATAAACAGGAGGAAAAAAAATATTATTATTATTATTATTATTATTATTATTATTGTTATTGTTATTGTTATTGTTATTGTTATTGTTATTATTATTATTATTATTATTATTATTATTATTATTATTATTATTATTATTATTATTATTATTATTATTATTATTATTATTATTATTATTATTATTATTATTATTATTATTATTATTATTATTATTATTATTATTATTATTATTATTATTATTATTATTATTATTATTATTATTATTATTATTATTATTATTATTATTATTATTATTATTATTATTATTATTATTATTATTATTATTATTATTATTATTATTATTATTATTATTATTATTATTATTATTATTATTATTATTATTATTATTATTATTATTATTATTATTATTATTATTATTATTATTATTATTATTATTATTATTATTATTATTATTATTATTATTATTATTATTATTATTATTATTATTATTATTATTATTATTATTATTATTATTATTATTATTATTATTATTATTATTATTATTATTATTATTATTATTATTATTATTATTATTATTATTATCAGCATGGATAATGCCTTAAGGCGACACTTTGTGCTAATTCAACAACATTAAGGCGACACCTGGAATTAAGGCGACACATAACTGTCGCCTTAAAGGAATAGGTACCATTTAGAACAATAATTTTAGTGTCGCAAATAGGCTTAAATTGTTCATTTTGGTCTAATAAGTATGTCTACCAAATTTGGTTAGGGTAGGGTTAGGGGTAGGGTTAGGGTTAGGGTTAGAAAATTTGAATTTTTAGTGTGCAAGTCAATGTAACTGTCGCCCTAAGTTAGTATCCACGCTTATTATTATTTACATTATGTACATTTTTCACCTGGGTTACAGTCTGATCATTGCTTTTGCATTCTTGTAATAGCTCCTGTTCAAATGGCCAGAGGCCCAGGAATTTGGAAATTTAATAATTCTCTTCTAGATGATACAATTTATGTATCCAATATGAATAATTGTATTATTGACGCTTTGAAAGAAGTCGGCCCTCATAACCCTGCCGTATCTTGGGACTTTGTTAAATATAAAATTCGTAAATTTTCGATGGCTTATTCTAAGGAAAAGGCCAAGCTAAGGCGTCGTAGGGAATATGAATTACTTAAGATTATATCGACTTTCGAACAACAACTATTTTTTAACCCGTCTGCTTCTGTCAGTTCCCAGCTAAAGAAAGCAAATTTTGAACTCATCGATTACTATGATTTCAAACTACGCGGTACCATTATTAGGTCAAAGGCAAGGTGGGTAGAAGATGGCAAGAAGAATAGTAAATATTTTTTGAACCTTGAAAAGAGAAACAAGTCATTCAATACCATAACTTCTCTTAAAAATAATGCGGGTATTGTAATTGATCATCGAAGAGGAACTTTGGATGAAATTTTCAATTTCTTTTCAAAACTATACAGTTCTCATTCTTGCTCTACTGAAACGTTTTTCAATACTCTCCCGGATTTTAACTCAATTCCGGACTGTGACCTATCTGTTTGTGAAGGGGATCTTACATTAGAAGAATGTTCTGCGGCCTTGCACTCCATGACCAATGATAAATCTCCAGGCTCTGATGGTCTGTCAACCAACTTTTACAAAAAATTTTGGCACTTAATAGGTCCTCATGTAGTTTCAAGTTTGAATTATGCATTTCATTCAGGTTCTCTTGCGACTGAACAGTCTCGTGGTATAATTTCGTTAATTTTAAAGCCTGGAAAGGAATTCAATAAACTGGAAAATTATCGTCCGATTACATTACTTAACACAGACTACAAAATTGGAGCCAAAGCTTTGGCTACGCGACTCAAATCTTGTATTGCTTCCCTTATAGGACCTACCCAAACTGGTTTTGTTAGAGGCCGCTTTATTGGAGAGAATATTAGATATGTTTTAGACTTAATTGATTATACTAATGATAATAACATTCCGGGGTTCTTGCTTTTTGTTGATTTTCAAAAAGCATTTGATAAATTAGACTGGGCTTTTATCCAAAAGACGTTTACTTATTTTGGCTTTGGTGAGGATTTTAAGAAATGGGTTTTCTGTGTTGTATAATAATAGCAATGCTTGTGTTATTAATAACGGCTTCTCAACTGGTTACTTTCATATAAGCAGAGGAGTCAGGCAGGGTTGCCCCCTCAGCCCCTATTTATTTATTTTTATGTTCTGAACTCCTATCCATGAGTGTTTCACATAATGAGGAAATAGAAGGTATCTGTGTGGGAAGCTCTACTTATAAAATTTTACAATATGCCGATGATACGGTTTTTCTTCTGGATAGTTCTATTAGTTCCTTACGAGGAACAGTAAAAACTCTGGCTGATTTTTCAGAAGTGTCAGGGTTGACTCTTAATTATACCAAATCTGTCCTGTTTCCTCTGGGTCCCTATGTAATCGATTGTCCGTTTACTTCCTTTCGTGACATTGTTGTAAGCAGTGGTCCTGTTACTTACTTGGGCATTTCCTTTACCAATAACAGACACGACCTTTTGAACTTAACTACACTCCGAAGTTATCTCGACTAAAATCATGTTTACGTGCGTGGTCTTTTAGAGATATGACTCCAATTGGTCGTAATGTTATAGTTAAGTCGTTTGCCCTTTCCCAACTTGTTTATTTATTCCTGGTCCTTCCTAATCCCCCATCACATTTTGTCAAAGAACTGGAAAGAATTATTTTTGATTTTATTTGGAATGGACGCCCTGATAAAATTAAGAGAAGTACAATGGTAAATCATATTGGAGATGGTGGCTTAAAGGTAACGCATGTAAATAGCTTTATAAAGTCTTTAAAATGTTCTTGGGTGCGTCGTTACCTTTCTGAAAATGCGAGTCCATGGAAATTATTTTTTGAGATATCTTTAAGGTCTTATGGATCTCGTTTCTTTTTTAAATGTAATTGTGCTAAGACCGATGTTAAATATATCAAGAACATCTTTTTTCGTCAAGTCGTAGAAGCGTGGTGTGATGCTACTTTTTCTACACCTGAACTAAATTTTGGAAATGAGTACATTTGGAATAACTCTTATATAAAAATTGATGGAAAAACTGTATTTTATGATAATTTATATGACAAAGGAGTTACGAAAATCATTGACCTGTTTAATGCTAATAATGTACCGTTGGATTACTTAACTTTTACTATAAAATATAATGTTGTGAATTTTCCATTTACATCATACTGGGGTTTAATAAAAGCTATACCTAGACATTGGAGATCCACCTTAACAGATACAGTTATTGAGCCCACTTCGAGTGAACGGTTATTAGAGAAGATTATGGAGCATAAGTTTTCAGTTTCTTACGTAATTTACCCTATCTTATTGATGAGGGTGACGACATTGCCCACTTCGCGTGCTAAGTGGAATAATATCTATCCCGTTGATGAAGATCAGTGGGTTCCTCGTTTTAGGATGCCTGTTAAAAGTATTTCAGAAGCACGTTTACAGTATTTTCAGTTTCAGTTCTTACATAGAATTATCCCAACTAATAAATTACTATTTTATATGAAAAAGGTGGAATCTCCATTGTGTTCATTTTGTAATATATATGATGAATCCATTGAACATTTATTCTGGGAATGTAGTTTCGTATCAAATTTTCTCTTAGAGATGGAAAGAAGATTCCTCAACAAGCAATTCTTTTTCTCAAAAGAAGATATCTTTTTTGGTTATCATCAAAAAGAATACAGCCCGTATAATTTTTTAATTTTACACTTCAAGTACTATGTTTATGTTTGCTCAAGGAAAAAGATTCAGTTAGATAAGGAAATGTTCTTATATAAATTTAAGTTTGCTATCAATGTTCTGCAGCATTGTAAGAAACGCAAGCTTTATAACGATGTAATGAAGACTTTTATACTCGATTAATTTTTTGTTTATATTGACAGTGTGAACACGACATGTTATACCAAAAAGATTTTGAACAAAGCTTAAATAAACAGGAGGAAAAAAAAAAAAAAAAAATATTATTATTATTATTATTATTATTATTATTATTATTATTATTATTATTATTATTATCATCATCATCATCATTATTATTATTATTATTATTATTATCATCATCATCATCATCATTATTATTATTATTATTATTATTATTATTATTATTATTATTATTATTATTATTATTATTATTATTATTATTATTATTATTATTATTATTATTATTATTATTATTATTATTATTATTATTATTATTATTATTATTATTATTATTATTATTATTATTATTATTATTATTATTATTATTATTATTATTATTATTATTATTATTATTATTATTAAACAAATATATGTTAACCCGTCTGATTCAGTAAATTCCCAGCTAAAGGAAGCAAGGCTGGAGCTTCTTGATTATTATGATTTCAAATTACGTGGTACCATTATAAGGTCAAGGGCGAGATGGGTAGAAGATGGTGAGAAGAATAGTAAATATTTTTTAAATCTCGAAAAGAGGAATAAGTTACTAAATACCATAACCTTATTTGAAAATGACTCAGGTAGGATAATTGATCATCATAAAGGAATTTTGGAGGAAATTTTTAAGTTCTATTCAAATTTATATAGTTCGCATTCCTGCTCCTCTAATTGCTTTTTTAATACTCTCCCGGATTTTAATTCATTTGATTGTGACCAAACAGCTTGTGAGGGGGAACTCACATTACAGGAATGTTCTGCGGCCTTATTTTCTATGAGCAATGATAAAACTCCAGGCTCCGATGGTCTATCGACAAATTTTTACAAAAAGTTTTGGCACTTGATAGGTCCTCATGTGGTTTCAAGTTTGAATTATGCATTTCGTTCAGGCTATCTAGCGACTGAACAGTCTCGGGGGGTGATTTCTTTAATTTTAAAGCCTGGTAAAGATTCCAATAAATTAGAAAATTACCGCCCAATTACCCTACTTAACACAGACTACAAGATCGGAGCCAAAGCTTTGGCAACTCGACTTAAATCTTGTATTACTTCCCTTATAGGCCCTACCCAAACTGGTTTTGTCAAAGGTCGCTTTATTGGCGAGAATATTAGATACGTTTTAGACTTAATAGATTTCACTAGTGAAAATGAAATTCCGGGGTTTTTACTTTTTGTGGATTTCCAAAAAGCATTTGACAAAATTGAATGGAGTTTTATTCAAAAGACTCTTACTTATTTTAACTTTGGAGAGGATTTTAAGAAATGGGTTTCTGTGTTGTATAACAATAGTAATGCGTGTGTTATCAATAATGGTTTCTCCACTGGCTATTTTCATATTTGTAGAGGGGTCAGGCAGGGTTGCCCCCTCAGCCCTTACTTGTTTATTTTGTGTTCGGAACTCTTATCTATTAGTGTATTACATAATAAGGAAATACGAGGTATTCGTGTGGGGAACTTTAATTATAAACTTTTGCAATACGCCGATGATACGGTTTTTCTCTTAGATAGTTCTATTAATTCCTTACGGGAAACAATACAAACTCTGAAAGATTTGTCGGAGGCGTCAGGGTTGACCATAAACTATTCCAAATCTGTCCTGTTTCCCTTAGGTCCCTTTGTAAGAGATTGTCCGTTAACGTCCTTTTGTGATATTGTTGTTAGTAGTGGTCCTGTTACTTATTTGGGCATTTCTTTCACCAATAACAGAGAGGACCTTTTTGAACTCAATTATACTCCGAAGTTGTCTCGGTTAAAATCTTGTCTTCGCTCGTGGTCTTTTAGGGACATGACCCCAATTGGTCGTAATGTCATAGTGAAGTCATTTGCCCTTTCCCAACTTGTATATTTATTCCTGGTCTTACCTGATCCCCCACCGTACTTTGTAAAAGATCTTGAAAGATTAATTTTCGATTTTATTTGTTGCAGACGCCCTGTTAAAGTTAAAAGGAGTACTGTACTATGGTTAATCAGATTGATAATGGTGGATTAAAGGTAATACATATTAATAGTTTTATTAAATCTTTAAAATGCTCTTGGGTGCGTCGTTACCTCTCTGATACTGGGAGTCCATGGAAATTTTTTTTTGATATCTCTTTAAAATCTTATGGATCTACCTTCTTCTTCTATTGCAATTGTGCTAAGATTGATGTTAAGGGTATAAAGAACATGTTTCTTCGTCAAGTTGTTGAAGCATGGTGTGATGTTACTTTTGCTACACCTGAACTAAATTTTGGAAATGAGTACATTTGGAATAACTCTAATGTTAAAATTGATGGTAAAATTGTGTTTTATGATAACTTATATAAAAAAGGAGTTATGAAAATCTGTGACCTGTTTAATGTTAACAATGTACCACTAGACTACTTAACTTTTACCAGGAATTACAATGTTTTAAATTTTCCATTTACTTCTTATTGGGGTTTAATAAAAGCTATTCCTATGCATTGGAGATTTAATGTAAATGATACTGTTATTGAACCAACTAAGTCCGAACTTTTAATAGAGAAAATTATGGTGAGAAAATTTTCAGTTTCTCACGTCATCTACCCTATTTCACTAATGAGGGTGGCTACCTTGCCTACCTCTCACTCCAAGTGGAACAACATTGTTCAGGAAAATGAAGATCGGTGGACTACTTACTTTAGAATGCCTTTTAAAAGTATTTCTGAAGCACGTTTACAATATTTTCAGTTTCAATTCCTACACAGAATTATTCCAACTAGAAAATTGCTTTTTTATATGAAAAAGGTGGATTCTCCATTGTGTTCATTTTGTAACATACATGAGGAATCAATCGAACACTTATTTTGGGACTGTAGCTTGGTTTCAAATTTTATTTTAGAAATAGAAAGACGGTATCTCAACAAGCAATTCTTTTTTTCAAAACATGATATTTTCTTTGGGTTTCACCATGAAGAGTACAGCCCGTATAATTTTTTCATTTTGCACATGAAGTACTATATTTATGTTTGCTCAAAGAAAAATGAGCAGTTAGATAAAGAAGTATTTTTTTACAAATTTAAGTTTGCTGTAAATGTTTTACAACACTGTAAGAACCAAAAGCTTTACCATGATGTTAAGAGGACTTTTATACTCGATGAATTTTTGTACATGTTGACAGTGTTAACACAACATGTTTATACCAAGTTTGGAACAAAACTGAATAAACAGGAGGAAAAAAAATATTATTATTATTATTATTATTATTATTATTATTATTATTATTATTATTATTATTATTATTATTATTATTATTATTATTATTATTATTATTATTATTATTATTATTATTATTGTCATTATTATGATTATCATTATTATGATCATCATCATCATCATCATCATCATCATCATCATCATCATCATCATCATCATCATCATCATCATCATCATCATCATCATCATCATCATCATCATCATCATCATCATCATCATCATCATCATCATCATCATCATCATCATCATCATCATCATCATCATCATCATCATCATCATCATCATCATCATCATCATCATCATCATCATCATCATCATCATCATCATCATCATCATCATCATCATCATCATCATCATCATCATCATCATCATCATCATCATCATCATCATCATCATCATCATCATCATCATCATCATCATCATCATCATCATCATCATCATCATCATCATCATCATCATCATCATCATCATCATCATCATCATCATCATCATCATCATCATCATCATCATCATCATCATCATCATCATCATCATCATCATCATCATCATTATTATTATTATTATTATTATTATTATTATTATTATTATTAACATAACATAACATAACAGGTTAAAGGGCAAAGGAGGGCTAAGGCCCCATTAGATGCCCTGAAGTCCAAACAACCATAACTGAAAACAAAGAACCAACCAATACCAAACGAGCCCAGCACAATTAGATTCTACCGCACTTATGGAAGAACTTGTCAATGTTAACCTTAAAGCAGTGCACAGATGTGGAGTTAACTACCCACTCAGGCAGACTATTCCACTCGTTAACAACTGTATGAGAAAAGCTGAACTTCCTAATGTCGAGCCTTGCAAAATTCTTAACCAGCTTCTTACAATGGCCTCGAACCCGAGAATTACATTGAACCTTTAAATAATTGCAAGAGGACAAAGGATTCCTTTCAAAGAGAAATTTGTACACCTGAAGCATGTCCCCCCTAATCCTTCTCAACTCCAGGGTGGAGTTATTATTATTATTATTATTATTATTATTGCAATCATCATCATCATCGTCGTCGTCGTCGTGGCGGTGACGGTGACGGTGACGGTGACGGTGACGATGACGATGACGATGATGATACAAAACTTATAAAGCGCCATATCCAATAAAATTATTGCTCTATGGCGCTGTACAAAATGGAACATCAAAAAGGCACAAGGACAAAATTTAAATAGATAAAAATGGTAAAAATGACAAATGAAAAAAAAAAACTATACAGATACCTAAAAATTGATGAAAAAAAAGTACAAAGTAAATACAGAAGCACACCAACTTTCCTCCATCGAATGCCCTGCTTTGGCGCGTTGGAGTATTAAGAAGAAGGCTGTGAACTCACTGTGAAGCGCGCGGCTTCGATCGTGAGTGTGGTCTAAATCTCATCGGCACCTTAAAGGCTCCGTAGCCGTTTCTAACGACGCATTCGGCGAGAGGACAGACTTGATCAAGTTTAGAGTTTACATTCCGATCCGTAGCCTGTGAACGCCACACCTGAGCTGCTTGATCGTAGACAGTTGGCACTTGCACGTCAATGCGGTGAGTAGCTACCGTTTACGGCGTACACACCAGCGAGTCTCAAGCAGCCTTTTCGTTTCATATTCTGCAAGGTAAAATAATAAATTAATAAGAAATATCCTAAATGCTTTTTGCGGTGGATGTATTTACAACTGTACAAAGGGGTGTTAATTTTTCAGCAAATCTTCAAGTCGAAGTTAGGCCGGGAGATATTGCGTTTAAAATGTACCAACATTGCATAGCCTAATGTAGCCTAAGGTACCTAGGCCTAGTTCTCACGTACACTTTGTTCCCTGAACTAGTATGTGAAGCCCCAAAGCTTCCCAAATATAGTGACATGACCTAATAAGGCCACTTTCGAATGTCGTGCATCGATACTGTCAACAAAGCGCGTCAAAACTGCTGTCACAATCAGTGCGTCAATTTTTGATGCAGAAAGCGCATATAGCAAACTCCCTTCTTAATGCGCGTGAACCTGTTTTTCAAGCACTTGCACGCTAAGATATGCAGCTCACATTGAACGCACAAACTGCCTACACTGAACCTGTGCATGTATAGCCTATGTAGCGCCTCTGTGGCTGCCGCCCCTTTTGCAGGCTGCCGCCCCTCAGTTTGTTTTTTTGCAGCGATGAGCTGAACGAAAAACTGTCCGTTCCGCGGGGTACTGTACATACAGCTCTGTACAAAAATTGTAAACAGCGCCCGCTGGCCTTATTAGGTTACTTCTGATTTTAGGCTTGAGCTGGAAACGCTGAACTTGTCGTAATGGTATCTCTTGAAAGGGAAAATCTGTGGTAAAGATTTTATAGCTCTCAAATAAGTTCAAGTCTGCCAAAACTTTTTCAGGTACAAACAGATTCACATTCTTTTGTCATGTTTTTTTTTAAAAACGAAAAAAACTTTCTTAGAGTGGCCTTTGTTAGGTTTGTGCCATCATACTAGGTCAGCAGGACTGCGGGAACTAAGCCTAATGTTAGTCTCAGTAAAGGCCCGTGTAATAAGCCGGTCGCCGATAGCTTCCCTATTACACGGTCCTTACTTGCCGACTCATTGAAAACCCAGGGGTCTTCGACCAGCACAAGTGCTGGTCCGAAATTGATTTTCCTTTCCTTATTGCAAAGTTAGGACCTAAAGTCTTAATAAACTACCATAAAACTTCTTCCTTTCCATATCTTTTACCACTTATATTACAGTTGGTTTTTTGATTCACTTTTTTAAACCTTGGAAAAAGTTTCCGAAAATTTTGAAATTAAAATCACCAACTTTGGCCGCTTTCTTAACAATTTTACTGTAGCGCTTCGAAATATTTGTTTGGACATCAGAATGCCCTGTGCGTAACATTGTGGACGGTCACGCACCGACAACTTTGGGTTACTGTAGTTCCTATACATACACATGACAATTGCATCTGCAAACATTCTTAATTTAGGACGTAACGATGTAGCTTATTTAGCCATACTGATGTAAACAAAGTTCCATAGTTCCCCACAGTAAATTTTTAACGGCGGGAAAAAGTTGCTTGATTTCATTTCATATTTTTTTGGCCACTTCCTACAGGCAGATTCCGGAAATTCTCAGGTGATCCAAGATAAAGCTGCAATACTCTTGTAAGATCTGGAGTAAGAAAATTCCTGGTTTGTAAATTAGAAATTTTTCTTTCAGAATTTGCTCTTTGTGAGAAGGACAGAAAATTTCAACCATTACACAGACGGCCGATCCCGCCGCTATTTTTCAATGGTCGGTGTAAGGACTGTTGTATAGAGAGCTGGTAGGCGAACGACCACAGTCCTTTACACTGGAGGACTAAGCCTAATGTAGTCCTAAAACGTTAACCGTTAGTGCAGAAGAAAATACCTTTGACATAACGTTTATCGTTTCGCTAGGTACTTAGCCAACAGGCCTAAGCCTGAATCATCTATTTAAACCTAGCCTAGGGTACCTGAGGCCTAGTTTCTCCCCACATACACTTTGTTTCCCTGAACTAGGCCTAGGGCTATTGCAACACAAACTTTTGACCGCATATTACTGTGAGAGTAATATCGTCCTGCGTGCGTTTGCTGGCAGTGTGATTTGTTGCTATAATACGCGTATGCGCGTGTATACACGTAACTATAGCTTATGGACTATATCACAATTGAAACAGCAATGCATTGCTTATTTAGCATACAATAGTGTGAAACCGTCCTAGTTTACACGATTTGGCAGTTTCACAGAATGTTTGGAAAACCAAATTGATAAACAGGATCGTTTTGTGTAAATCAAAAAATTTTTTTTTGGTCTCTTTTTGGACACTAAGTGCAAAATAATCTTAGAATTGAAGGCCGTCTTCCTAAACATATATAAAGGGACTCCGTAGCGAGGTCAACTATGTAAGGAGTTATACGTGAATTTGACAAAGTTCGAGACTATTTAAAATTTTTTGAAGGTTGTCGGTTAGCCCCAATTTTGACAATGGGTACTGTATATTGCTGACCTAGTATGGGAAGCCCCAAAGCTTCCCAAATACTAGGTCAGCAGACTGCGGACTATATTAAACCATGGTTCAGTCTCACCAATAACTCGGTAGCAATAGCTTTATCTTCTCATTACAAGAAAAACGGATGTTGCAGGTTCAACTTATCACCGCCGGTGATTGCTGGGGATAACCTCCCTGTAATAACCTTCCTAGTCCCTGACAATGGTGACACAGTAACAGGTACCGTTACTTTCCGCCCCCGGTAGTTTCTGCCCCTGACTTTCCGCAAGACTACATAAATTTGTTCAGTTCCAGCGGCGGAAGGAAGTTCCGCGACGCATTTTTTCAATTTTAACATACTGATTTTTACCACAGAAAGTCTGGCGCGCAATAATTTCAGTTTATGGGTGTGCGGGCGCGCCGAGAGTCAAGACTTCATCGGATCCGGCATAGCGGTGGCGAAACAGTTACAGTACCTCGGTCTGTCGGCGTACTGTGCAATGCAAACTAACACTTATCCAATACACACATCCGCAAGGCCCATGCAATTTTCTGTTTTGTTAATGTGCCTCCACATTAAATTCCCACTGCAGTAACACAGCACTAAAATATGATTATTTCCTGCCAAAAATAGGGAAAAATGTATCATAAATTTGTCTAGTAAGTAGTATGATAGTGTTATAAGTGTATAGCGGTACGTTAAGTACAGTTATAATACGTACATATAGTAATGTCCCAGTATTAACATGAAATATAGTAGTATTGAACAATTACTGCGTATATGGTAATAGGCGTTACACATTATAGTTAAATGTATTGTGTGTATTCAGTTTTGGCCAGCGGCATTGGCGGCGCCAATATTTCGAAAACTTCCACAATTACATTCCGCGCGCAATTAACAAACTATGCCAATCTGGACTTCCGCTCCGCCCCTAAAATTTCTGCGGAGTCGGAAAATAGCATTCAGGGCGAACAATTCAAAGATTGCCAACCTTACCAATGTTGTTTACTTCTCTTGGGCCCTTTTCTCTCAATTTCAATTTCTGGGACCAAAAATGATGAAATCGTGGGACGTTTTCAGAAATCACGTAGGCTAAGGTGCAGATTGAGAATGGATTGCTAGCATATAATGAGTACGTTTTATGAGTTCTACCAAGCCCTTAGCCTATATTGTGCTAGGCTCTGCATTTGTATGTGTATTATAGACACTTATTCCCCCCCACCCCCCCCCCCCCCCACCCCCCCCCCCCCCCACCCCCCCCCCCCCCCACCCCCCCCCCCCCCCACCCCCCCCCCCCCCCACCCCCCCCCCCCCCCACCCCCCCCCCCCCCCACCCCCCCCCCCCCCCACCCCCCCCCCCCCCCACCCCCCCCCCCCCCCACCCCCCCCCCCCCCCACCCCCCCCCCCCCCCACCCCCCCCCCCCCCCACCCCCCCCCCCCCCCACCCCCCCCCCCCCCCACCCCCCCCCCCCCCCACCCCCCCCCCCCCCCACCCCCCCCCCCCCCCACCCCCCCCCCCCCCCACCCCCCCCCCCCCCCACCCCCCCCCCCCCCCACCCCCCCCCCCCCCCACCCCCCCCCCCCCCCACCCCCCCCCCCCCCCACCCCCCCCCCCCCCCACCCCCCCCCCCCCCCACCCCCCCCCCCCCCCACCCCCCCCCCCCCCCACCCCCCCCCCCCCCCACCCCCCCCCCCCCCCACCCCCCCCCCCAGGTCAGTATGTATTTGTTGTGCTCCATGGGCGTCACCAAGAGGGGGTCGGAGTGTGCAAACGACCCCCCTTTGAGCGTTTTTACAGAAAGGTAAAAGGATGTACCAAAATTCTAAATAGGCTTCTTCTGCCATTGCAAAATATAAATTTCTTTTAATATGTTGAATGGTTAATTTCGCTGCAATTACACTCAGAAAACTTGTAAAGTAGGATGCCCTCTTTAGATTTCGACTCCTCCCGCACTGAATGCATGACATATGCTTGTCAGTGTTTAATATCTACCTTCGACTCGAGAGTGCTATATTTCAGCAATAAGGCGTTACTTGATCGGATAGTATTATAAAGAGGTAGTTATCCCACAAAAATCTGCCATGTCGAAGGACACTTTAAGTTTAGGAACTGGTGGTACCGATATTTGAAAATTAACTTCCTTTTATCTCTGCATACTTATCAAACTGAGTGATGGGTCAATCATTATTCTAATCTCAACCAACTTCTTCTGTTCTTCCTCCAAATTTAGCTCGACGTTTTCAATGTTTACCTTTCCATTACCAATTTAAATGACATGTACAGTATTTTCTAGGTCATGAAGAAGAAAGGTTGAAAGCAAAAAAACAAAGTAAATTGGTAACATCACATTGTGCACAAACTTACTGCTCTGTTCTGAAGAGCCTGATAACTTAAGCAGTTAAAAGACGTTATTCGTTGCAGATTTAAACGATTTTCTTAAATTCCTTTGCATTGCAGCGTTCAATTTGCTTAAAACTTTTCTATGATTTGTTATTTGAGGTAAGCTCTCTTTACTTCCTTAATCTTGACAATTCCACTTTATCCCACAACAGTTTTTGTCCAAGGAATCTGTCTTTGCAGTTAAGCAAAGTTATCTTATGATGGTGGAACTATATTAAGTCAGTTATAACATTATTACTTTGTTCACTCGGATTGGTCGTCTCCGTACTTCAAAAGAAGAGCACGACATTCAATGTACGGTTCCAAACGGGCACGTACAAACCAATGCAAAACCTTTGTTGACACCATTCTACATCAGGCTTCTGAAGAGTGAGGACCTACCACACTGGACCCTTACGAAACAGTGCTGTAAAGCTGCCTTGTAATACCCTACAGTCACAACCTTTTATTTATATATATATATATATATATATATATATATATATATATAACTATTATATATATATATATAATATATATATTATACGGTATATATATATATATATTACGATACATAGTAATTTATAATAGCTATATGATTGCAAAAAATTAAAAACAGTTAATGCCTTAGATACCAACATATTTGCCAACCGATGGGGTTTTCATTAGGCGTACAAAATTTGCGCAGGGGAAGCCCTGCTTATATAGTTTTGGTAGGAAAGTCCTGTGTAGATGAAATGTTATCAAGAAAACAAGTAGACCAAGTAATACTCATGCTATGGTTTTAAAAAACGGCTAAACAAATTGTTAGCAATTTTAAACCCTAGCATGAGTATTACTTGTCTAACTTTTTTCCTATATATAATATATATATATATATTATTAATATATAGTATATGAGTATATAATATATATATATATATATTATATAGAATATCTTATTATAAAATATAATATATATATATATGATATGTTATATTTATATATATTGTAAAGTCAAGAAAAGTAGCATCACACCTAGTAACAAACAAATAGCATAACACAGAAAAATGGTGAACATATTTAAATTTTCGGACGCACACAGGGCCCTTCATCAGTTTTCGACGAGAGGCAAATTAACACAACAAATGTCACTAAAGAACACGAAAACACCGTAAAATAGGCCGAGAGAGAAGCAACTTTAAGAGAGAGAGAGAGAGCCCTGAAAGCGGTTACAATTGAAGCGTAACCAAAGAACACAATGGCTATCTGGAGAGTTACACGTGATATACGAACTTGGACATGAAACCCATCATTGGATGTTAAGACCTTTTGGAAAGACAGGGTCAAGCCTCCAAATCCAGCTATGTTTCTTTGATCTCGTAGGCCCGTGTTCGTTGTCAAGGACTTCAAAATAGTGCAATTGAATTCGTTTTGGGGAATGAATGGAAAGGTGCGTCATAAACAAACCGCCAAGTAATCATTGCGTTGCCTAGTAGCAGGTCTAGAAGACGAACGTAAGGAGGACTTGTGCTGGTTTGAGGCCGAGCGCGAAGTTTAAACAGAGGATCCCAACGTACTGTAACTTGCAAGAAGGGCAAATGATACAATAAATGCAAAACGTAGAATTACAGAACCATCCCTGTGCTTTTAACTAAAAGGTTAAAAAACTTTTCCATTAGCTTGGCTACGCATGGAAAAACTAGGTACTTAACATAATATTACACAAAGAGCACGTTTGTTCCCACAGGGTGTGCAAAGCCGGTTTGGGGTCCAGAAGATCGTTCCCAAGGGCCTTAAGCTTGCGCGAACAAGAGTATCACGCAGGCTGGGTGGGTTACGAAAACTTAATACGGGCAGGTTAGGAACCGCATTACCCATGTAATCAGACTGGTGAAGGAGAGGCTGATACTTTTTCAAAATAGTGATGAGACCACGCGTCCTCGGTCACCTAAGAAGGAAAGGGTCCCTTTAGTCACTTCTTATCATCCCGGGCTTCCTGATATTTCTGCTATATAGTATATATATTATATATATATATATATATATGATATATATATATATATATATATATCATATATATATATATATATATATATATATATATTCTAGCACACGCATCCGGATAGCCTCAGAAAGTCGTTAAGTATAAACTTGATTGCTAAACAGCCCATAATTTTCCCTCCCTAGTGGTATTCTTTTCTCTTGTCTTACAGAGGCGTAGAACGTCTACCACAAGTGAACTAAAGAAGGCTTTAGTGATGCTTCTTCAGGACAGGTGAACGGAGTGCTCTGTTGATATCGAGGGGCCATAGGGCGTCATAGGGCACCATACTGCCTTGGAAAATTTAGTGTTATAATACAAGAAGCATTGGCTGGTACAAAGAAGTGGTTCGAGAGATTTACCGCCCTGCATGATACGTAGCTGATGCACAGTCCACTTGTCCGCTATATAGTACGTACACATGCTCACTTCATCTTCATTATGAAAGAAGCGCTGAGCGTGATTAGATGTCAATGATTGTATTATTTCCATTACCGAAGAACGTCCAGGCACTAGAAATATCTATCTATCTATCTATCCTTGGCTTTTTATTTGTTTGTTTATTTTTTAGGTGCCAATACGGGACGCAACAGCCCATTGTATCTACCACTGCGGACGAAACTTTATAATGAACGACTTTGATCATCACAGTACTCCACGTTTACATTGATTTATTCGTTTCACGTTGAGCTTTTAAAAGGGGCTATAACATCGATCAACGTGCCTTGAAATAAAAACATTTCAGAGCTGATTTGAAATAACAGTTAAGATAATGTACAGAAGGCCTGTGGCTTGGACTCCTAGTATCTAGGAAGTTTGTACCTCGGTCAATATTTTCACACCTCACACCCACATGCTCACGCATATTAATCGTACATACTACTAGATTTCTACCGTATAAGGAACCCGCCAAACGCTTTAAACTCGCTCTGCTGAGTTGCACCGCTATGAAAATTGGTTGCACCTAATACACATAGCATGCACAATTATTGTACATGCTATGAAAATTGGTTGGTTGTATAGATCACTCATGTATTACATTGTCGGTTTTTCGAAAAGTCGTGTGATGATTGCGGTGCCTACAAGAGCCTGTACTTAATGATGTCCTTTAACGCAAATTTAGTGTTGAAATGTGAAAGGGTAACTTAATCGTATTTCCAATTTCATTGCCAGGTACGACTTTCGATGTATTAGCAGATATGATACATTTGTACCCAAAGTACACTTCAACGAAACATGATCTGTCCGTATGATGTACCGACATGGTCGTTTACTATGGTGTAATATTCAGAAAATCGGAGTTTCTCCACACAATGTTTTCCATGGATTTTTTGGGGCTATTGAATGCTAAGTAAACTGTCAAAGTTGCACCCACCATACAATGCTTTGTGAATGCCTTGTCAATATACCAATCGATGTGGCTGGCAATATATTTGAAGTCATTTCATTCAGCAAAACATGACCACCTCTTCTGATTCGTCCTGGTCTGCCTTGCTCTACAATGGGCTGGATGCCATAAAACGCATAAAACTTTTAAGGAGGGACCTTTTCTTCTTCCTTTTAGTCTCTTACAAGGGGAGGAGGGCAATAGGGCACCGTTCCCTTCATGACATTAATAAGAAGGCATGAAATTTTAAAAACACCTTGTGTTAGCTACTCAAAATACAGCGACTCGTCTGGACGATATGTCAGGATGAACCTAATTTAAGGCCTGTAAAATTACCATACTCAGGTGTATTATTCAGAAATCAGGGTTCTTCGGATATGTGTGATAAATTGACTCAATTTGATGATAAACTACTACACATGTCCTATTGCTAAGTTCCTGAGAATAAACATCTCGGGTACCTTGCCACCCCCCCCCCCCGACCCCGTCCCTCTCCGTCCACTGGCAATTTTACCAAATGATGTACCTTTCTTTCAGTACATGGCGATCATATGATCTAACAGACAGGAAATGTATAGTGTCCCTTAGCCTGAAACCTTCCGCATGTAAATAATTGCTATCGATGAACAGAAACTAAAGCTTATGCCTACATCACCATTTTGGTGCCATGTAGCAATGAACACTAAAAGTTTCAATGACAACGCAGTACTATTAAGTATCAATAAACAGCAAATATGGGTAGTTTTTATGACACCTTGACATTTTCAAACGATCAAACAAAAGTATGTTATGGGTGGCAACGTGTCATGACTTTACGGAAGTGCACTCATGCTTCTTAAAAAGCTGCTGATGCTGTAGTAACACAGAAAAACTGGTAGTTATCTAATCTCTTGGAAAGATAAAAATGAATGCGTCAGACATATTTCCAGTGAATGAAACTTCACCTACCAGAGACAGGGATTTTTTTATAATTGGAGGACTTTACATCTTTATTACCTTAAGCGGTATTATCGGTAATACAATTGTAATACTGGCTGTGGTTTTCTCAAAGGCTCTACGAACAGCTTGCAATGTGTTCATCGTTAACCTTGCTGTTGCTGATTTACTGACATGTTTAGTATTACCTTTGTATGTTCTCGCCTTCTGGACAGACTACAGGCCCTATCTTGATAAAGTCTGTTTCGCAGCCTTGTCTGTTTCATACACAACAATTGGATGTAGTATTTACACTTTGGCATCTATTTCTGTTATTCGATATTTCCTCATTGTAAGCCCTAGCAAGAATTATTACACAGCAGTTACTAAGCCAGGTGTATTTGTGGTCTGGATATCTCTTGTTTGGATAATTCCCATTTTCGTGACCTTGTTTCCTCCTGTTGTGTTCGATATTGGAGAGCTGGCATTTGATGCAAAACCACATGCCTGTCAACCGCACACAAGACACCCAAGAACTGATCTTTATAACAGCTTAATAGTATACGCGTACTACCCTGTACCTTTGGTAATTCTTCTCCTAGCCTACAGCGGCATATTGGTCCAGGTGATGAGGCACCGTCGACCAATGAGCAACCAGATCACAACACCTTCAACGTCTTCACCACAAAGGTAAGTACAGATTAGTGTCACGGGTATCACCTCCGCTGGGGTCACCAAACCAAACGGAAAGGCAAAACTACACCGAGGAGTAAGCTGTGGAATTTTATTCCAACATAAAAACCCTGTAACAGAGTTATGTACAAAAAATAAAATTAATTTTATATTACACAGTATGATGACAAGCTGGAAAATAAAAATAACATCTTTGGTTACACTGAACCTTTAACTAGATGGGCAGTCCGAATTTCAGCGGGGAATAAAACTACGTAGCCAGTGCTACAACAACCTGACTAAACGATCTAGGCTAACTGTCAGGGACTTGCTGTCCGGACAACTCTCCTGTGCAAAACTGAACGGTGACTCGTCGGATGGGCGTCCTCCCTCAGTCGTTAGTCTTAACCGAGTGCCACGACCTCACCCTTGCCTACCCACACTAGTCGTTCCCTAAACAATACAAGGTATGTGCATGATTGCTATACAAGCTTTAAGAAATGTGCATTACATAAACTCAGCTGTGCTGTACCCTGGATTCAAAATAACGAGAGATTATGGCTGAGCTCAAGCTTACGATGATGAAATTTGCAAAATCTGGAATACTTGTGACAATTAGTTCACATTAAGTTCGTATTAATTATAATGCCGTGATGTTCTGATATTGAGGAGGGGCGGGGAGGGCTGAGATCCTTAAACTCCTGGACTTTGGGATGTTCCTAGTTAGTGTTTTGGTCGTGCTTGGGTGCAGCAAACGATACTTTTGAGGGAAAATCCCCCCCCCCCTCCCCAGCTTTGACTGCCCGGACTTTTATGTGTAAAGAATGGTCAAATGTCACCTGGTCATATTTTATGTTCATATAGTGCGAAGGTTGTAACTTCTGATTTCTCAATGGGACACAATTTTCGACTCAGATCTGTTTTTGTTAGGGAATGGGAGTTCCGGGAATCAGAAACTGAAGGGGGATTTGCCGCAACTGAACTCAAAAATGGAGTCTAATCCAACTGAGTCCACGAGAATGAAAACTTGTTGACGAAATACTAAGGTTTCAGAATTATTGATGCGTATCAATGGCTACACGTACACAGTCAACTACGTTGGATCAGACTCGCATACGGTGGATAAGGACACACTCAGGCTTGTTTAATGTGCAGAATGTATCTCAGCAGCTACATTCTTTCAAAGTTGAAGAAGTGAAATCTCATAATACCTTGTTGTCACGGGTGGGAACTGTAAAGGCCCAAGTTGGTAATGTTCTTAAGGGTTGGCCCTTGGACACGACAACACCATAAACAACTGCACACCAAATAGATTTGTACGCGTTTTAATCTGGATCTCTTGCGTACTTTCAATATGAGGAAATATACTGTAGGTTACATATATAAATTCGTTTTGTAAATACAAATAGGTTACTTTCATTCATGAATACATTATACATACATTAATGCATAAATACATTGAAAAAAATCAAACCGTCTGTTTGGTGAGTGCACTGTGTTACGTGCCTAAGTCCTTCTGCGTGCGGTACGACGTCCCTGTAGGTATCAGTGGAATATATAACCCCGCGATCGCGAAAGAGATGTTTGGCTGCGCGACAGAATGAAGTTCAGGAACTCGCGAAACAATAGGTGGCGGTGTTCTCTGACAACAGCTTTCAGTTTCTTTTGTGGTACCTGGTAACGCTTACATGAGCGATGGTCAAACCGGGTGACAGACGTGGGTAAAGGTGATGGTAAAGGTAAAAACCAAGACTAGCCGTCGTGAAAACCGGAATTTCCGGAGTATGCGTATGACACTGAATGGACTTTTCGGTGAAAGATTGGTTGGGTTCAAAAACCAGGAGCCGCCTGACCTCACAAAATATAATTTTAATAAATATTGGTCTCAGCGCCAATATCCCTCAAGGGATCGACCTCAGCGACGATCTGCCTCAATCGACGTATTTTTGCCCCTGCGTTGGGCTTGACACCCTCAATGATGCCAAAAAAATAACTATTTTGCCCTCGACGACAAAATTAGGTCGGCTCCTCAATGTCAGTCCATTCCCGCTGCTAGGTGTTCGGCAACTGCTTGTTTTTTAGCGGGAACCGCCCTGCCTGCGGCAAGCCATTGGGGGGATTAAAGCCAGGCTACTTTCCCTAACAATGGGAGTATGCGAACCATCCGCACTCACTATATAGAGACTTTTGATAGCGCTCGGCCAGCAGAGGGCAGCAACCAGAAATTTAATTTTAACTCTCAGTCTGCGTGACACTTGTATGGAGTTAATAACACTAGCTGATACCTAAATGTGATCCAGCCACATTTTTCACTAGATTTGGGTCACAAGACATATAGCTTGGTTCCGGTTTTAACCAGTAGTAGTCCACTATATGAGCAGATTGCAGGTAGTTACCCCTCGAACTCTGTTTACATTTAAACCAACAGTTTGTGTAGTGTTCAAAGAAACTTTGCGACGATTTTTGTTGATTCATTTTTGGTGATGAGAGGTATGCAGGTAAAAACTTAACATTACATACTTATTTTTAATTTCAATAATACCAGACTAATTAAATATTATTTTCAATTTTCTTCAGCGTGGATTCTAATCCCTCCAACCTTGGACACAGAAGACCCTCCAGATCGAGGCTTGCAATGCAACTAAAAATAACGAGAAATATGTTCATAATTTTTCTGGCATTTATTGTATGTCTAACTCCTCATGCAGTGTGTCACATCTTACATTGTAAACGTGCAAAATTCTACGCAAAAGCATTCGTACTTTTCAATTCTATGGTAAATCCACTGCTGTATGGGATCTCTCATCCGCAGTTTCGTAAAGCTTTTGCTGACGCTTTAAGATCTACGTAATCTTATAACAATTGTTGATTACTGAGTACAATTAAGATGACAAGGAATTTGTGTTTTAAGCAAGTGGCGTATGCAGTGTTTCATAAGCTTACACATTTGCCACTGCCATAAGCTTCTCCATATCTTACAGAAACGTTTCTAGAAAAATGATACACTGCTTCAGATACTTTAGTTAAGTTGAAAACATATGTCATCGTCTCACTCATCACAGCCATTGTGTGCAAACTATGCAGCCCTGTTGCAAGGCTAATAACCCGCACCAGGGAAATAAAATACAAAGCAAAATATTAACACTGAGAAACGAAGACACTTTTCGTTCATGAAAATAAATTAATATTGGAAAGTATTTTCTTCAAATGTATGTTTCTTTGGCTACCTTTGTAGGCAATATCGCAATGTAGTAATTTGCCAGACTGCAACTCTGGTACTAATTTACTGTTATCAGCAGATGTCATTTTACTTATGCGTAATCGTGTAGACTTCTTTCTCACATCGAAATCAGTACCTAAACCTGAAAATTGTGCTCTTGTAAAGTGTACAAAAATTAATTATAGGCTATAAAACATTTATTATTAAGCAAGTTAAAGCTAAGATTCGTAGTTTGCATTTCTTAAGATGAGTCAAATTGTTAAAGTTTTAATTGTAAACTACGTAACATATAAAGTTTAGCAGAACGCTGTTTACAGGTTCTCATTTTTTATTCCTTGCGGAATGTATGTTATTGGGATGGCGTGTGTATGTGTGTGAGTGTGTTTGTGACGCTTAGATTGTAAACACGATATCTCAATATATAAACGATGGATACTTTACAAATTTTATTTATAGATTTTTCATATCATGAAAAAGAACACGTTTTTGATGAAGATCAGAGGTCATTCGAGGTCAACAGAGGTCAACACAACAAACCTTGTAAACATTGTATCTCAAGATGGGAATTAAGTGTACTTTTCATACATGTTGTTTTAATTTGCCATATCCAGAGATAAAGCCTTGTGGCTTTTGGTGGATTTCAAGGGAATGTAACGTCACCAGAGGTGAAAATATGTGTAAAACCTCGCAAACTCCTTATCAAGATGATATCTCAAGAAGGGTAACACTTTTTGGTCCTATATATTAAACACATTGATGTTCTGCTCTGATAAACGAACCGCCTTTGTGGTGGACGTATGTGGTCAACTTTCGTCACCAGAGGTCAAACGGTGAAAACTTTGAAAGCATGATATCTTTGGCATGTGTATGTTCCACATACATTTCAAGGAAGCATTGTTACACCTGTGGTGTTTGGTGGAAGTCAAGGGTTATTTGAGGTCACTGGAGGTCAAATTGCGGAAGCCTGGTAAACACAATATGTCAAGATGTGTACAACTGAGGGATCGCTTACTTAGCGTGTGGATGTTTAACATTTAATTCAAAGAGGCCTATAGTTTGTGGCGGTCAAAAGTAGGTTAAGGTCACCAGAGCTTTGGAAACCTAACATATCTTTGATGAATCTCATACTTGCCAAGTATATGGCAAAGCTCTTATTGTGTGCAAAGGCCCAATCGTTTTTTATGAAGGGAAAAGGTCATCAGAAGCCACATGATGTCAAACTGTGAACGTTTATCAGAGGTAACTTTGATAACTGATCTACTGATTAAAAAAGAGATAGGCATTGCGCATGTAATTGAAAACTACGTCAATTTAAAAACCTCAGTATGACAAAGGATTGCCTTTCGACAAGGCCAGAAAAAACGAGGGCTTTGGGATTTCTGATTTTGTCTTGTAGATAAACATTTTTGGCAAACTATTCTTCTTATCCCGATCTTAATTTTCACTTAACTTGACACATTTTTGCTACCTAAAATTCTATTCGAAAAGACCAAACATGTCGAAATTCATCTGTTTTAAGCTTTTACAGTGTCTTCGACATAACCTGAACGGTATAGATAATAACAAAAGAAATATAGAACCCAGATGTTGTGGGTGGTCTTTAAATACAATTTGAAAAAATGTCTTCTCACCCTTTTGACTAAGATCATGTGTAGTAGGCCTTCCTGTTCTTTTCAACCAGTCTAGAACATGCATGACAGACGTATGATGTAGAGGTGTGAATGGCTAAAGGTTGATCATCTTTAGTCTAAGTGTCCCTCGGGGACGTAGCTCCTTTGGGGAGCGTACTCCTTCGAGAGTAACGTTTGGTTTTCGCCCTTCGGCTCTTCGGGAAGTTTGGAAAAACTGTCTTTGGCATAATCTGAACCGTCATGGTATGAAATATGCCCATTGGCTACATTCTTTTGGAATGATCTGTTCCTTTTTAGCAAGAGTTAAAATACCAGTGCAGCTACAGTTATAACATGTTTATTATCTAACAGTGGAATGAAGTCAAACGCTTCTCGCTAGGAAGTGTCCATCACGACTTACCGAACAAATTGTACGATGTCAAAGATGCAGCTCGGGGTAGGCTCATATTCTTGTGTCTTCTGAAGAGTTTTCAAAAAAAGTAATTTAGTCATGAGAAAACGTTTGTGAGCCCAGTGCGTTACATTTGCTTTATATTTTACTTTAGAAATTGTTTACCTTCGTTGCGTACAATTAGATTTAAGATTAAGTACGTGACGATAAAATAGTCACTTACACACCCTCGGGTGCTCGTGAAAAGTCTGTATGCATGTCCTTTATGAACATGTTGGCCTTCTCTTTAACAAGCCGTAAAAATCCCCTTAACCAAACTAATAACGTGAAAGAAAAATCAGAAAAGAATGAAAATAAATAATCTCTGCAAAGAGTCATTCATGACAACGTGTACACTCTAAAAACGTTGGGCAAGTTTTTGGTTGGGTAAAACACTTTTGGTTATATGTTGGTCAAATTTTGCCCAAATAGTGGTTAAAACTCCCCTTCAATGCACGTTTATTGCATTACCCAACTTTTGGTTAAAATGGTGACAAGCTTATATTCAACGGTTGGGTATATTTTCTATTTACCCACTTTTTGAGCAACAAATTGCTAATTAGCATGGTGTTTGCTTAAAAGTTGGGCAAATCAATCGCTACAGGTTTTGCAGGGAACAACCGAGCACTTAACTCGATTTGGCTCTGCATTTCTCCTAATTATGGGGCTTCGTGTTGATACTCCGAAAAATCCTTTTAACATGATAGACGTTTGCATAGAAGGAATACTTGGACATTCTGTTTGGCCGCAGAATCAGGCTCTATTTCACAAAAAGTGTGAAAATAGTGCTTCGAACTAGCACATGTTTGTAAGAGTTTGGACATCAGTTATCGATCACTGGACGGGGTATTCGCTGTCACGTACGGAAGAACATTGGATATGACAGGGAGCTTCCAGTCCTCCAGCACCCTGCTTTGTTGTGTGTAGTGATAATCCTGTGGTTGAACGTTATGGAACTGCCACAGTAGTTCTGTGTGTGTACGTGTAGACTTGTGGTTTAATTCCAAACGTGCCTTTTAAACCTGATTGTTTTGGACATTATAGGCCTACACGGAAGCCTGTGACAAGCCAAACATATTCAGCCAAGGCGTTTTGAAATGAACGTGTCAATATAGATGCTGTTTTGTATTTGGGTTTCGGACAGCATGTATAATATTTTAATTCACATGCACAATGCACAATCAGGGAGCTGGAAGACAGGTAGCTCCCATAAACATATAACTTCTTAAGAAGTTCTTATGTCTTTCCCAATCAATTAATGCACTTTTAACAACTGTTGTGTACAAAGTTCACCTAAATCTCCTGGGAAAGAAATGCCCAGCATGCATGCATGCTATTCTGAAGTAGTAAGGAAAGCACCAACGGTTAGGCAAAAATGGTTAACATAAAACCAACGGTTGGTTAATACATTTGCCCAACAGCTTGATGAAAGAAGTGCTCAACAAGTAGGCATGTTTTGAAATTCTCATTTACTTAACAGTTGGGTAATTTCCCTCCCAACAATTGGGTTCAAACTTTACCAAATTTGGTTGGTCAAAATTTTGACCAACTGTTTAGGTTGTTGAATAGATGCCCAGTGTTGGTCAAAAAGTTGGGCAAAATTTGCCCATCTTTTTTAAGAGTGTACCTTCAACAAAGTCAGTACACCCAGGGAGCTATTACGGTCCGTAACAGCTCCCTGGTATACCCACAGCTACTATTCCGAGGGCAAGCGTAAGATACTTGATATGTCTTTATATGCCATATGTTGATCTCATTGCATTCTGCAAAGTTTCGTCTTCAGAAAACAATGGATAATTGAACTAGCATTACTTCGAAATGGTACGTTGTGTAATGACTACGAACACACCAACACCAGAAACAGGCAGGAAGGACTCTCCCTATTTCATCGCTTATGTCAATTTGTACTTGACTGAAATTAAACTGTTGGATATTTCACGACAAGAGAACGAAACAGCATTATGTTTTCTCCATGTATGTATATAAACACTTGTAAAGGTATTATCCATGTGGCTGAAATTTTTGCTATTCATGGTATTATGATCTTTTTTTAGAAACAACTAATAGATAAAATGGAATAACTTGAAAAAGGCCAAGGCCATAACATATTCAGTTATGGACAAGTGGTGGATAATTAATTAATGCCTGCATCATCCAACAGCCAATATGCATTTATGCGGTTTAAGAAGACACTGTTAGTATAAAGGAGTATCCTTCTAACTACTTGACTACTGGGGACAAGGAGGAGGTCATGAAACGATTATGAAAGAAAACTTCATTTCTTTTCTGCTCATCGAAGCAATATATACACAGAAAGACATTGACTCCAGAAGATAGCAAAGAGACAACATAAGAACAAAGTGTCGTCAATGGCTACTTATTTTATGAGCACCAGTTTCTTTATAAATTTGTGTATGAATCGAAGTGTGTTGACGGGGTTTAAAGTGATTGTGTGAGGTAAATTGCACGAAAAGCGCAACTGCAGTCAGCCCACTTAAGTTGACCTACCTAGAACCATGTGATTAATCATGAACATTCTTTTTCAATCATGTAATATTTCGTATTGTTACTGGACTGTTGACAATACGAAGATATTTCAGATCTTTTTTACCTCCAGAATGTGATACTTGTGTAACGATTTGTAATTATTTTGCAATACAAATTTTGAGTAGAGTTGGAAATCTAGGCATCGATTATCTGTTGTTTCATTGAAAATGTTTTGGCGAATTCGTTATGCAAGATGCTGTTTAAAATTATTTTCGCTCACTTTTTACAGGTCCGTATTGTAGTAACAATGACGGCATGAATTTAAAGTACTTTCACTTTGCATATATAGTCTTAAAACACCACGTCTGGCTGTCAGAAGGTCCTGTTTTAGTTTTAGTTTTAGTGTTTGTTTTGAATATTTTTAGGTTATGCCGTTTTTAGCTACTTTTAACAATTTACCGGACGGACCGACATCGGGGTTTTGATCTGATTGGTTGCATTGAGGTCGGAGAATATTTGAAGGTCGGTCCGAAGTTATACTGACCTCTTTGTGTGGAACATTCCATTTGTGACATAAATATGACGTCAAATGGAGGTCGGGAAATGTTGTACGGTAGTCCTTTTGCCGAAGTCGACTTTGAACAGTCGGGTTTTAGTCCAAACAAAGTCTGATGGTCGTCTGACTGTCTTTGCCGACGTCGATCCGGCTTTAAACTGAGTTGTAAAAGGAAACGTAAAGTATAACTAAATTTGTTTTAACCAGAATGAGTAAAACCTGGTTTCAAGATGTTCTGTAACAGACCGAGAAAAACTGCAACTCCACGTTCCACGTTCATCCAGCTTCAGAAAAACCTATAAATCTATTGCCATCGGATCGACGTCGACATCTAAGTCGGACCGACTTCCGCTGCGTTAATACCGTAAGAACACGACAGAAAAACTGATGCTAAGTTTGAAATCAAAATGCAACACTTGTTTCATATTATGAAACGGAGCCTAACGTGGTAAAGACAGAATTATACTCAGGATGTGAAACCACAAGTTTTCTAAATGCTAGGAAAACAAATGATTTTTTACTCGGCTCATGAGTTCTCACAGATTACAGTACTGTAATATATATATATATATATATATATATATATATTATATATATATATATATATATATATATATATATATATATATATATATATATATGTAGCAATTAGTCCAAAAAGGAGCATCACCCGAAACATTGTTAAAATAGGCCATTGAAACATATATTCAAACACAAAAATATATATTTCGGAATCAGGAATATTTTTACAAATTTTCGGCACAACAGTGCCTTTATCAAGTAACAGACACCAAATGCGAAAAATGAAGTAGGCTAAACGCTCAAATGCACATAAAATACTGCAAACAAACAACGTGCGATTAGCCCCAAAGCTAAAGTAGCAGTCCAATAGAAAGCGGAATCGATAAAAAAGCTCAGCGAGCTCTACATTTAGGTTTTTTATTATTCTGGCTATCGAAGCCATCGTTTACATTTAATCCCCTGGGTGAGACTTTATAAATAAATATAGATATATAGATATATATACATATATTATATATATATATATATATATATAATATATATATATATATATATATATATATATATATATATATACCGATTGTATATTTTCTTTCACTGTTTGTATCAGTTATGATCCAACCTTGCTACTACCATGGAGAACACTTTGGAAACTTTCAAATTACTACGACGCCTGTGTGAAAAACGTGTCAGGTATCGCCATCACCTCTCCAACTACAAAACCTACCGTGCAAACAACATGGTACCAAAAGGGCTTCAAATTAAAGTCCCTACCGGCTTGCCACTCTGTGACAGTGGAAGCCACTCAAACTGGAAAGGTATCCTCAGGAAAACGTCTCTCAGACTGATGTAAGTACAAATTGGAAATTGTCGGAAAACCATCAATGAGCTAAATCACCAAATTGATTCCAAAACCAAGAAGCTAAAAAGATAGCTTCCCAAATTGGAGCTTCAAAACAAGCTCCGATTTATTTCTCAGGACTGTCTCCGACTCTCTCACACTCTAAATTTGAGGCAACAACACAAGTTCAGAAGAGATCGAGTCACTTCAAATCAAGTGACTCCAAATTCCCAGAAGAGCAGGTCCCGCAGATTTCTCCGTAAACCGGTGACTGAACCACCCACCGCCACCAATGCGGTCGTCACCATTTCGTGTCAGCTCTCCGAAGGAGAAACAAAACTTCTCTCGAAGGGACTTAATTTCTGCCCCAAACCAAGGCAGACTGACACGCAAAAATTGTCTTTAGATATGGAAGCGTTCTTCCGACGCTTACGTCTTCGGGAGTATTTTGCCGACGAAGACGGTTCGAATACACCACCACCGGACAACGATATATCGTCTCAATTCAAAGCAAAAAGCACCTGGAACCCACCAAAGGGTCGTTGTCCACAACTCGAATCATTCATTTCGGCCATCGAAGAGGAAGTGAAAAACCACACCTCTGCCCCTGATTTCCGTGACAATCTCACAAAAAGTGAACGTCAAGCCATACGAAGTCTACGGCGTCGTGATGATATCGTTATCAAGCCGGCAGACAAAGGCTCTGCGATTGTTGCCATGGGGACTCAATTCTACAGGGAGGAAGCCTACAGACTACTTGGGAATCCCGAACATTACAAACGTCTTGACTCAGATCCCACTTTGACAATTGCAAAGAAAGTGGAGGCGTCCATCCAAAAGATGGTTCGCAACGGCTCTATCGACCCTGAAACTGGTCCGAATCTCCTCCAGGTAGATCCCAAACCGGGCCGTTTCTATTTCCTGCCCAAAATTAACAAAACGGGCAATCCAGGCAGACCTATTATTTCCGGCAACGGGACTGCCACGGAGAAAATTTCCAAATTTGTTGACCTGCTCATTCAACCCCTGGTTCCGTCCCTTCCTTCCTATGTTCAGGACACCACGGACTTCATCCGCAAAATTGGTGAGATAAAAAATCTCCCACAGGACACAATTTTGGTCACTCTTGACGTGTCCTCGTTGTACACCAATATCCCAAATGAAGAAGGCATCTCCGCTTGTACAGCCGCCTTCAATCCCATTCGGGGCAAAACTCACACCAAGAAAGACCTGGGTGAACTGATGCACCTCATTCTGACCAACAACAATCTCATCTTTGGCGATCACCACTATCTCCAAATTCATGGTACCGCCATGGGAACCAAGATGGCTCCCTCCTTTGCAAATTTGTTTATGGGCAACTTCGAGCAAAAATTTCTGTCTCGACAAAATTTGAAGCCACAAATTTGGTTACGTTTCATCGACGACATCTTCATGATCTGGCCCCACGGTGAAGATTGTCTAAAAATTTTCATTGAGAACATCAATTCGTTCCATCCCACCATCAAATTTACGGCCGACTATTCTAAAGTCAGTGTCCACTTCCTGGACACCACGGTAACCATAGAAAATGGTTCACTAAAAACAGACTTGTTCAACAAACCCACGGACAAGCACAACCACCTTCTACCGAGCAGTTGCCATCCCCCGCACTGCACTAGAAACATTCCGTACAGTCAAGCACTTCGGATCAAACGCATCTGTTCCTCTGAAACAGATTTCTCAATTCGCACAAACGAACTGTCTGGCTACCTCCGCAACCGACAGTATTTCCGGGGTTCTGTTGAAAATGCCATCAAAAAGGCAAAAGATACCCCTCGTTCCCAGACTCTGACGTACAAAACTCGTCAGCGCAATTCCGACAGAGTGCCACTGGTTACTGAGTACCATCCCGGTCTACCACCACTTGCCAAATTCATCAAAAAACATCTGCCCACCCTTCAGAGTACGGTTCGCCTAAGGTCTATCTTTCCCCATCCCCCCGTTGTTGCCTTTTCGCGTCCTTCCAATTTAAGGGACATTTTGGTTCGGGCAAGATTTCAGGACAAAGCCTCAGTCGAGGAAAACAACGAGAATTTTGGTTGTTCACCTTGCCCTTCCAACTGCAAGACGTGCGCTCTGGTTGACTCTACAAAGAGTTTCCAGAGCAATCAAAATGCACGCACCTTCAAAATTAGACAATCAATTAATTGTCTTTCCAAAAATGTCATTTATCTCATATACTGCAATTTATGTGGAGTGCAGTATGTTGGGGAATCAAAAAATTCCCTGAGAATGAGAATGACACAACACAGGTCAGCAATTAAAACCAAAAAGGTTGAACAGCCTGTGGCAAACCATTTCAATTTACCTCATCATTCGATCACTAATTTACGTGTCATTGCTATCGACCAAAACGATGCATGGACCGACAAAACTAGGAAAGCCAAAGAAAATTTTTGGGAACTTAATCTCAAAACCACAGTGCCCTTCGGCCTGAATATCAGAAGCGACTTACCAGCTCACTGATGTGTCACACCCTAGTAATCCGATTAGACCTCTTCGGTCTCTCAATTTGCCTTATTGAATTGTAAGGGATTATCTTGTTCTTGGGGACCACACCCAAGTAATCCGATTAGACCCTCCCGGTCAACACAATTGATTAATTGCTTTGAAAAGCAATGGGTGGGACCATTGTCGCCACCTATTAAAAGCTTTCAAAATTTCAAACTCGTTGTCAGTCTCTGACCTTGCACTGAAGAAGAGCTAGTATTGCTCGAAAGCTCTGCAAAAAACAATTTCTGGCTGTTTTATTTACCGAATTTCAAGCCTTCCGTGTATCTCTTCCGAGATCCAGCCATTCAATTTTGTAGCACTGTTGTTTTACAGTTTCTTCTTTACCGATTGTATATATATATATATATATATATATATATATATATATTGAACATTTACGTATATATATATATATATATATATATATATATATATCACTGGTAAGGTAAGAACATCAGAAGAAACCAGCATTTGATAAATCACATTACACACTTGGGCTGGCCAGTAGCCGCTTTGAAAATATTGGCATACCTGAGGAGATACTCTCAGAAGGTTATCACAGTCCAATGAGCTCCTAAGCTCCCTTGTGCTGGCAGCTGCCTAACCGTACAACACAGGTTATTACTTACTCAATTCTAACATGAGTTTTGTTACTGCCCAGAAGCTCTTACAGTTTACTGGAATCCACCATATATATTACACTGGTCGGGTTAGAACATCAAAAGCAAACCAGTACCTGATAAATCACATTGAACTTCCAGTACGCTTAGAAAACATAGGCTAACCTGAGGAGATACGGCTATAAGGTTATCACACTCCTTTTAGCTCCTGCATTGTAAGCTGTTCAAGCTTCTCATGCAGAGTAATTTTATCAAGTGGATTGCAATTTTGTGGTAGGAGCTCCTATGAAGTTTCCTGAAGAAGTGGGCTGTGATTTTGTGCGAGGAGCTCCTGTGACGTTTTCTGAAGAACTTGCACCGCTCGAAGCTTTCGAAGTTACAAAACGATACGTGAAGAAGGCAGTTCATTTTGCTCTCACATTTCGAGCTTCCCTTTACACATTTTTGTCACATTACGGGGAAATACGGTGTTTACATTGCATCTACGTTACGTTACACGGGCAGAAAACATATTCCGTTATTGTTAAATGAATTAGAGTCACCAACAAAATGCTATAGTTTTACTTCCAAAAAATACTGCACACTTTAAAAGTTACAGCTGTTGCACTATTTGAGCATGGGAAGTTCCTGTGAATAAACCGTTTAAGAAATATAAGCATTAAATCTTCTAGAGACCTCTAGTTTCTCAAAAGAAGTTACACAAGTACTTGACCTTGTATTGACTACGGTATGATTCTAGCAAATGTGGCACATGAACAATCACATGAAAATTTTCTCTACCACACATGCAATATTTATCTCATTGAGTGGAAACACTAAAGGCATATGTAAGATTACTGGAAGGTATGTAAAGCACAGGGTCATTTTTTATCTCACACCTTTGTGACTTTTCAACGTCAGATTAAGGAATAAACGGTATCTGCGACAGTTGCAGAATAGTAAGCAAATGTTACAAGCATCCTAGCACCTTTCCGAATTCACAAAGAATGCCACTGGTTAAGAGATAGATTGCAAGCTAAACTAGAAAATGTGGTTACGAAAATCGTAACCACTTACTGTCCATGATTGTTTCTGTGCTGGTATTTTGAAACGTCCTCAGTGGTTATGCTGGCTCAGTAGCGTAGCCAGGATTTTGTCATGGGGAGGGTTTTGGAGTACGACATGAGGGAAAGGTCTAAGGAAAACGGCTATTTTAGGTCTCCAGATGCAAAATAGTGCAATGTTTGTGCCTCAAATGTAATAAAGTTTATAGTGATCATGTGTTTTTGCAATTATATTTTTCAAGGTTGGGTCATGGCGGGTTTCAACCCCCAAAACCTCCCCGTGGCTACGCCACTGTGGTAGCTTTAGAATATCGCTCTTTAAATTTTCAGTGTTGGCACAGTGAAGATGTGAGAAGGATCGACCAAATCCGTCAGACAATAGGCCTATATGTACTTGAAGATAATTAAATCCTCTTCATGCACAGAAATTTGAGTGAAAGATCACTTTGCTCTTACTGTTTGACTTGGCGAGAAGCACAAATTTTGGGCTTTGCATATGCAGGAAATGGTAGGCCTACTCTCAAGGTCTTGTGGGAAGTATTCAAACATATTTCATTTCTAAACAAATAAGCCTATAGCTGTACTTCTCCGCAGATATCATCACAACGGACTTACAGTACGCTGCAAGCTTCATTCCTTTTTTCAAAATGCTTCAAGAAAGAAATCTCACCTTTCGTGATTGACCTTGCCTACATACTCTAAGCAATCGACCAATCAGCAAACGCGACAGCACTTATAGCCGTACAGTGTGTATGTCAATGGCAGCTCCCTGGTTTTGACGACATAAGAAGCGTGCGTAGAGTAGGCCTACTGTGTGCGAAATACGACAGTACGACCATGTGCCACAATATACTGTTGGCCTGCTACTGTTTAGGTAGTTTGACTTACTCAAGCCATTCTTAACAAAACAATAAAATACAAAACTGCTAAAATAAAAACCAATCATGCTCAGCCCCATTCCAACCAAAAGTGACCAAGAAGTTTCGTTCCCATCTACATGATTGGCTCTACATAATGAGCTCAATCGTAGAACAAAGCACTCAATGAGAATCAAGAAACATTGAACGAAAGAACTGCTTCTCGAAAATGAGAAGCGTGCCTAAGGTACTGTCCATGACGTCATGGACAGTACAATGAACCTTGCAGTAGCCTACTTGGATTACCTTTCAAGAACCATTGTTACCGTACTTCAAATTAACCAGCTTAGCTAATAAAAGGATTGTGGTGATGTGCATGTCATCTTTCACACTTTGCTGTGGCTGTATAGATGATATTACTTTTGTGATGGCGCAATTTTGCAATGTGTTGGAATAGCGTCGGTTGTTTATGTTAGCACATGAAGCCGCAATATTAAACACCCACCACATGTTGCAACCACAGACACTCACCTTTGCTGCTATGCTTGAGCAAAGTTCAAGTAAGGGTCCTTTCAAAAGTGAGTGTTTTCTTAAGAATTGATAGCCCGGTGGCCATTTTCCACTGAAAGGGAGAATCTGAAATTGTCCCAAACCACCTGTGTTGGCACGAAGCCTACAGACTTACATAGTCCAAAGTTATTGGGTGAAAATGACCCAAATAGGTCTTTGTGTGACTCAAATTGGGTTAGAATTTGACGAAAAATGTTGGTTTAGTTCCCTATTGACCCAAGTTCTGATAAAAAGTGATGAAATGACAACATGGGAATTAGAAGCGTGGCCATGGGAGAGGGGATAGAGGCATTCACCCCACTAAGAGGTTTACACTACAAGGCTTCTACATAACTCCAGTAGAGACTCCATTCAAAGTGTTCAACCAACCCTCTCAGTCGTAATCAATGAACGGTAATACCTACGTATGAAACAAGAGAAGCAGTACGGTATCTGTTTTATTGCAACTAGGGTATGTCATCCATTCAATACGAAACAAATGTTGCTCTCTGTCTCTTGAATCACACTAAGAAGCTGAATTTGAAACACTATTAGTTTACATGTGAGGCGAGATACTTTCTTCAACGCTTTAGCTGTCAAAAGTTTCCTTCGAGTGTACGTTCCCCGTTTTATATTACCAGCACTGTTTACGGTCTCATGTATCTGACAGTTAAGTACGTGACTGACGAAATTCTTTAAAGTAATCTTACTGTCTTGTGCAATTCATTTCAATCAAATTCAATTAAACACAATGCAAAATTTTTCAGTGAGTGATTATACAATATCTGATCAGAGTTGGGAAGTAACGAGTTACAAGTAACGCCGTTACTGTAACGAGTTACACTTTGTGTAACGGAACCCTGTAACGAGTTACATTTGCATTTCAGTAACGGAGCAAGTAACTAGTTACAATTCTGTGTAAAAGTAACTGTAACGGCTTTACATTTGGGTCCCGTTACTATCCCGTTACAACTAGTCAAAATGACCACAAATTGCATTGTACTCGAAGTAGTAACAGAAAATTCTGGTAGTAAAATTATTTTCGATATATTTATCATTCATCTCTACTATCGACGTCGCCCTCACCAACATCAAATTTTATTCACCATTAGAATCAGAAGTTGATATTGGATGCACATGCTGCAGGCTTACAGGGTCACTTGATTGTCGATTAAACTAAGTTTAAAATTTGATTTGTGTGTCAAATTACTTATTAGACAGATCAATGCTTATTATCCATGAGACCGAATGTTTGCGCGATTCGTTGAAGAATACTTAACGGCCCTCTGGCAAACTAAGGCCCGCTGACTTTATATAGTATATATACGCGGTGAAGTCAGCTGGGCCTTAGTTTACTTATAATGTCCTTTAGAGGACACAGTGGAGCTGGTGAACCGTGAGAAACAGGTTGGCCCATACAGGCATTCAAATACTAGGCTTACTTTGAAAGTTTAATCATTACCTTTTGAGACGTTAGGGCTGGATCCGAGTCCACCCTATCCGAGTCGGAGCTAACTGCAATTCTAGATTCCCAAATCTTTCCGAGCATGATACGTAACCCTCAAGTTCCGGCCAGTTCTGATTTCAATGGCACCAATTCCGAGACCAGTCTTTTTGCCAATGTATAGCATATCAAACTTACAGATGTTTAAATTCTATTGCACATGTCGACCATTAATAAAGTCATCGTTTGTAATCACTTCCATGGCCTGGCCTCCTCAGTGATTTAGTTGATCATGTGTGAGAATACTTTACATCTGTACACTGTGCACAAATTACAGTGGAACTGTAAACACTTTTAATGTAACTTTCATGTCTGAGAACTCAGCTGATATGAACTCCGAGTAAAAGTCCAGTTACATCACATTCCGGAAAAATTTTGATTCCAGAACCTTCTATTCCGGGCAAATTCCTAATCTAGAAAAACGCTCTTGAGACCGGCATTATTAGTCGAATACGGACTAAGTGCGTTGGAGCCCAGTAAATTGTACGGTGCCAATCGTAGGTAAACACCGTGCATCCATTTAAGTATCTGATTTAACATGTATGGTATCCTTATCTGATGAATCAAACGTATGAATTTAGGCTATTTCCTATTCTTTCCAATGCTCGTAACTCCTTACACTGGAATAATAGTAAGGTTAATATAAAAGAGAGCAGAATATTGAAATGGTCAAATGGCGTTTAAGGTATCCTAACAAAGCTAATTGAAAGAGGAGAGAAGTGTCCGACTTAAAGCTCCACCTATTTATTGTAAAGGAGAAGTGAATTATGGGCACATGGTCTCCATGTGTAGACTTGATAGTCTCACCATTTCTATGCATTGTTTTATATCGACACAATGTGGAACTTGAAATTTATGCGGAAATATCACTTAGCGGTGAGGTTTTAAAATTTTACCGTTAACAAATACAGAGCATCGTATTACCATATTTATGCCCTTGAGGGGTGGAGACTTTAATTACTGCTACAACAACGCTCTCCCCCTTTAATAGCCTCTAACCTCTTGCAATTGTGATGGGAGTATAAAGATTTCCACCCTCAAAGAAGTACTGTCGTAACTGGAAAAGTTTTGGTTACAATCATATTCCATATTCGTCTAACAAATAGTTTGCGTAAGCTCCGACACAGTAACATGATTCGCTGCTTAATGATGGGCGTAAGGAGCATCTGCCTGAATCCCATTGAAGATCAGCTGGCATCATTGACTTTCTTTGGGGAACACCTAAGGATAACCGGCACAAATGAGGTTCGGTCCTCTCATGTGCCCCTTTCTTACTATCTAATTATGCCCCCTTCCATTTCAGGTACCGAGGTACCGTATATTTATCTTAAAGTAACTAGTTACTTTTGAAATGTAGCTAGTTACTTTTCAGTCAAAATAACTGTATCTAGTTACTTTTTCAACATCGTAACTAGTAACTGTAACGAGTTACAATTTTGTGGAATTAACTGTAACTATAACAAGTTACTTTCAAAGTGTTACGGGAACAACCCTGTATCTGATATAAGAATAATTATTGACTGTAAATTTGATTCTTTATCATTCCTTCTCGGCAATATCACACAGTTAAACAACACCTAATCACATAAAAGTAAATACACACAAGTATAGTAGACTACGTTTTTTTTAAAACTAGCACGGCAACAGCAGCGACCTCGAAAAGACACCTCTGTTGGCAAGCTCAGCTAAGCATATATTTCTCTGCATAGATTGTCTGGATAGGTAGTTGCACGTATCTCTTTCCTTAAATTGACAGTTCATAAAAACTTAACTGTGGCGCAACTAAAACATTAGTTTAGCTAACGCAAATACATTGTGCCCTTTAAAGTTTGTTTCTTTGCTCAGTTATTTCCATACTCTCAACATAAGTTACAAATAATGTACAGGAACAAAATAAAACATAACAAAAGAAAAGGAAAGTATTTTACAAATTCAAACAAAACGGAATCACGAAATGGAACAGGAGAGAGAAGACGTTTCAAATACCTAATATAAATCTGTCCCTTTTACGATGGCAATAATACTTTAGAGAGCACAAATTCGCGACTTGTGTAAGTTAAACCAATATTGTATTGACACTAAAATTAATATCATTGCAGATTTTTGTACTTATAGATGACTTCAAATTTAAATTTTCTTTTGAAGACACGTTAGCCTGTAAAGAGAAAGGAATTGAAAGGAATATATGCAACCACGCAAGTGAATGTATTTGTTTTATGTGATTCTTGGCTTGTAAACACGATATCTCAAAATAACAATGCAATGGACAATTTTCATACTTGGTTTATAACTTTATCATATTGAGAGGAAAAACCCAATTGTTTTCAGTAGAGGTCATTCGAAGTCATTAGAGGTCAAAAAACCAAACACCTTGAAAAATCTGCTATTTCAAGACAGGGATGATGGATACTTTTCATACTTGGTATATAGACAGATAGATGTGTTGCTTTGGAGAGGGAACCCTATGAGCTTGGGACCTCCAAATTGTGTCTGGTCTTTCATGACCAACGAAAAGTTGTGGCTGAAGTTTTCTACCATTCCAAAGATAAAATTAAGGAAAACAACGTTTATTTGTTTACAAGCATAACTGTTACAGTAATCATTCAAATTTGAATTAACTAAGTATGAGTACGTGTAAAGGATGTTGTTTCTGTAGCATAACTAGAAACACCATACGCGTAACAAGCTCTTTGAGCATAATGGGTTATTGCTCGGTTTCTCACTCAGACAGCCCGGGGTCGATTCACTGCTAAGACAAGTTCTTTATTTTATTTTTTATTCAATTTTTGATGGGGTTCAAAGGTCATGTGAGGTCAGCAGAAGTCAAATTGTGAAAAGTATTTAAAACTGACATAGTAAAGAAGTATAAATTTGAGTGATGAACCACAGTGTAACAAAGCACCCTCTTTCGGTAAGGAATCACTAAGCCTCTGGGCTTTCTGGTTAAGATCGGTACTTAGATAATTCTATACTTTACACCACAAGCAGATCCACTTATAACTCTGAACGTTGTACGTGCAGAAATTTTAACAAATGAAATTTGAATGTTTGCAGATAATGTACCATTTTAGCTTTAATACATTAAAAGAGCTGTATAAAATTTCACAAGCTCTTCAAGTTTTAAAGTTTCGATGTCAGTGAGATATGCGTTTGCTTTGTCTTTTAAGTTAGCTTTGCAAACCAATTTACAAGAGCCTTTCTTTTTCATGCAAAGACTCAGTGAATATTGCTTTGGTAGATATTACCCATTGCTTCTAAGCAATAACTATGATAGGCAATAACTAAAGCGTTGTAAAAGATTTTCATTGAATTGACTGTAAAAACATCTCTGAAATTGTCAATGATTTAAGATTTCTGGCTAACTTTAGAATTAACCCTTTTGATCTGCTCCTTCCATTAAAAATCACAATCAAATATTATCCCAAGACATTTGGAAGTATTTACCAAATACGACTATCAATTTTAAGTGATACATTGACACAAGAGTTTTAAAAATTGAGTAATTCTGAAACGATCTGGGGATGAATACCAGTGTGGTAGTGACTGGAGTCAATGACGTGACTAGAGCCTGAATCTAGTCTGGATTGTAAACACTAGAGTCCGACTCGAGTCCCAAACTCAAGAGACTCGACTCCACTCGAGAGTCATCAATGACAAAGTCTCGACTTGAAACGAGTCACCATTTAGTAAAGTTCCAAAGACTTGCCGTGACTCCCATGATTCAACATCGGGCAGCTGGGTAACTTTACATTGAAGAATACGGTTCTCAAGTTCTCATAAAGGGAAATTGGCGGTTTATTACCCATGAAATAAGCTATTAACTCAATCCTTCAGAAGATGCTATAGTCATAACTCTTTCATAACTCGTTGTAGAATGTGTGTATATAATTTGTTCCATTACTCAAGTCTCTGGAAAAGAGGCTGGACCTCGAAACGAAATATTAGACTACGTTTGCTGTACTATGTCGGTATTGCACGCACTCCTCACCCACGATATAGGGGCATGTGATGCTTTTCTACTTATATATATATATATATATATATATATATATATATATATATATATATAAATGAGTGAATCAACGCTGTCTTGAACAGTCGCATGAAGACCTTAGGCCATTGCTCCTCTAACACTGAAAGAGGATATTTATATGTGAATGGAAAACTTAGCCTAAAGCAGGATTCGAACCAGCGACCTCCCGCATACAAGGCGGATGCTCTGACCACTAAGCCATTGAGGCCTATGTGACAGAGCGCGGCCAACTGAGCTTAAATACTGTCGAGTCAAGCTTTCCATTGTTAAGTCATAGGAACGCGTCCCACGTAATATTGAGTAGGTAGAGTGACGTAGCGACTTTGATATGAATGAGTAAATCAACGCTGTATTGAATAGTCGCATGAAGACCTAAGGCCATTGCTCCTCTAACAGGAGGAGCAATGGCCTAAGGTCATTGCTCCTCTAACAATTGTTAGAGGAGCAATGGCCTAAGGTCTTCATGCGACTATTCAGTACAGCGTTGATTCACTCATTCATATAAAAGTCGCTACGTCACTCTGCCTAATATATATATATATATATATATATATATATATATATATATATATATAAAGGTCAATGAAAGTAGTAAAAATGCTTAAAGTTTAGGAGAAAACTCCGCAACGTTTCGGGTACATACCCTTCATCAGGCGGCAAAATATCAACTGGTCAGTTAAACGCGATTCAAATGAAACAAACAAACGCCTACACAAACAAACAAACAAACAAACAAACAAACGCCTACACAACTCGACCGACGCACGTGCGTTGGCCGCGCTCACAGTGTGTATGTATACAGTGAAACAACGCAGTAAAACAATGCAACTGCGTTAACTACAGTAAAGCTACGCAACTGCATGAAATACAAAAGAAAATGCGCAACTGCGTGAAATAACTAAAAGCTGTAATGACGCAATCTAAAACGATTGACGCGCTCACAGAGTGTGTATGTACACAATAAAGCAACCCAGTAAAACAATGCAACTGCGTTAAATAGACCAAAGCTACGCAACTGCGTGAAATACAAAACATCTGCGCAACTGCGTGAAATAACTAAAAACTGTCATGACGCGATCTAAAACTATTGACGAAAGACGGTCATGTAAAAAAGGACACGCGTTTGGCAAGAAAATTAAAAGCGTTTGGAATGTTCACGGCCAAACCTGCAATAAAACAGTTACAAAAGTTCAAGTTTAACATTCAGTTCATTAAGGGTGGGGGTCCCGAGCTTCATAATTAACCGGTTTTTTGCAATTAAACGATCGCGGTCGGAACCTCGGCATGATATTGCTGCCGTGACCATCAGGTCCTGTATCGAGCAAACTGACGGGGGGTTGAAATGATTAGCGACTGAAAAGCCAGGAAAGTTTTGCTTGATGGATCTTAAGTGTTCCGTAACTCATACAAAATGGTACAACGCCTGCAAGTTAAAATGTACACTACGTTAGTGGATGTACAAGAAAAATGCTGGTTAATATTAAAGCGGTTGTTGTTAGGACCCACAACAGAGAAAAACCTGTCATGGCTAACTACTGAGCAAGTATTACATCTTACGCGATTACAAGGATATGTCACCGGAACGTCGGGCATTAACGGTTGGGGATGAGAGGCCCGAACTAAGTGATTGGAAATATTTTTCTCATTTCTAAATGCCGTGATAGGTGGTTCAGGGAAATACTCACGGGTTGAAGGATCTTGTTGGAGGATTTCTACGTTCCTATAAATGGACTGAACAATGGTACGAACGGATGGGTGATAAGATGCGACCAAAGGTATTCTGGTCGAGGATTTTACTTTCGCTGTTTTGGGGATCATGGTTGTAGCTCTATCTATTCATTGAATACGACCTAAGACCTTCGTGAGTACCCCTCGTGGGTATTGACGTTTTTCAAAAAAGGACATTTATTTCTTGAGAGGCCATATATATATATATATATATATATATATATATATATATATATATATATATATATATATATATATATATATATATATATATATATAAATATATATATATATATATATATATATATATATATATATATATATATTTATATATATATATGTATATGTATATATATATATATATATATATATATATATATAACGCTAATTCCCACCTTAAGGGGAAATTGTTATATCTGCTTGTACATAGGGCGAAAAAAAGATAATAAAATACATAAGAAATAAATTCGCCCTAACGTCTAAAAATATAATTAACGTTATTTCAATGGGCAGCCATCCGTTCGTGTTAACAGCTAGGTGTCCGTAAATTTGACAACTTTGAAGTAATGGCATCTAGTTTGTAAATCTAAGAGGGCGCCCTTGTAAGTTTACGTATTCCTATAGGAAAAGTGTGTGGAAACGTTAAGGCGAAACTTATATTTCACCCGAAAATTTTTTTCCCCTTAAGGTCGACTTTTCAACAACAACTTTCCCCCTAAGTGCCGAATTAGAGAAATATATATTTATATATATATATATATATATATATATATATATATATATATATATATGTATATATACATATATGTATATATATATATGGTAGGTAGAGTGACGTAGCAACTTTTATAAGAATGAGTGAATCAACGCTGTATGCTGTATTGAATAGTCGCAAGAAGACCTTAGGCCATTGTTCCTCTAACATAGGCACTTGCCTTATACTGGAAGAGGATATTTATATGTGAATGGAAAACTTAGCCTCAAGCAGGATTCGAACCAGCCACCTCCCGCATACAAGGCGGATGCTCTGAACACTGAGCCATTGAGGCATATGTGACAAAGCGCGGCCAACTAAGTTTAAGCGTTGATTCAGTCATTCATATAAATGTCGCTACGTCACTCTACCTACTCAATATTACATGGGCCGCGTTCCTATGACGTAACAATCGAAAACTTAACCCATCGGTATTTAAACTTAGTTAGCCGCACTTTGTCTGTATATATATATATCTATATATATTTATATATATATATATATATATATATATATATATATATATATATATATATATATATATATATATATAAAACGCTAATTCCCACCTTAAGGGGAAATTGTTATATCTGCTTGTACATAGGGCGAAAAAAAGATAATAAAATACATAAGAAATAAATTCGCCTTAACGTCTAAAAATATTATTAACGTTATTTCAATGGGCAGCCATCCGTTCGTGTTAACAGCTAGGTGTCCGTAAATTTGACAACTTTGAAGTAATGGCATCTAGTTTGTAAATCTAAGAGGGCGCCCTTGTAAGTTTACGTATTCCTATAGAAAAAGTGTGTGGAAACGTTAAGGCGAAACTTATATTTCACCCGAATTTTTTTTTCCCCTTAAGGTCGACTTTTCAACAACAACTTTCCCCCTAAGTGCCGAATTAGAGAAATATATATATATATATATATATATATATATATATATATATATATACATATATATATAGTAAGGTCGAAATGCTGCGGAGCACTATAGTAGTATGTAGGTCGATAAAGGTTGTAAAAAGTGCTAAAAGTTTGCGGAAAATTCCACGACGTTTCGAGTATAGACTCTTCATCAGGTGGCAAAGAAATGCAACTGAACAACAAAGAAGTAGAAATAGAGAAGAAACACACTGAAGAAAGGCACGGCAAACCTGTCGTACAAAGCCAACACGGTGTAAAAATCCGAAGGCTGCATAAAACTGGTAAAAAGTAATGAAAAGGGGAACAAGTTAAAAAAGGTCCATTCTAATGTTAAGACCGTGTGGGGAGAGGGTCCCGAGCTTCATGATAAGCCGGTTTTCGGCGGTCTGAAGATCACGGTCAGAACCTCTGCACATTAAGGCTGCGGTGACGGCCAAGTCTTTAATTGAGCACGGTGATGGTGGGTTGAAATGTGTGGCGACCGGATAACCTTGAAGGTTCTGTTTGATGGACCTGAGGTGTTCAGTGATTCGGTCAGCCAGCCGACGTTTCGCCACACATTTCAACCCACCATCACCGTGCTCAATTAAAGACTTGGCCGTCACCGCAGCCTTAATGTGCAGAGGTTCTGACCGTGATCGTCAGACCGCCGAAAACCGGCTTATCATGAAGCTCGGGACCCTCTCCCCACACGGTCTTAACATTAGAATGGACCTTTTTTAACTTGTTCCCCTTTTCATTACTTTTTACTAGTTTTATGCAGCCTTCGCATTTTTACACCGTGTTGGCTTTGTACGACCGGTTTGCCGTGCCTTTCTTCAATGTGTTTCTTCTCTATTTCTACTTCTTTGTTGTTCAGTTGCATTTCTTTGCCACCTGATGAAGAGTCTATACTCGAAACGCCGTGGAATTTTCCGCAAACTTTTAGCACTTTTTACAACCTTTATCGACCTATATATGTATATATATACATATGTTTTGGTTTCGATCCATCTCCTGTTATATCATTAGCCACTGAAGAAGACCCCAGGTGGGGTAGAAATATATGGCTGCTAATTAAAACATTAGTACTTCTTTTTGTCCATCTTCCGTTTTGGATCGTTCTTTAATTTTTACATTTTACGAATATATATATATATATATATATATATATATATATATATATATATACCAACCCACGGACTCTATTGTTATGTATATTTTATATGTATATGCATTAAACCGAGATATTGTCAAGACGTCCACGGTTAATATCTTTCTCCTATTATACCAAAAATACTTAACAATGTCAACGCGCATTTATCCTCCTCAATACTGTAAACCTGTATAAACGGTTACGATTTTGTGCTTGGATCCGTTAAATATTCGATGTCGAATCTTGGTAAGTAACCACCATTTCGTCTTTTTAAGTAAAAGTAATCACTTCTCTGTCCCCAGGTGGGGTAGAAATATATGGCTGCTAATTAAAACATTAGTACTTCTTTTGTCCATCTTCCTTTTTGTATCGTTCTTTAATTTTTACATTTTAATAATATATATATATATATATATATATATATATATATATATATATATATACCAACCCACGGACTCTATTGTTATGTATATTTTATATGTATATGCATTAAACCGAGATATTGTCAAGACGTCCACGGTTAATATCTTTCTCCTATTATACCAAAAATACTTAACAATGTCAACGCGCATTTATCCTCCTCAATACTGTAAACCTGTATAAACGGTTACGATTTTGTGCTTGGATCCGTTAAATATTCGATGTCGAATCTTGGTAAGAAACCACCATTTCGTCTTTTTAAGTAAAAGTAATCACTTCTCTGTCCTTCAACGTAATATGTGTTTGGTTAATGTTTAGATGTAAATTGAACTTTTGATGTTTCTGTCCTTCAGTTACAGCGACACTCGGTTGTTACTGTTTCATGGACTTGCTCTTAGTTTGACAACTGATACATATTATTTATACAGCAACTTAAATATTGGTTAAACCAGGGTTAGGCAAACTAGGGTCGCGACCCTCTTGAGGGTCACAAAAATATTTCGGAGGTCGCGAAAAGGATTCGGGAGTGAAAAAATAATTGCCAACCTCTCATCGACTGTTCAATGTGAGGGCCACCAAAATTCCGGAGTAGAAAGTTTGGCCCACCAAGCAAAAAAGTTTGGAGACCCCTGGGTTAAACTATGATACCACAATGCCATCAATGGAAGCAAATAAGTATATTGTACGTTCATATACATTCAAAAAGATATGTTACAAAACTTTGGGGCAGAGGAATTGGATGCAGAGTGACCACAGCATCAGACGTTTGCAAATACCGACAAGAAAGCAATCCATGCAATCCTCATCTCCCTCAAATTCTCTTCGTATCGTAGTTAATGAAATTTTCCCACACACTGATGATCGAATAAGGACGCAAAACCTCCATTACGCAATTTGAACTTTGTCCTCTAACCGTTTGACATTACACCTTGACCCTTAGTAATCAAAAATCATATTTTCAATTTTTTATCGATCCCTAAATATCATGCAGCTCAATGACCTTTTAAGAAAATAGGAATTAATGACAAAGAATCATTTAGCTTCTTTGACCTTTAACCTGTGACGTCATCAATTACCCAAAGTTTGATCTTGAACGGACTCCCCTTTTTGCACATTTTGGCCGATTTGACCTTTCACGTACATTTGAGCATTTACTTTGACCCTTAGCAATCAAAAATCACTATTTTGAAATTTGTTTTATCGTTCTTTGCATATCATGTGGTTTAATGACTTTTGTTAAAGTGGCTATGCCACGTGTAAATTAACGGTTTAAACCCTTTGGTATCTTTAGGAATACGTTTTCTATATCGAAAATCATCCATTCTGTTTTTTTACAACTTGTTTTTCCTCTCGAAAATTGAGAAAAAGAACACCCTCTTCCAGCCTTAAAAAGTTCACATTTCCCGAAAACTTTCAAAATCTTGTTACGTCATGTGACGTCACTTTAGGAACTGCTCGTTGTTTGCCGTGGTATCCTTCGGACATTGATACAGTGTTTGCATTCCATTGTACCGGTTACCAAGGTCGATACAATGTAAAACCTGCGTGAAAAGTTGTAAATTTTGGAATTGTTATCCCTTTTCTCGTGCTCACCAGTTGTTTTAGTCAAATAAATGCATTTCATGTAGGTTTTTCGTCTTCGTGTCATAAGTAGCTGCATGTACAAACATTCACAAGCGGCAGCATAGGTACACAGCATACAGTACACAACATACCTGATACTACACAATGTATCACTAGTAATGTTTCGTAATAGGTGCCATGTGAAATCAAGTTTCTTTCTTTGGAATGGCGAATCTGAGCCAGCACCGTACTGTTTCAGGTTGTAACTTGTAGAGAAAGTGGTTCTTCATATCGGATCAAGGAGTTGCCATCTAATGGCAGCTTCCTGATCGGACAGGAATGTTGGACTGTCGGTAAAGTGAGTTTTCTTGGATTTGAAATCAGAAAGGCGAAGGCGATACTGAACAAGACGTCAGTGGTGCAGATGGGGTGAGTATTTCGTTACGGCGCATAGAACCGTATCGATTTGAGCCTGTTACTGGTGAGGTGAAATTACAACACCACAACAATTCGAGCATAAACAATTGAAGGGACTTGAGCTTGGAAAGTTTTATGTAGGCAGTCAAAATATGAACTTTTGGTTACTTTCGTGCAAGTGTCAGTGGAAATCGTGGAACTAGCCTATGATCGAGTGTGCACAGTATTTTGCTGGCTGCTGCCAGTCCACTCACTGTATTTATTACTGCAGACCGAACAGACACTGCCGAGTTTTTTCGTTCTTCCGTTATGATTCAAGAGCATTTGTAATTAGTAATAGCCTACCGCAGCCCCCAAAATATAACAGACCGACACCACTCTCCATACAGACAGAATAAAGTTCAAATTCAAGACATGCAGCGAACTACAATCATTACTATCTCTTAACCGTATGTATACTATGCTGTACGCCAGGTTCGGTATACGGCTGGTGTTTCTAAAGTGACGTCATTATTGTGTTGGCTTAGTCTCCCGTTACTCCAAATTACGTGTCATGGCCTCTTTAAACAGTAGGCAAAATGGCAGCAAAACAATCTTTAGCTTATTTGACCTTTGACCTCTGACTTTCGGTGTATGACGTTATCAATTGCCCATGCACGATTTTTCGTGGTTTAGTAGATATAAACCAAGTTTCAACTTCATCGGACTTACAGTTAGGAGAAATTCGAGACATTTATTTGCTCACATACGTAGACCCACACACTCACCTACTCTCACTCAGACGCTCACACAAAGCTTCGCATTTCTGATGTTTTGTGAAACGCAATATCTCATCTCCCTGCATTTTACAGGTAAGGATGTGAAATAAAAGGGATGTGAATATTTTGTAAAATAAAATTAGCAATATATTGCCCATTTAATTACAATCGAGGTAATGTATTATTAACAGTTAATTTCATTTTGAGTTCTTTGTCTTGACATGGATGGGACCGGACAATACTGAAATATTTGACTCACTACTTTCTACTTTCGGATGTACAAGACTGACATGCAAGAAAAGCCCAAATCGGACATTTCTGTGAAATCGTTCCCTCCATGCCAGGCCCTGTCCCGTCCAACAACTCAACTTCCGATCAATAAATACTGATTGCGTAGAACATCCAAGTGTGCTAACTGCTATTGTAGTTAGATCGCATTGTAAAAACTCCTCCGTATTGCAAAAGCGAGAGATCTCCGTTTACTGGTATCCTCATGCCATGTGCCTTGGTCTTCAAGCTTTACTGGCTTAACTTTAGAAAAGATCGTAACGCTAGGTAGGCTATGGGTAGCCTAGTTCTTTACGACAATGTAGTCAACCTGTCGTTATTTAGTGCTTCGAACGTCACGGTGGGCAACAGCCACAGATCCCCAATGTAGGATATCCTCCAACTATAATTTCAGTGGAACTGTCAACGTGTCGTAAATTAAAGAGAAAACTTCATTTCAACTTTGCGTTCGCTCGAGATAATCCAAAATATCCTTATTCAAATAGAGCCAACAAATTTTCTTCAATAGATGTGACAGCCTCAAACGTAAAAACAAGCTTTTGTATATGATATGGATATTCAATCAGTTATATTTGTATAAAGCACGTTAACAAGCACCTCACAGTCAGAGTGAATGTTCAAATTGTTTAAAAAGAATGCTTTTTCGCTTTGCAGCTCCTCCAATATTTATGAATTTCGCCTCGCGTCTCTCAGCCATACGCATGACGTCGTAGCCTGTTCGAATCTTATATAGACAGATAGAGACATGGGCACAATTCTCTCCCTTATTTTGTCTTATCTAGTCATGAAGAAAGTAAGAATTGAATAAACCCATGGCCTGAAGATTGTGTCTTGCGGCATTGGTAAAGACTGCTACACATTATGTCGTGTTCCTAAATATCGATATAATCTCAGGGAAGATTTCTTGTCATACTGGCTTCATTAGTTACCATCGTAGCCATTATGTGTGCATTACACGGTACCTATCATTGACCTAGAAACCCCACCAAGATAGTTACAGACATACCGTACTGACTTTGCTAACAGAAAGGAAGCAATTCCCTTTTACTTTTGTGTAATTACAACCCAGCCTACGATCATGAACCACTAAAAAGTACTTATTTCTGAAATAATGCACACTATCTAGCATCCTGTGAAAAGACTATACAGCGGAAGAGCAAAAGTAACATTTACAGCTTCTTGCGTTTTGGCTACGTAATTACAGGGTTCAGAGAACTCACTTAAGTCCTCTAGAAGTAGTTCGTGTCAATCGTTACCACAAGTTTCTTATGTCATGGCTTGGAAGATAACTGAAAATCCGAAATTAATTGTCGAAAGAAATATGAAAGTATAAGAGTGGCCGTTTTAGAGAGTCCCATTTTGCATGCATAGTAGCACAATAAGCCAGTTCAGAACTGTAACTTCGCATTTGCTACAACCTTTTCCATTCATTTCACAGGGTTTTGATTAGTAGACAATATGGTAGTACAGAATCTGAAACCTATTCTAGTTTCGATGAGTTAACGATGGAAATGACTTAAGGACTAGATAACAAACAAGTAAATACGTTCACGTGATAGGCATTGAACTAAACTTAACGTCGGTTCATACTTCCAAATTTCTCGCGCGATAAAGCGATCAATAACCATATATGGTCAAAATATCTTTGCCGCCAGTTCGATTCACGGTCATCGCTTGGAGTTGAACATTGTTCAACTTTTCTCGCAAGCTCTCGAGATATCACAAAGGAAACGGCTTCTGATTGGCTGCTTGGTAGGTGAATGACCTTTTAAAACGAGCTCACGATCCTACTCGACAACAATGGCGGACCTTTTCAGATACCGGCTCATTACATCTATTCGGGTTCCGTGCGACTATCGTCGGCCTGATTGTGACAGTGAGAGTTGTCGGAATGAAGGGAGACAGTTATTACTACCAACGAATTAAGACATAAAGGTCAGTAAGGCAGGATTTTCTTGTATTCCCTAAAATTATCACGGTAATCAATAGTGTACTTTGTCGTAGAGCCGATCAAACCGCATACACATATGTACTGTACTTGACCTTTGCATAGGCAGGTATTGGGAGACTGTGCATTGCATGGCAGTACTGCGAAAGCTGAGCTATGCGAGAAAACTGAAGTGTGAATCAATTTTACATCGGCATATCGAGACCTAGCTAGCATCCTTAAACACAGCTTTATAGCGCTATAATGAAGTATGAACCGGCCTTTACACATATAACCGTGTACACCGTCGATGCAGGCTAGAGACTTCGTGCAACTTTCCGTGGGCCTATGTACAGATCTAGTCAGTGAATGCATGGAACCTTCCGTCTAATTACAGTTTTACAGTCACGTTATTAAGTGTCAAATTTCTTTCTACTTGAGCTGATATTCAGTTTAAGTTTGATTTGCTCATCGGTAGCCTCTTCAAGAACTGACAAACACTGCGATGACATCGCGTGTACAGGAACACGGGATGTCATCGCGGCAATGTTGGTCAGTTTAATAAAACCTTTAGACATTACAACCAAGCGCGTGGCTACGGGAGGCCTGGGGGCCTGGGGCCCCCGGATGTTTGCCAGCCCCCCCCCCAAAAAAATTGTGCGTGTCCTAATAAAATGTGTAAGAGTTAAAGAAGGTGATCGATGCCGTGACCCCGATGCCGTTCTCAGTCTGTAATTTTTTATAGTTTTAATGTTAAAGCAGATGTTATTTTCGTCTGTATAAAGCTGTTAACTTCCTTCAGTTCTATATTGAAATTAATTTCAAACCTGACAAGCATGCGGTGTTCTCATGCAAGTTTATTGGAAGTGTCAAATATGAGTCAAGACGAACATTTTTTTAGTGTTCCTTGGAATCCTGTTTATATTATGCAAAGTTTTCTTCTTTGTTGTTTGGTTTTTCTGATAAACTTTTAGTCAGCACGCTATTGAAAACAATAAACTTGTAATATAAAATGCACCAAGACCTTGTTTCTTGAAGGACTGCTCTTTATATAAAAATATAATTGAATTATTGATTTTGGCTGTAATAGGCCTATCATGCAAAAGTTTGAAATATGAAATGGGATTTGACACCTCCTTTTTTTAAACCTACTACTGTCTGCTAAGGTATCATGGCTACATACAAATTTGTTGTGATATTACTGAAAATTAGTCATATTCCTATTTAAGTGAACAGAAAGCTTTCGAGCCAGTCACAGACCAGCATGGAATCAAATTAATCATATTCCTCCGTGGCCATACCGTGTGTTCTACATAAGAGTTGGTAAGTTACTTTCCGAATCATGGCCAAGTATGTCCATAATCGATTATCTAACCATTTGAGAGGTTTTCCTTTTGGGGGAGAGTCTAGTTTTGCCCCTGTCTGGAGCAAGAGGGATTATGAAAGCAGTCATTTTGTCTGTTTTACCCACAATTCCATTCGTTCGTGTACATTTCAGGGTAAATAGTTTTTGGGGACCCCTTGCAAAGTTTATTGGTCTAATGTATTGAAACTAAATGTATATTCGGTAGGTGTATTGTCATAGCTACCGAAAAGCTTTGTCCTAATCGATGGTTCTGCCAAGCCGTTTTTCTTTTCTTTTTTTTTTTGAGGAAAACGCAAGTTCTTGAGTGGTCTTCTTTCTTGCTTAAACTTGCCCATGGTAGGCAAGCAAGCTTTTATACTGTGTTGAAGAAGTTTTCTCCCGTTCGGGAGAACTTTGGTCTTCTCCAGTACGGGATAATCTCCTGGACTGCTAATGGTTTCACTAATTGAACATAGTATCTAACCTCTCGAGGTAAAATCAGGAAGATAATATGTGAAGGAACATTTGAAAGTGTCTCCTTCCTGTGATCAACCTTGTCCATGCTGTAGCATCACTTAATCGAACCTTCTCAGAAAATGGTATATGCTGCTCTAATCCTGTCGTTCCAGCTTGACTAGCAGGTGTTCGTTTGTTTTAAAAGCAAATGAGTCACGAAACAATGAATTGATTATCATGCAGTCGTTGATTTTTGAAGAATACTGTTTTGATTTCATGTGCTAAAGACAAACTTTACACTATCTTTAACAGGTTATTTGCGTTTGATTTTGTTTTTCAACAAGACATTTGGAGATATCTGTTCATTGGTAATGACAGCTGGACATGACTTTCAAAAATAGTGATTGCCGTATCGAAGACGGGTTCCGTCAAGAACGTGTCCAACACTTTCCTCTTCCTCTGCGAATTCACTGTTTTGCTGGAAGGGTTTGTGAATAAAATATTATACTTCCTCTTGACTATTAAAATTTAAGCCGGTTCTCTTGAGATGAAGCTTATTTCAAAATTTCAGCCAGTAGGAACACCGGACAATTAAACTATTCCAGTTGCAATTCAGTCGTTTATAGATGATCTGAAAATTGTATGTGGATGATAGTTATTGAGGTACCAAGCAGAGTGCACCTCAAGTTTCACCACCTCGACTTAGACCGAACAAGAAGAAAATACACCCTACTGAAATAGATACGAAGCAGGTTTATGCTTCTGTGTATAAAGTGGTGTCAATTCTGTAAATCAAACAGTTTTGCACAACGCGACATGGAATCGCTGGATAACCGCAGTAACGAGGCACTTCCGAGTCGTACTGTGGAAGATATTGTCGTTGGATACGGCTATGCAATCATAGCTGTTGTCGGCATACTTGGCAACGTTCTTGTTCTGGTAGCCGTCGTGTCGTCAAAAGCTCTACAGACTTCGTTCACTGTATTCATTGCACATACTACAATTGGTTGTAGTATTTATACATTAGCTTCTATTGCTATTAACAGGTTTGTTCTAATTTTGAGTCCAAAAAAATATTATCTACGAATATTTCAGCCTAAGGTCCTCGTAATTTGGGTTTCCTTACTGTGGTGTTGGACAACGTTGATCGCTCTGGGTGTTGGATGTAATACGCAAATGCCAACCAGTAGCAAAAGATGCCAGTTCTTCTTTGTACGACCAGTTGATGATTTACATTTATTTTCCTGTGCCGCTGCTGATTATTGGCCTTTCTTACACTGGAATATACGTGAAAGTCATCAAACACAAACTACGGATCAACAAAATTATTTCGCAAAGCACCTCAAATAGAAGGTACGTTTTTTGTCTCTCTTTAGAAGCGCAATTAGAACACCCTTCCAAACGATGGACAAAAGCAAAACTGACAAGTAACCTGCCTTCGTCTTATATCGTTTTCTGTAAATTTTGAGGAAAGTAGAAGGAAACTGGCAAAATTAAGTTCATAAAATTTCCTCCTCATCTAACCCTGTTTCTCTTCTCTGCATTCACTCCAAGTCAAGATGGTTTCGAGCGACGATTAGAAAAGTTGTCATTTAAAATGTAATTTTTTCGTGTTTTTAATTTTTTAAGTTTAAATGAAATAAAAACCACTTTGTTTCCATTCAGACGGTTAATTCTACCTCTGTACAAAAGACTTTGATGTTAAATTGCTCCTTTTGTTCTTGTTCGAGCTGCTAATTTTTGCCGTTGAGGTTTGGCTGGAAGATATGTACAATCGGCGTTTTTACTAAAACGAATGGAGGAATACTGCATAACTAACAAATTAATGCTTAAAATCAACATCTAAACATGTTCGCAGGGTGGCGTATCAGCGCATTGGGATAATGTGTTCAAAGAGTTTCCTTGAGCTTTCATTACTTATGTATTCTATTTTTTACTACCTTAACGCCACAACGTTATCAAAACCTGTTGAAATAAGTTTTTCCATGTATCCCTGGTGTCTTTTATTTGTTTCTTTATAGAAAGAGTCGCGCATGTAGTAATTGGTTTTCTTATATCTTTCTTTTCTAATCAGTCCAGCCTAGTATCGATTTTTTTTTTATTTTTTGTTCTTTTAAAATGAATCGAGCCTGGTGTAAGTGATTTATCATTTGTGTCTTCCTATAGCAAATAGACCCTCGTTTCAATTGTTTCTGTAAACACTGTTACTTGATTTTTATTAGAAAAATTCGCGCCACGTAACAACGCTTTTTGTTATTTCTTTCTTTTTAGAATGAGTCATGCCTCTTATCAACGGGAGATGAAAATTACCAGAAACATGTTTTACATCTTCTGTGCTTTCCTCGTTTGTCTCCTGCCGCATTGTGTATGCAGTCTTACAGCTTGCTTGATAGGATCTTTTACAAGGATGATAGTATCAATTAATAGTGTGGTAAACCCATTCATTTATGGAATAAACCACCCTCATTTTCGTCAAGTCTATAAAGATATTTTGAAATTGAACTGTCGATCTCTTTGAACAACTACAGTATCTGAACTTCAGGTACTGAACAGCTTGCGGTAAATAAAATGTCAGCTTGTTTATTTATTTGCCGATAGCTAATCGTAATCACATATAAAACACTCTGGTTGTAGATTAAGTTGCCACTGAGTATGTAGTCAAATCGACACTGTCAATTTAGACCCAATAAACTTATACCAAGACCAAAATTTGCTTACGTTTGCAATAATCGCTTGGCATTTGTAAAAACAATCTTCCACACTTCGAAAAAGATTTTAAAGATGCGTTGAGGTTGGTTTGTCGTCCTTTAGAACTTTTGTACTTAAGACTTTTTTCGATCTCGTTTCCATAACTTCTTTCATTTTCTTACGGATAGCTTGTGATGTATAACTAATGACAATATAAACATACAAAAAACGTTATTTGTATAGTATAACATTGTAGGACCATTATTGCATGATGTTGCCTGTAGTAATTATCTTTTTGTAAATACATTTAAGTTGCGTAAGAGTTTATAAAGAGGTCTTAAGGTTTACCTGTATATATCTTTGAATGACTTAGTTCCACAAAAAACCAAAGAATTGTCGATTTCAGGGCACTTGCACACTGTTCCCGGGGAGTATTTTATTCATCATCATCATTTTTTTTTTTTTTTTTTTGCCGATTAGGGAAAATCTTCAGAACAATTAAACACTTTTCACGGTAAAAAACCTTCAGTCTATCTATTTCAATACGTGTTATAATGGAGTAATTTCAGTCAATGACGTGTCTATAACTTCTTATGTTTTCTTACGGATAGCTTGTGATGTATACCTAATGAAAATATAAATATACAGAAAGTTACTTGTATAGTGTAACGTTGTAGGACCATTATTGCGTGATGCTGCCTATAGTATCTTATTGTAAATTCTTTTAAGTTAAGAGTTAGAGTTTGTGAAGAGAACGTACGGTTTCCCTGTACACTCACAGAAATTTTTACACAGGTTAAGTAAAATTTTACATAATTACGCTACGGAATAGGAACTTTTATGTAAAAGTTACTTCACTGCCCTTCGGTAAAATGTTCCATAAAAGTTATGAAAAAAATTGGTGAATATTATGTAAAAAGTACTTGGTATATTTTACCTATTTATTTTCAATAACTTTTTACATGGAAAATATGTAAGGATATTGTAGAAATATTTAGTAAAACAGGTTTACAAAGTTTACTTAAATCTTTCAGTAACTTTTAAATGGATAAATTAACATATTTTGCCAAATTATCTATTCATGGGTATGGTTCACATGGCAAGGAACGTCTGCTTTACATTTTTAAAATGAACATGACTTCCCAGTACACAAATTAAGCAATTCAAAAAGAAAAGTGATAAAAACAACAGAGAGGGTGTATTTTATGTTTCTGAACAATTTATTGCAAAGAAAGCACTTACAAATCATGCAGTAAAAATCACATTCTGTACAGCACATTAGTCCTGTTCATTTAAGTTGCAATAAAAATAACCAAACCTCATAAAATCAACTTTATAAGAATTGCATGTATACACTATTCATTAATGGAGGCCCTTTATCAGAAAATTTACCCTTTATAAAGTAAAGTGATGTACAAGTTAGGAAGTAGTCACATGTCACTTTCTACATCAGATTCTTACAACAGGTAACTGTATTGAAATACAATAGAAAGTATATCAAATAATGGTCAACAAACAACACTTCCTGCCAGACTGTTCCTCTTCATAAATGGTGGTACTATAAGCTTGTTCAGTGCATAGGATGCTTACACACTTCGTGACATACACTGTCCTTCACTTCAAGTCTTATTATACGAAGTACGTTGGTACTTGCAATACAGAAGTACAGAGAAAGTTTCACAAAGAAATTGCTACCTCGTACCTTAAGCCCACCCTCCTACAAAACAAATCATGCTACACCAGGTATATGCTAGGTGTTCTTAACGGAAGCTGTTCAGCATTTGACAAATCTACTAGGAGGTAAATTTTGCATAATCCTTTGTATGGAATGCTTCAGTGGTGAGGATGATCTCACTTAAGTTTTATAAATATTACTATACTCTATTCTTTCATGCACAGCAAACCTTTTAAATTAGGCAGAAGTAGCAATGTGTGCAAATCCAATGCTATCTTTTTTTCACTGGTACCATAAGTAAAAACCTCCTCCTACTCTTTTGCCTTTTTACGTTTCACTGCTCACGCACAATCTTATAAAAGAATACCATGTTCCAACACTATTATCACTGGTAATACAACAGATCAAAACTTTGAAGCAAACATAAAACAACATTTTATCTTGGTTGTTAGAGACAGCATGTCTATTGATGACAATAAATAAATGTTGTGGGGTCAGTTCCAGGCACATAGCCACGGGAAGGGGGACGTGTCTCCCTCCCCCCAAAAAATTTTCAATAAAACGTCTTTCACTGAAGGAGGAAAAATGTTTTACGAGACCAGCCTTTTTGGAATAAAAATATAGGAAAAAACATGGAAAACACCATTTTGCATCTGGAGCCCTTGAAAAAGGGAAAGATTTTCAAAAGGGAGGGTAACACCCCTCCCCAGGGAAGCAAAACTTCAACATAGATGTGTCCCAGGGCATGTGCCTCCCCCCTCCCCCTCCAATATTTTTTTCAATAAAACGTCTTGCACTGAAGAAGGAAAAATGTTTTACGAGACCAGCCTTTTGGAATACAAATATAGAAAGAAAGCATGGGAAATCTTGCACCATTTTGCATCTATAGCCCTTGAAAAAGGCAAAAAATTTCAAACGTTAGAGTGACACCCCATCTCCTTGAACCCCTCCCCCAGGCCTACAAAACTTCAAAATTGATGTGTCCCCAATTTGGTAAGTTTTGCTATAGGCCTGGTCAATTCCATCGCCCTCCTCACCAACCTGCTTCAGTCGAAGCCCACTTCTGATTGATATCTTTTAGTTTACATGTCCATTACGTGACATCGCGCTCACTCAAATCGCCTTTCACTGAACATTGCAAAAACCCGACCTGGGGGGTCGGCATTTTACCTGATGTTCTCACCTACAGATTTTAGCTTTTGGGACGCTTATCAGGTTTTATGATATTTTTATTGATTTTTTCAAGTTTTAGGCTATAATCTGTTGGTGCAAACATTAAGTAAAATCCTGACCCCCCCCCCCCTCCACAAAGTTCGGGTTTGCACTGCTCAGTGAAAGGGGATTTGTGTAAGGGCGATATCACGTAATGTATCAAAACTGAAGTCACCACCCATGTTAAAAGTACTTACACCTAAACCTACAAGCCCGGTCATACAAATGAAAGCACCAACGTCGTAAAATTAATACCATGTTAATAGGAGTCAATTGAATCTGGTAGAAAAAATTCTGTGAAGATATGGTATAGACATGCAATATGGCACACCTGCCATACTGCATGTCTATAACTGCCTGAGCTGAAGAAAGTTAAGCTTCGGTACTGAATGATCACAAATGATTTGAACAACAAATAAAAGTGACATACAGATGTTGCAGCCAAATTCATGTTTTATAAATTTGAGCAGAGTAACTTTGTTCACTTTAATCCTTTTTCAAGGCTACTTAAAAGAGTAGGGAATGTGTATATACAGTATGATACACTTACATTTCCTGTCTCCAAGTCCCCATCAGGGTCTTTCAAGAAGGGAAAGGGGTCAACTTAATACTGTAATACCTTGTGCCATGTCACCTTTAATACGATGGTCTAGTAGAGAGAATACAAAGAATACACAGGTTTAAAATAACTCGAAAAATGTGAGGTCAGCGTAGCCAGGATTGTGTCATGGGAAATGAAACATACAGCAGCGTAGCCAGGACTGTGTCATGGGAAGGGGGTTTGGAGTGCAACATAAGGAAGAGGCCTAAGGGGGAGGGGTATCTACCCCTTGGAGAAACAAACATCCATTTAGGCCTCCAGATGCAAAATGGTGCACTTTTTGTGCCTCAAATGTACTGTAAGTTTATAGTGATCATGTGTTTATTGCCATTATTTTTTCAAGGCTGGGTCACGGGGGGAGGGGGCTCAACCCCAAAACCCTCCCAATAGCTACGCCACTGAAAAGATATGAGAAGCATCAAACATGGGAATATGAAGTCCTTATATATATATATATATATATATATATATATATATATATATATATATATATATATATATATATGACGTGGGTGTGCCATTGATACACACTACAACCTGCTTCAAAGAGGTACAAACATATGATTCAAATTAAAATTATGTAATATGAGACATATAGACCTCAATTTTTTAACAAGGCAACATCACATTCAAAAATTGATTGGAAGCATTTGTAATCCCACCTGAGAACATTGGGCCATATAAGCTCCTTTTGCAGGGTTCGAATACTTGTTTTACGATTTGCTGGGGATCCCCTGGCATTGCTTTTGTGAGGCAGACACCTCAGTTTTTGGCTGCAACACGTACCTCACACAAATTTGTAATAATCGTCACCTGTACTGTACTAGCTATAGAAGCATTGATAGTTCTCCCTTACTGTTGGGACCAAATTTAAAGCTGGTAAGAGCTATTGTATATTACCCCATGGACTTTACCACCTCACACTCTCTAAAACCCAGGGGAAACTTGCCAATAACAATAAATACTAAGGACTCAGAACAACTTACCTGTATCTATGCATGCATGCTTACAACATGTGCTGCTAGAAAGTGGCAAAGTTTGCGCCTGTCTGCTTTTAGCAAGGCTCGAGAGCTATCAATTTTGTCCACTAGTGATGCTCCATTTTTATCTTCTGAGAGGATCTTTTACTCAAGCTGCTTCGAGGAATTAAAAAGGAAAATATATTCATTATGATTCCTGATCTCAATTTCATTTTATCAGCTTACACAAAGAGCCCTTTGTTGAGCATTTGACACTGACATTAACAGTTTTCTAACTTCATGAGAATTTAAGGCATGTGGGTTTTAAAGGGCAAATCTTCTCATCCCAGACACTTCCAATCCCTCTACTATGCAACTTTTAGCTCCTCCCACAACTGTATAAAGTTCCTCCTCGTGTAGACACAAACCTGTTTTATTGCTTCAAGGCCATGTCCTGCATGGGTAAGCATTCAAGGCTATATTGTGTAATCCAAACACTCCCTCTACATTGTGTGGAATGTGAGCTACACTGCATCTTTCGAATTTTCAAACTTTGCTGTCAATCAAAGAGCAGTGACTAACTGAGAATTTTGGTACCCCTATACTAAAAATGTACTTTTGGGGTAATGTGTATGTAGCTTGAAATTAAATGACATTCATTTTTAGTCTTTGACTAAATGACCTCCAAGCATACTGTTAGACTCAACATTTCACGTCATTGAAAGGAACAGCACTTATCAGTGTAGAGTAACCTTTCTCAAAAATGTATATCGGCTGATATACTACGGAATTGGTATCAGTAGTATGGCTTATTGTAACATTGATAGGGCTCCATCACTACCTCCTTAATTACCATTACCCCGAATGTGTCAGAAAATGGAAACATGGATAAGTTGGAACAAAGGGACATGATAACTCAAGGAAGAGTCACAGTCTCACAGCGAAGAAGACTGGAATAATCTGCAATTAAATCTGTAACAAACAGTAGACCTACAAAAAGCTGGTCCAGACATAAGAAACAGTGCAATGGAACATGTATCATGCTTTAAAACAAACCAAAAAACCAAGCGTTGTGAGAAATAAGCAATATCATTATTAAAAAGGCTAATTACTGTAATTGTTCTCACCTTGCCTGACCAATACTGTATGATAAATGCACAGTGTAATGTACTTGGAGCATATAAGTACATGTTTCATACATTAAAAATGTACTGGGTGTGAACCGCATACGAAGCTGTTCAAGACCCCCCTCTCGTGTATGCTTCTGCGGAAACAAATAGGTTTTCATCCATAGATTGAGAGGTGAGGTGAAAGCATACTTCCACCTGCCCCACCACATTTTTGACTAAAAGGATCCCTCCCTCCACCACTTCCTATTCCTATGTGTACTGTTGCTGCATGTGTAAGTGTTACTGTGAATTTTTATGACAGGTTTCATATAGTAATAAGGTCAGATGGTGATACTTATCCCCCGTCTATCACTGTAGAACTTTGCACTACCCCAATATTATGTTCTTCTCCTATGAGTATGAGAGTAGAAACTAGTAGGCTATCTTCTCAAAATAATCCAAGCTGTTTATTTTATTCAAAAAAAATTAACTGATTTATATATTATGATCAAATCTCCAAGTTATTGGAAGCCAATATAGGCTACTTTACTTTGATAAATAAACCGACATATATTTTAATTTCTTGGTTCATGTACAAAGTCAAATGGGGGCAAATGAGTGTTCTTAAAAATTTTGTGCATGTTATAAACTCTATTATCCCCTTCTCTGGGGTTAAATAAACAGAAGTGGTTAGGATTTGTGTAATGGCCGAAGCCAAAAATGAGTAGACAAAGTCTTTGTGACAAGTCGAAGACTACTGGTTTTGTCCTTTCTGCACAACAGCAGGGTGACGAATGTAAACGAGTAGGAAGTTGTCAGAATTTCCTGCTATGACACAAATACAGTCCACAGAAGATCCATACACTACGGTAGATCATTATTTCCCACGGAGATTACAGTAGCTTTAAATATACAAAGCTCTCTTACTTACAGCCTAAAGTCCTTCTTGCGTAGAGTCAATTCACACAATCCATAGGCACTTAAAAATACATAAGCACCTCTATAGACTCTTTGCAGATATAATATTTCTCCCAGCTTTCACTGAGCATAGGCTGAGCTTAACTTCTCTGGATTCAACTTCTGCGTCACTTCAGCTTAGCTTCTGTTCTAGTAACTTGTACAAAGAATAATGCCTCCTCAAATCCTCTGGTACAGCAAACAATCAGCAAGTCACTGCTTTGATATTTTCTCTTTGACAACTAGCTGAAATCTGACCCAGAGGCTGGGAGGCTCTCAAATATATACTTCTTAATAATGAATATTCAGGACATTTCGAGAACAGTTAAGATCTTTCTAGTATAAGAACACTCAAGAAAACTCCTGAAAGAAGTTACCAGCATGTAGCAACTATATATAGAACTTCTGGAACATTTCACACCTTTCCAGAGACCATGAGCAAATTCCAGACTTTTCTACATGATTCCGGTGTACAAGTCTATGTATTGAATGCTAGTTCGTTAAATTTCTAGATCTTACACTACAAATTAATTTAAAAATGTACCAGTGAAGATGAAGAAGAGCAGGTTGCATCTATTCAATGAAGGTGCACCGCCTTGTCTAACTCAAAGATCCCCATCATGACAAATATTAATAAACTTAAAAATATATTCCGGATGAAATCCAGTAAAAGTTAACATCAATGTTGGAACTCGTTTGAGGGGGACAAGTTGGACAACTAAACAATTTGACCTCCTCCTATCGCTGTTTTCCCTTCTTAAGTTAACGGGCGGCTCACTCCATGACCAGTTCGCTAGACCCTAGGGCAGGGCTAGGCCACCACGTTCATAATGTTAATTAAGCCTAGGCCTATAGCCTAAGCCTAGATGATTATGTGCTGTATGCCTCGGTTTTTATTCCACGAGGTTATGGGAAAATTTGATTTTCAAAATTTTTCAAATTTGTTTCAAAATCATGGTTTGGGTTACATTTAGGTTAGGGTTACGTGGACTGGGTATATTTGGCCTGTTTTTTCATAATCCGGTGTCGGAATTACAATAAAAGGGTCGAAAAGCTGTCATTTTGGAACTAGTGTGTGGCCTATTTCCAAGAAGCTGATTGTTCAATTGGCATGATTGCCCATAACCTCGTGGAAAGAAAATTGCGTTATAAAGGCCTAGCCTAAGCTGAGCTAACTTCACAGTGAGCCTCGCTTAGAGCTAACGTTAGCGGTTATGAATGCAAAATACTAGAAAGGGGGAAAGAACAAATACCTCCAAAATAAAACTTGTTACCAGCTCATCGAGACCTCATTTGTTAAGCATTCCTCTCCACTTCGGTGCATCCATTTTGGAGATGAAACGTTTTTCGGCAACTTTTAAGCTAGCTTACAGCGCGGGCACTTTGGTCGTCAAAGTTGGCTGTGCTAACTCACACAGTTACACAGTACCTTTGTAACAGTTACTGCATCAATCAGTAAAATCCTCAGTTTTCTTAAACGTTTGGTAAAAATTACCTGGAATATGTACACAGCACCTTTTAGGTAACACAAAAGCAATAGCAATTTTTACCAGCCACTTTTGTAACACTTGGATAGCTCGTAACCGAGGTATTTACTTAAGCTGTGTATTTGTTTCGCTTATTTCAAGTTACTTAACTTTTTTTACTTATCATTCTGTGAGTGTGTATATCTTCGAATGACTGAATTCCATCAAAAAATATCCAGTGTATTAGAAGGTTATACTTATAAAAATGTTTGTCCTAATTTGTGCGTTTACGATGCAACTTTGTATTTTTCTTTCATTTATATTTGAAGGATACAATTCCATTGCAAAAGGAAATTAATGATTTATAACTATAATAAAAGAATGTTGAAGTATATAATACCCTGGAGACAGCTTTCTGTATGTATCCTTGGTTATGCCAAAACGTCATGGTTCCTGACACAAGCTGATCTGATAGAAGTTGGTGGCATCGTTTTTGTAAAATCCATAAAATATGTTAAGAACACTAGCATAAAAATGAGTATTTTGTTTTAAAAGAAATTTCACAATAAGCTTTCCAAGAATTGACAGTTAACACATATTCACCTTTTAAATTGACAAAAGCAGATGACGTTTTGAATAGTTTTTTTTTTCATTTCATTTAAAATTTGTTTGAAAGTATCAGCACGTTTATTTAATTATAATCTAACTTGGATCAGCTTGTTTCCAAACAGTTCTACAGAGTTGATGCTTTTTACAAAACTTTCAATCTGGTTCTCTCCCGATTTGATCCAAAGACCTATAATATGAAAGGCACTCTTTCTGACCCCCATCATCAAAGTATCATTAGTATCCCTAAAAGTGACATATGTCTTTACGGCACACATTTAAGTTACGAAAATCAGATTTAAAAGATACAGCATTGTAAGCTTTCTTTGTGTTGATAAAAATGCAGCAGGAAAATATTGCTACAAGTATTTCTTTCATTTGGTTTTCAAGCGAAACAATTTTATTCCTGTGGAAATGTAAACTTTTTCCACATTTCGCAATCAACGGTTTTAGCTTTTATTAAAGGCAAACAATGTAAATGTACTTGACTAATAGCTTCCCTCATAGGCTACTTAGAGTATAAGCCTTTACTAAAGTCGAACGCAAACGGTCTTTATGCTACCCTCGAATCAGTCATAAACTGATTAAAAATCTGTTTTACGAGAGCCCATTTCGGATCAACCATGGTCAGTAACATCCCTTCTTTTAATGCTATTATTCAGTCACTTTACCTAGATTCACTTATTGGCTACAATTTTACAATGCATGTCCTTTCTTGCAGAGGGTTGCCCAAATGACATAAAAACATATGTATATATTCAAATAATATTATATAAATCATGCTCTGATGAAGCGTTGAAAGTGTGCATATTCGACAACCAACCACTTCTTGACTGATCCTGGGTGAGCTATTTGACAGTGAATGACACATTCTTCAACAGTTCAAGCTTGGTAAATACACTGTATCATTCCTCCCAATTTTCGTATAGAAAAATCAGTGGACTACTTATGGAAGTCTAGTGCTTCTCCGGTATCCGAATTTGACACGTCATTAAACTGGCAAAACATCGCCTAGTTTTCCTGACGTAGGCTATTACCTTCTCCTAAAGGCGGGAGGTAAGTCAATTACTAGTATTGCAAAATCTCACTAAGCAAGCAGTTCGAGACATTACCTAAGAGCATTCCCAGTAGTAGAAGTAGAACAATTGGCACCCGAGGGCCTTCCTTTGTCAACCCGTGCAAGGGTGACTTTCTGGGGCACTCGTGAACGTGGAGGGGGTGAAAACTCTTCTGTTTGAGAAATTTTGATTTTGTGAGGTGTCTTAGATGCAAAATTGTGTCATTTTTGACAATGCTTTGAACTGATTGCACTTTGAACATTTCTCGTTATGTGGGGAATTTGCCCCTTTTTGCTGGTTGTAAGAGAACTGAGTTGTGTCTAAGGATTACCTTCTCTCCCCCCTTTCTCAGTAATTTGTGCTTGTGTAAGATAGCTTTGATGCAAATTTGTGTTATCTTTAGCAAGCTTTCAATTTATTTGATCAGAAATTTTCAGTTAATGAATACGGCCTATTTGTAGCTGGGTGAAAGGGCAGCGGGTGTCACCTGGGGAAAGGGCTGATACCCTTCTCCCCCCCCCCCTTTTTTTAGGTTTTGCCTACGGGTGGTGGGTTAAATGCACAATTTTGTTACCTGTTGCAAAGTATTGGAATGATTGTATGTGTAAGAGTTGCCATTATTAGGTGAATTTTCTTATCTTTGACCGGGTGTCAAGGAAAGTGTGAACAACCCCTTCCCTCTGAGAAATTTGTGAACTGGTTGTATGTTGGACATTCTCTGTAATGTTTCGCCAGTATCATGGCACCTTTCTAAGGCTGGTATCCGACAGGGAAAGTTCACTCCCCATTACCTCTACACCACTTCAAGTGCCACCATTAGTCAGGCGTAGCTTCATCTCATCACTGAAGAAAATTATGTGCCAAATATTACTCCCAGAGTGTCGGAATTTCACCTTTCTAGTTACTTCTGAACATTCTTTTTTAAAGATTTCATGCTTCAAAAGTTTAGACTATTACCTCTCCCAGCCCCTCCCCCAAAAGCTACGTCGCTGGCTTTATAGTAGATACAGAAAACCTAATGTCGAAAGTATCCAAAACGTTTAGGGTAATTTGTTCAGTGAAGCAGATGCAGGTTGATACTTTTTAACCCTAAATAGTTTATATCAAAAAAGGGAATTAACCCTCTGTAAAGTTCCAATAAAAAAAATCAGGCCAGTAATTCTCTTTAGCATACTTTCACTTCTCCGCCAATAGTGTGATAGACTAACCTTATATCCCCCATCCCCCAATCACCCCCTAAAAACATTTCATTGTGCCCTCAAATCTTTACACAAATGAGTCCACAGCCTGACAAGTACTGATTCAAACCGCCTGTCCAAACATGACCTGGTGAATTTTCCACTCACTTAGTCTCCCTCCTACTCTTGTAACCTCAATCTGAAGTGAAGAAAAAACAGTATGGGTTATTGTACAACTAGTATCCGTAGATCTAGCAGCTATTTTAAAACCAAATCTTCTCTCTCCGAAAGTTTTAAGTACCGGACAGACCGAGAACAAAATTCAGAAGAATTATACACTGAGGAAAGCCACACTTCTTTGGCAGAGACTGGTCAGTACGTGGTTCTAATATTTTTATGTTCAAGTGACAATGTAACCTTATGCGAATTCCCAAATGCCGTGCTTATTAATTCAAAGCTGATAGTATCTTCAGCGAATGAAGCAACATATTTTCTTAGCTTTAACTGGTTGTCGCCCTCTGAACTGTCTGAGTAACCATTTTGATTCCTTTCCGAAGGCGAACGGAAACTGTGCAATCACTTTGTCGAGTGTTTGTATATGTTTGTAAGTGTGTTGCTATGTATGTATGTCTGTGATTCTCAGCTTTTAAAAACGATATCTTATGACAACAACGATGCATACTTTCATTTTTTATACAAAGTTGTCATATAAGAAGAAAAACCCCTATTGTTTTTGGTGAAGGTCGAAGGTCATTAGAGCTAACAGTGGTCAAAAACCTAAATCTATGTTAACACGATACCTCAAAGCACAAAGCATTTTTACTTTTCATACTTAAAAGGTGGAAACGTAATGGTCAGTAAAGGGGACAATATCGTTTTTGATAGAGGGCAAAGGTTATCTGAGGTCACCGGAGGTGAAGCTTTGAAAATCTAGAAAATTGCCTGCAAACACGTTACTATGATAGGAATGAAGGATACTTTTCACACTTGTAATATATATATTGGATATTATGAGGAAGAACCGTATTATTTTTGGTGGAGATTAAAGGTCATCTAAGGTCATCAGAGGTGAAACAATGTAAAATTTGTAAGCCGCTTAAAAAAGACGTTATCTCAAGATAGCAGTGATAGATACTTTTCATACTGGCAATGTAGTTTTACAATACTGCGAAGAAGATTGCTGTTGTTTTTGGTAGAGGACAGATGTCATTTGAGGTCACAAGAGGAAAAACCAAATTGTACACACGACATTTAAAGATAGGAATGATGGTTCAGACTTGGTCTATAAATTTGTCATATTGAACGGAAGACCTCTATTGGTATCGGTGGAGGTCCAAGGTCATCTAGGGTCATCAGACGTAAAACTACGAAACTCTTCTAAACTGTTCGTAAACACGGTATTTCAAGAATAGACAGAAGGCCGTACTTCCAAATTGCGTCGTCTCGTGACCAACGAAAAGAAAGCGCTGGATACTTGTACCATTCCATGGATGAAATTTAGATAACAACAGAATTCATCTCACAAGCATAACTCTGATAAACTCTTAACCAGTTTCAATTTTAATTACCTAATGATGGACTTGTGTGAAGGATGTTATGGCCATATTTTAATTAAACCAGACAACCTGAAGGCTTTGTTATTTCTTTCCGAAAGAGGGTGCTTTGTAACACTGAGGTTTATACCTAAAATTTATACTTCTTCAAACCATATCATTTTTAAGATGTTTCAAATCTGAACTCTTCTGACCTCACATAAGCTTTGAACCCCACCAAAAATAAAATAACAAATGAAAAAAGAATGCGTCTTAGCAGGGATGCGTACCCCGGCTATCTGTGAGAGAAACCCAGCCGTAATCCCCATACCATGAAGAAACTCGCTAAGCGTATGGCATTCCTCATCATGATATAGTCACAGCATCTTTTAACACTTGTTTATAATTAGGTAATTCAAATTCGAATTATTACTGTAACAGTTATGCTTTCAAAAAGTAAATATTGTTCTCTATAACTTTTTCACTGGACTAGTACACAAATTGAACCCTAGCTTTTCGCTGGTCACGAAGGCTGGTCACAATTTGGGGATATTGCCCACTGTCTATTTAGTTTACGAGGTTTTAGTAGTTTCACTTCTGATGACCTCAGAAGTGAAACTTCTTCAACCTCCAACAAACCCACAAAAAAGGCCTCTCGCAAGGTAACACATCTATATACCAAGTGTGAAAAGTATACATCATCCCTGTCTTGAAATAGCTTGTTTTTTTTTCAAGTTTTTCGGTGTTTGACCTCTGATGACCTCCAATGACCTCGACTTCCACTGAAATATGATAAAGTTATATACCAAGTATGAAAAGTTTGCATCATTGCTATGTTGAGATATCGCGTTTACACGCACTTTTAAAGAAATTTGAATTTTCACTCCGGTGACCTCAGATAACGTTTGACCTCTACCAACCGATAGGGTCCATGTTCTGACTATAAGGCATCCACATGCCAAGCATGAAAGCATTTATGCTTTCTACCTAGAGATATGGTGTTTACAAGGTGTTCGGTTTTTTACCTTTGTTGACTTCTGTTGACGTTTCGACTTCACCACAAATAATAGGATCTTTCTCTTAATATGAAAATTCTATATTTCAAGTATGAGAGGTATCCATCATTGCTTTCTTCAGATGTCGTGTTTACAAACCAAGCGTCACAAACAGACATACATGATACACACATACATACACTTGCATGATTGCATAGATTCCTTTCTTTGGCAAGTAATCAAAAACCAGGTTTTTATTAAAGTGTATGTTGATCGTGTCACAGCACAGGTTTGAATTCCATGCAAGCACTTATTTTTACAAGTTTGTTATTCAGTTTTTTGTCTTCTGTTACCTACCATACTTGGGATATACATTTTTGATACAGAGAGAAAGAAACCTACTGTTTTGGTAGAGGTCATTGAGGTCACCAGAGGTCAAAAACTGAAAACCTCTGCAATACCATCTCAGGTTAGAAATCATGAATGCTATGCAAACTTGGAATGTGACTGCGTTATACTTAGTCCGTAGGCTGAGGGGGTCCCCGTGTGCATAAGAGGTCCCCTAAGTTTCTCTTCATATTATTGAAGTACATCATGTGGCACATCAAAAAAAGTTTGGGCACACTTTTGGTAACCCGGCAATAATGGAGAAATTGACGTCATACGCCACGCCCATTGACGCTCTATTGGAACCAAAATTTAGGAGTAGGGGAAACATAAATCACTGTATCTTTAGAAGTGTAAGTCACAGAACAACAAAATACCCCTTAACATGTTTGTATTTAAGTACTCTATTCATTCAAACAAACATTTTGCAAATTAGTATGTTAATGAGGTCACCAAAGGTCAAAAGGTCACGAAAATCGGGTACAAGTGAAAATTTGACCGTTGCTCCAAAAATAACCTGTCAAATCATGGATTCATTTATTTTGATATTTTTGATGCATGGAAATGTTAGAAAAGATGCTACTAACTGTTTTGATATGCATTTCAGGCCATTTAATGCCTAACAACATATCATAATATCAACTGAAACATGCCATACAATTTTAAGGCATGATTTTTCTGTAAATTCTAAAGCATGGTGTGGAACCTTGCTTGTACCTCATATCAGCCATTAAAATTTTGCCAAGCTTGTCAATTAAAGAAGTGATTATTCTATTTTGGTCTTAGACTTCAGTCCTTGCAAATAGGTGGCAAAATGTCAAATTTGTTTCGAATTCTCTCACGGCTGTAAAAGAGTGCAGCACAGCCTTATGGGAGAGAGTAAACTTTGATCTAGCCTTGAAGTCTTTGTTTTAATCGAGATAATTGTCTGTCTTTCAGTTTAAGTCTTTACCAAAAGATGCTTTTAAGGTCTTATTCTGATGTTTGGTACCACACAACTTCCTTTGTTTTTAAGAGGAGATGATGCTTTGCATCACAAAAGGAATGTAAAAATTACCAGAATTGCAATATGTCCCCATCCATATGAACTTCGCTAATAACTAAAGGATTGGAAGTATTGCAGAAAGAATACGTCCTGAACTGCGTTAAGGTTATACTCAAACGAAAGACAGAAATGTGAAAAGCTGAAATATACCCTTACTTTTTTGAATGAACGAAGGGAAGTATTTTTATTAATTCCTCTAGTAATTTATTTTTCGAGACTCATAAATAGTGGGCGAGACTGTTTTCTCCCACATTGCAATGCGCCGAGAATTTTTGTGACGTACGACCACTGATGTCATATAAAAATTGACCAACCATAGACGAGCAAATGTTGTCGCCACCGACCGCCATCTTTGTTCGCATAAAGTTTTGACTTGCCTAAGTCGTTCCATAGGCAATTTACACACTAAAACGGCTAGAGGCTAAATTTAGGGATACAAAACTTAGGGTATTTTTTGCAGGAAATTGAAATGAAAGGAAAACAGACAATATTTATTAAACATAATCGTACAAATTTTTGTCCATGCTCAAATTTGTGTCTGAAATGATGCAAAATCATTTTCAAAATATGAAATTTTCACGAGCTTAGGCAACAAGAGCCTAAGGTTACTTTTTATGTAGACTATTCAACAGGGGACCAAACATAAAGGATCAACTAAGTGATTGGGGAGACAGAACAGATGAACGGCAGAACGGCTCAGTTTCTAACCAATTGGTTTAAGTCGGGCTGGCCACGGCCTTTTTTCCAGTTGTGCCTCACTGGCTTGTTTTCCCTAATCCATTGCTTATGCTGAGCACCAAGCACAATGACAGTAGGTTCCTTTTTAAAGTCTTTGGTATGAACCGGCCAGGAGTCGAACCTCAGAACAGATGAAGTATGTCGTAATGCCATCTCTGTGTAAATCTGTGTAAGTCTGTGTAAACTGTACCTTTTTGTGCGCCCCTGCGATTGTAAACAGCAGTGTGGAATCCTTTTTTGTCACTACATAACGGTGCCGTCCTGGGGGAGGGATGTACCCCTCCCCTTTGAGAAATTTTTGTTAATTTAAGGTTGCCTAGATGCAAATGGTGCTATTTTTGGTATATTTTTGGAACTGATCATATATGGCTGGAAAGTATCCATAATTTAGTGAATTCCAATTTTTGGTTAGGTGAAAGAGGAGAGTATATTGTCTTAGAGAAGGGTATGTTGTCAACAACCCTCCTGAAGCCCCCCCCCCCCGCCTTTTGGCTACTTCAAGGTCTTCTATTCGGGGAAAGTTTTTACATAAAAATTCGTGAGTGAAGTCCACAGAAACATTTTTGGACTTTTTCAAAAATTTGCCCTGGCTTCATTGTGCATTATAAAAGGGCATCTAAGGCTGGCAGACACCGGTATAGTGCCTCCTGGAAGCTCTGGATTAATTATATAAAATGGGGCACTCATATGGTGATTGTTGCCTGACATCCAAATGATAGTAAACAGGATGATGCCAGGCATTTGACCACTATGGTATTTTACTAAGTTTGAACGAAAATCCAGACGAACAACTTCCACCAATAGGGAATGGGAGGAAGAGTATAGGTGCAGGGAGGTGATATTAGACCTCCCTGATAGGTAAAGCAAAACGGGTGAAGGCCTAAACAAGCGTGTTTCAGAATGTTTTTTCGTCTTAAGTGTATTTAACAATCACCATCTATACCAGTAATGGCTGCGCGCGAAGCGCTCGGTAATTTTTTTTTGAAAATGTATAAAGGCCAATAAGTATTTTCAACCTTCCACATGCTACAAATTAGATTGAAAGATCCCGTAGGCCCCTACAAAGTTTTGAAAACTGTGTAAGGGCAAATACGTACTTTCAACCTTCCCCATCGTGCCACAAATAAGATTGAAAGATCAAAGATCCCATATTGATGCGAAGTCTAAACAGAGGTTGGAACTTCTGTTTTTCGGAAACGTGTTGTGATCAGAATAGTTGCATGTATTGTAACCTTAATAATGGTCATGAGATGAAGTGAAAACCGCGACGAATGCGCGCGAAGCGTGCCGAAATTTTTCATTAAATAAGATAACCATGACAAAACCTGCATTCATGCTCTGCATCGAGACACTTTCATTTTCCCAACAAACCTATTTGCCAATCAAAAAGCCAGTCTTTTACCTGAGAATTCATAAAAAGCTTTCGACTTCTTCTGTTGCTGTGCTTCTGCAGGAGTTGCAACTGGAAATTATTGATAATAAGGACAAAATTGAGGTAAGGTTTGAAGGAAGCGGAGCGCGCGAAAGTTTTCGATAGTTTGCGAAAGGATTTGCGATAATTCTGATAGTATGAGAACCATTTGTGATAGAAAATGGTTGTAGATCAATCACTCGTTCGAAAACACACCTCAACCTACCTCCTTCAGACATCTATAGCTTAAACGCCTTTGGGGATCATTTTCAGAAAATTTTCCGGCGCCACTGCTCACAGCGTCTTTAATTTGTCAAACGTAGGCGCGTAGCGAAGGTTGCGGCTGCCACCCTGAGCATATTTTTGGTATTTTTTAATGTTTATTTTTACAATATTGCAAGTGTTTCCCCTATTTATATGAGGTAAATAGGCCTGGGAACTGCCATTCCCAGCGACCTGGGAGGCATTTTGGGTCAAAATTTTCTTGCTCTCCGCGCCAACCCATATATATATATATATATATATATATATATATATATATTATATATATATATATATATTATATATATATATATATATATGTATATATATTAATATATATATATATGTATATATTATTAATATAATATATATATATATAATATATATATATATATATATATATAGTCCAACAGAAAGAAAATAAATCAATGCCTCTGACACCAACAGAAATAAAAACAAAAAGAAACGACGACACATGATGCAACTGAAATCTTGTTAAAGAACAAAAATCCACAACAAGCACAGATGGTAAACAAAAAGTGTAGAAGTCATAGAAAAAACTGTACGTTTCGAACCTGCCTAGGCTCTTTGTCAACAGTAAAATGAACCAAGAGGACAGAAAGTCAAGTGCAAGAAAACTCAGCGGTCACGCCTGTATGCCATAACTGAAAGATCCCTATTCAGGCCATATGTGTGGCTGTCGCAGCGAAGGATTAAACGTAACTCCTGTTTCTTGCGTGCTTCTGATGTAGGAAAGCCCGCAAACAAAATAGCAAACTTAAGATCAATCAAGCTATGATTAATTAAAGTGTTCGGCTACGGGGAGTCCCGAACTATTATTACGAACGCTAGCCTTGTGGTTGTTAAATCTAAGACTGAAGGTTGTTGAGGTCTCGCCGATGTACGACACATTGGGGCATCTATCACATAGGAGGAGATAAACCACATTGGAAGAGTTGCAGGAGTAAGGGCCGGTGGATAATTGGATCCCCTTGGGGAGGATAGTAATCCTGGGGTCAGTAATCATATGGTCACATACTTTACAGCGTTTGTTGCCACACGGAAAATTGCCTGTGGATGGGTCTCTATGGGGAGTAAGTTTGCTGTGTACCAAGAGACGGTGTAGACTAGGGGGTTGCCTGAAGGCTGTGACAGGGGGTTCCAGAAAGAGATCCCTGAGGGTGGGGTCAAGGTTCAGATAACGCCAAGAGTCCTTAATGGTTTTCAATAGGGGCGATAATTGAGGACTGTAGGTGACCACAATGGGCAATCTTTTGTTATCAACTTTGGAAACGATAAGTAAGCAGATCACTGCGGTTCATATGGATGACCCTGACAAAATGCTTAAAGATGAGTCTGAAAGGATAACCCCGATTGAGGAAATGACCAGCCAAATCAATCATGTGACGAACCTGTTCTCTGCTGGTGGAGCATATTCGTTTGACCCTAAGAAATTGACTAAAAACAATGGATTGCTTAATGTGAGGGGGATGGAAGCTCTCAAACCGTAAATAAGAGTGACTGTCCGTAGGTTTGGTGAACAAGGTGGTTTCAAGGTGAGAGTTACTGATATACACAGTAGTATCCAGAAAAGGTAAACGAATTTGAGAGAATTCCATGGTAAACTTAATAGTAGAATGAAAAGAATTAATAAATTCTTTGAACGTAAGAAGCTCTTCGTAACTATGTGGCCAAATTAGAAAGATATCATCGATATATCTGACGTAAAAAGAAGGTTTCTTAGGGGCAGTATCCAATAGCGGCCCCTCTAAAGAGGCCATAAAAATATTAGCAAAGCTAGGGGCCATCTTGGTGCCCATAGCGGTACCGTTGACTTGGTGATAAAAATCGTCAAGGAACCGGAAGTAGTTATTTTTAAGTATGAAGCTAATAAGTGAAACTATGTCGTTGGTTTTATTAGAGGGATAACGTTTAAGCAAAAGTTCCCTACAGGCGATAATCCCTTCTTCGTGGGGGATGTTAGTATACAAGGAAGAGACATCAAGGGTGACTAAATAGGACCCATCCTGTTCAAAAGGTACTTCATGTTGGAGTCGTCGGAGGAAGTGAGTGGTGTCTTGAATATAACTAGGTATATAGGTTAACAAGGGCTGTAAAAATCTGTCAACATAGGCAGAAAGGTACTCGGTAGGAGTGTTAATGCCTGAAACTATCGGTCTGCCTGGGGGTATTACATTGTATTTAAGTGCTAAAGAAATGATATTACTATTGTTGATGGGTTTATCAGAATCCGAAACAATATTATCCAACAAAGAATAAATTTTAAGCCACTTGGGCAGTAGGTAAAAATGTCCTGAATTAGGATTAGGAGGTAGTAGGAGTTTAATGTCCTCCTGAGTGTCCTTTCCAAGTTGTCTTGTAAGTGAGTGGATTTTCGTCATAACCTGCTTGGTCTGGTCCGAAGTCTGCCGGGAATAGAATTTTCCGTGGGCTAGTTGTCTGTACGCTTCACGAATATAGTTCTCCCTGGTTTTTAGGACGACAGCGCCTCCTTTATCAGCCGGTTTGATGATGAGGTCTTTATTATGGCTAAGTTCTTTGAGGGCGCTCCGTTCCTGTTTAGAGAGATTATCGGTCTTGGAGGTATGAGCATTATCAATAGTGTTGAGGAAACTCCTAAGATGTTGCTGAACACTGTCCGTAAAGCAGTCTATGTATCGGTTGCGATTAGTTCCGGGCGTCCACTCACGTTTGGGTAACTGCGGATGTGAGAGGGGTTGGGGGGAATCAGATATGCCCTCCGTGTGAGCCCATTCCTTAAGTCTGACCCTCCTATTGAAACGAGAAATGGAAAAACTAAGATCCACATCGTCTGTTTTGGTTATTGGGCAGAACGAAAGTCCTTTGTTCAAAAGGCTTAATTAAGCGTCGGAAAGGGGCTCATCAGTGAGGTTAATGACCTGCTGATTGTTAGGATGGCTGTTTGTGGTGGTGGTCACACTTCGTTCTACTCCAGTTTTAAACAAGTGATTTATGAAGGGGTGCCCCTGTTCCACAAGGCCCGATAACAATATGTTCTCCTTCGATAGTGTACGTAATTTCGCATTCTTTTTGGCAAAACAGCGTCGCACATGAGTGGAGTAAGAGTCTTTTAAAAATCGTTCCACTCCATTAATTTTGCTCTGGGAGTTTAGATGACGTCTACAGTCATTCGTATTGGCGTTGCCCGTTAGTGCCCTCTGCTTCCTGTAGCAGAGTTTAAGGGCTACATTACGAAGCTTCACTGAAGCCTGTTCACAAATTCTCGACGCTTCAGGCAGACCACTGCTAGAGAGGGGATTTTTTAGCCTGAGGCCCTTTGGAACAATGTCCAGTTTCTTGCAACATGTAAGAAAATAAATATCCGACTGGGTTTGCGCTAACTTACGCAGAGTTGTCTCTTGGCTACGACGGTCACGGAGAGCTTGGGCATTAAGGCGAGGTCCAAAGTTCATGATAGAATCCGTGCGTTGGTGTTGCAAATATAGTCCAACAGAAAGAAAATAAATCAATGCCTCTGACACCAACAGAAATAAAAACAAAAAGAATTGACGGCACATGATGCAACTGAAATCTTGTTAAAGAACAAAAATACACAACAAGCACAGATGGTAAACAAAATGTGTAGAAGTCATAGAAAAAACTGTGTTGACAGATTTTTAAAGCCCTTGTTAACCTATATACCTAGTTATATTCAAGACACCACTCACTTCCTCCGACGACTCCAACATGAAGTTCCTTTTGTACAGGATGGGTCCTATTTAGTCACCCTTGATGTCTCTTCCTTGTATACTAACATCCCCCACGAAGAAGGGATTATCGCCTGTAGGGAACTTTTGCTTAAACATTATCCCTCTAATAAAACCAACGACATAGTTTCACTTATTAGCTTCATACTTAAAAATAACTACTTCCGGTTCCTTGACGATTTTTATCACCAAGTTAACGGTACCGCTATGGGCACCAAGATGGCCCCTAGCTTTGCTAATATTTTTATGGCCTCTTTAGAGGGGCTGCTATTGGATACTGCCCCTAAGAAACCTTCTTTTTACGTCAGATATATCGATGATATCTTTCTAATTTGGCCACATAGTTACGAAGAGCTTCTTACGCTCAAAGAATTTATTAATTCTTTTCATTCTACTATTAAGTTTACCATGGAATTCTCTCAAATTCGTTTACCTTTTCTGGATACTACTGTGTATATCAGTAACTCTCACCTTGAAACCACCTTGTTCACCAAACCTACGGACAGTCACTCTTATTTACGGTTTGAGAGCTTCCATCCCCCTCACATTAAGCAATCCATTGTTTTTAGTCAATTTCTTAGGGTCAAACGAATATGCTCCACCAGCAGAGAACAGGTTCGTCACATGATTGATTTGGCTGGTCACTTCCTCAATCGGGGTTATTCCTTTAGACTCATCTTTAAGCATTTTGTCAGGGTCATCCATATGAACCGCAGTGATCTCCTTACTTATCGTAACAAAGTTGATAACAAAAGATTGCCCATTGTGGTCACCTACAGTCCTCAATTATCGCCCCTATTGAAAACCATTAAGGACTCTTGGCGTTATCTGAACCTTGACCCCACCCTCAGGGATCTCTTTCTGGAACCCCCTGTCACAGCCTTCAGGCAACCCCCTAGTCTACACCGTCTCTTGGTACACACCAAACTTACTCCCCATAGAGACCCATCCACAGGCAATTTTCCGTGTGGCAACAAACGCTGTAAAGTATGTGACCATATGATTACTGACCCCAGGATTACTATCCTCCCCAAGGGGATCCAATTATCCACCGGCCCTTACTCCTGCAACTCTTCCAATGTGGTTTATCTCCTCCTATGTGATAGATGCCCCAATGTGTCGTACATCGGCGAGACCTCAACAACCTTCAGACTTAGATTTAACAACCACAAGGCTAGCGTTCGTAATAATAGTTCGGGACTCCCCGTAGCCGAACACTTTAATTTAATTAATCATAGCTTGAATGATCTTAAGTTTGCTATTTTGTTTGCGGGCTTTCCTACATCAGAAGCACGCAAGAAACAGGAGTTACGTTTAATCCTTCGCTGCGACAGCCACATATATGGCCTGAATAGGGATCTTTCAGTTATGGCGTACAGGCGTGACCGCTGAGTTTTCTTGCACTTGACTTTCTGTCCTCTTGGTTCATTTTACTGTTGACAAAGAGCCTAGGCAGGTTCGAAACGTACAGTTTTTTCTATGACTTCTACACTTTTTGTTTACCATCTGTGCTTGTTGTGGATTTTTGTTCTTTAACAAGATTTCAGTTGCATCATGTGTCGTCGTTTCTTTTTGTTTTTATTTCTGTTGGTGTCAGAGGCATTGATTTATTTTCTTTCTGTTGGACTATATTTGCAACACCAACGCACGGATTCTATCATGAACTTTGGACCTCGCCTATATATATATATATATATATATATATATATTCATATATATATATAAATATATATATATATATATTCATATAAGGTCAAAGTACTGCGTAGCACATATGAAGTAGGTAGGTAAAAATGAAGTAGTAAATAGTGCTAAAAGTTTGTGAAAAATTCCACGACGTTTCGGGTTTAAACCCTTCATCAGGTGGCAAAAATGCAACTGATCGTTGACACGGCCAAACGTACAATTTAAAAAAAAATACACAATAAAATTGGGCACGGTAAACCTCGGCTAGGAAAACAGACAGTGTTAAGTGGTTACCACAAGTCAAAATAATGCAGGAATTGCTGCGTTATAACAGTTCAAGTCTAACGTTCAGACCATGTGGGGACAGGGTTCCAAGTTGCATGATTAGGCGGTTTTCGGCAGCTAGGCGGTCATGATCGGAACCTCGACACGAGATGGCCGCCGAAACCATCAAGTCACGGATCGAGCATGTTGACGGGGGATTGAAGTGGGTGGCTACCGGGAACCCTGGGAGGTTCTGTTTGATTGATCTCAGGTGCTCGGTGACTCGGTCAGCAAGACGACGTTTTGTTTCCCCACGTACAGTATATTACAGCGTTTACATACGAGAACGTTAAACAACATTGGCTGAAGTACAGGTAAAATGCTGATGAACGTTAAACCGGTTGTTGTTGGGACCTACAATGGAAAGGTTTTTGTCATAACTGACCAAAGGGCAAGTATTGCATCTCCCACGGTTGCAAGGAAAAGTTCCTGGGGTGTCAGGCACTACTGCTTGAGGTTGAGAGGCACGGACCAAGTGCCTTAGATATGTTCTTTTCAATTCTGAATGCCGTGATGGGGGGATCAGGGAAATGGTCACGGGGTGATGGGTCATGACGGAGGGTCTCTACATTCCTGTAAATGGCACGTACAATGGGGTTACAGATGGGTGAAAGGATAGGACCAAAGGGATACGTCTGGTGGGTGTATGGTCAGTTTTGGGGGCAAGGGCAGAGGCTCTATCAATTCCTTGTATGCGTTTCAGGGCATTGGAGAGCACTCTTTGGGATACTGGCGTTGTTCAAAGAAAGAAATAATCTGCTTTGAAACTTTAGCGAAATCCTGGTCGTCGGAACAAATCCGTCTGGACCGTAATAGTTGTGAGAAAGGAATCTAATTGGTACAAGATCTGGGGTGGTTGGATGGGTACATGAGGTAGTTGGAGAGTCAGTAGGCTTAAAGTGGAGATTGGACTTGATTTGACGGTCGGAGATGGATAGTTCCGTGTCTAAAACACTACTGAGGAGTTGGAAATACAGTGAGTGAATTTCAAAAAACGGGGCAGAACGTTTCAGCAAAGTTAATGAACTTTTCCAAATCGTTTCGAGGACCCACTGCGACCCCAACAATATCGTCAATGTACCTTTTATAAAGTATGGGCTTGATCCCGGGTGTATCGTAAGAAAACTTGCTCCTCAAAGTGGCCCATGGTGAGGCAGGCCACAGAAGGTCCCAGTTTAGTGCCCATAGCTACTCCTTTAATTTGGCGGAAAAAACCGACCATTGAACTGAAAGCAATTTTGTGTGAGGACTAGTTCAGTTAAGCGAAGAAAGGTGGTGGTAGGGATGCTAGGGTCCTGGCGTTGATCAAGGTAATGGCGTATGGCTGCTAAAGCAGCGTGATGGGGGATTGAAGTATAGAGGCTGCTGACATCCATGGTGAATAAAGTACGTTCACTGGGATTCTCAGGAAACTCAAAATTTTGAATTAACCTAAGGAAGTGAGGAGTATCCTGATAAACGAAGGTAGGGTTGAAACTAATGGGGGAAAGTACAGAATCTACGTACTGTGAAATCAGAACCGTGGGGCAGCTGTGGGAAGACACAATGGGACGACCAGGATTATTGGCCTTGTGAATTTTGGGCAGTAGATAGAAATTGGAGATTTGTGGGCAAGGGTGCAGAAGGGCTTTAGCCGATTCAGGAAGATGTTTTTGACTTACAAGGGTAGCTAAGGTTTTCTTGACCAAGGTTTGGATTTCAGAAGTGGGGTCCATCGGCATATATTCATATATATATATATAAATATATATATATATTTATTTATATATATATATATAAATAAATATATATATATATATTTATTTATATATATATATATCTATATGAATCAAGAAAAAGGTTGTTTTGAGGCAAAGTTAGTGGAGGAAATGCGTGAAAAAGGAAGGGTTAAATTTGATATCAATACAGTACTACATAATGAACAATTTTTGTATATGAAATCTGTTCTCAGTTTTCACAAGTTCACCATTGTGTTTAAAATTAGGTCCCAAATCTTGCCCAAAACGATCCTGCTGTGCACAAGGCATAAGTGTGGTTCTGTGTGGGTAAAAGTTTACTAATTTATGACCATTAGTGGGCATGATCAACTATTAAAAAAGATTTAGCTCAGTGAACATTTTTCACATGCACTGCTGGATCATGAGTGTCGCGTGCATGCACCGTTGGACGTCACAGGGCATGCAGAAACGTTCCCTGGAAATATATATATTATTCATACAGTATGACCCTCGAAGTGCCTAGGACCAGCTTTGGCCAGGCCGACGTACGTACATTTTTACTGTCGTAATTTATTTGGGGGTGGGTGGGTGCGGGATTTTGGGGGCGAGATGCACAGTTCATGAGCTTTCCAACTACCTTCCAAAGGCCCAGTAAGGGTAAATAAAACGAATTGACCATTAACAAACTTCTCTTCTGTATGGAAAGCATAAAAACATTGTCAAATATTGCTCAACTAATGTATGTGTGCGTACTACACTGCATGCACAGCATACTATATGCTTAAGTGCAGAATACCCAATTTCTAGATTAATGGAATTTTTCAATTGATATTATGATATGTTGCTAGGAATTAAATGGCCTGAAATGCATATCAAAACAGTTAGTAACATCTTTTCTAATATTTCCATGCATCAAAAATATCAAAATAAATAAATCCATGATTTGACAGGTGATTTTGGAGCAACGGTCAAATTTTCACTTGTACCCGATTTTCGTGACCTTCTGACCTTTGATGACCTCATTAAGATACTAATTTGCAAAATGATTGTTTGAATGAATAGAGTACTTAAATACAAACATGTTAAGGGGTATTTTGTTGTTCTGTGACTTACACTTCTAAAGATACAGTGATTTATGTTTCCCCTACCCCTAAATTTTGGTTCCAATAGAGCGTCAATGGGCGTGGCTTATGACGTCTTCTCTCAATTATTGCCGGGTTACCAAAAATGTACCCAAACTTTTTTGATGTGCCACACGGTGTACTTCAATAATATGAAGAGAAACTTAGGGGACCTCTCATGCACACGGGGACCCCCTCAGCCCGTGGACTAACTTACAAATATAGCCATGTTGTTTACGGGAGAAATCAAAGGTCATCTTAAGTCATTGGCGGAGAAACTACGAAAACTTTATAAAATTCGGTATCTCGTACTTGGATGCCGCATACTAAATACAAGAACATTATGCTTTCGGTGGATGTGAAATTTCATTTGGAGTCACTAGAGATCGTATGATGAAAACCACGTAAACACGATAGATTATAAAGGGCAATTTTCTAGAACGGGTTAAACTGTTAAAGGGCTTACTGCCCAGTGTTGATGAAATGTTAGGGGATTGGAGGGAAAATGTAGGATACCAAAGTAGATGAAAGATTCTAGAGAGAGAAAGACTAGTTTTTTTTTTTTTTTTTTTTTTGTTCGTTTGTTTGTTTTTGTTTTTGTTTTTTTTTCTTTTCTTCTTCTTCTTTTTTAAGTTTTCTTATTAGATGGCTTGTGGCCTGCAGCTTGTTACCTGTACACAAGCCAACGTACTGGGGCTAAGGATGTAAACCTTTCTATGACGGGTACAGAGACTGAATAAAAGACGTTTTACTAGCCCACACTAACGAATGGCGTATGTCTGTTATTGAGTTTCTGGCGTAACGTCACGACTACCACTACAAAAAGTGTTAATTGTGACACTAAGAACCAGTTTGTCCTTTACTAGTGACTCCTCTGGGTTACCAAAATTGCAAGTTTTCGCTAGCATACGTAAATTACCAACATTTTCATCTACTGTCACCCCTCATCCCCCCCCCATCAATATCCCTAGCGTAGGCTTATGTTTAAGAGTGAGTTTACTTAGGGAGCTGTTACCGTAACTACAACAGCCCAATAGGCTACTCACCAAATGCTTTGCAAAAAATGGATCTGAACATTTTAAGCAACAGTAGTATGCATGCTTGGGAATAATTTAAGGTTATCAATCTATTGTTGCAATTTGATGGAATAAATTTCAACCTTTTACATCTTAGCCACGGAATAAGCTATAAAGGTGGAAGATTGGCCAATGAGTTTCTTTTCTCAAAAATTTTGAAATATACTCGTGGGTGATATTTTCAACTTTACGTCACTTCCGAAGCCTAGTTTGCTTTATAATCAGCTTTGTAGCCTTTTCCCATGTACCTGACTGGAGCATGCAATGTAACTCATCTTTCTAGTGTAATGTCAGTCTTGTCAAAGAAGGGTCCATGCAATAGCTGACAGTTGTGGGAAAAGGTCAATACATTCCAAACCTTTAAGCCCTTAGGTTTGTAGCTACCGTCACTTTTTGGCTAAGCTAGAGGGATCGCACCACACGCTGTGCTGCACTGTGCTGTTCTTGCATGGAAAGCAGTTAAACGCAATGGATACAAAAGGGGCCATCACACCTTCGTGGAGCAGAGCAGCCCCGCTATGGCTACGTTTAAGTACTTTCTTTTGTTTATCATTTTTCCAAGAGCTGCACAGATCCGTTGTGATCCCCCTAACAGTATACATCAAGGGTAAAAAATTCCCGGACAATAGAACAGGAGATGTGAAAGGAACAACTAGAAAATACGCGGGTGCAAGCTGCTTTTACCAACACGCAGGGTCTCCTTCTTCAAGCCTGAGCATGAATCTTCTGGGAATTAGTTCCATGGTTAAAGTGTTGCAAAATGTAAACAAATATCTCAAAAGTGTCAGGGATCTCTCATCATCAAAACCAACAGATCGCTGCTCATCAGTCAGTCAGCTGCTTGCTCCATAGGGAGTTGCAACAGATCTGTTACAACTCCCTGTTCCAGGCAGAGGCTGTCGTTTGTTTTTCTTTGCGAAGAACTGAACGAAAACTTCCCCTCCTCAGGGTAATGGGCAGTGTGCTTCTTATCGACCAACAATCGAGTGTTGTATGCAACGTCCATAAAAATTGGAAACTGTGTTGGGAAGAATTAATGGGAGTATTCTAAGAACTTGACCCATACCGTAGTTCTTCATAATAATTTCTTTGCATTCGTGAAATATTTGTTTGGCATGTTATTTATTATCACATCTTGTAGCAGGTTGTTGATTACTGCCAACCAAAATTACATTTGGAAATTTAAATGGATCGTATATACCCATGATCATGGGCAGCTTAGTTTTGGTCAGGGCACTGAATGTATATTTAACTTACCAAAATAAACGCAAGATTGTAAATCATATCGCATAATTGCTCTGTGCAATATACTTACAAGCGACGTTCATTGCCATAGGCCTATAATCCAACTTAAGAGCTTCCTCTTTACCTACGATGATAGTGACCTCTATCGCTGCTATAGTGCAGTCAAGTTTGGGTAACGCATAGAGATAAAAGTAAGGGCGAACGCTAACACAATGCATCCATGCATGTTTAACCGGTGAAGCCACGAAAATTGTGAGGGCGCTTTCGTTGTACGGCAAAAGACCGGTTGATTGATGTCTCTCCGTACGTACAGTGTGCATTCTGCTGCAGAAGTTATAGCTTATTTTATGCGTTTTTCGAAAGATTTGGAGTAATTTTCACAACAGAAATAAGTCATGGTGCCTTAAGTATTTTGTTTTATACTCCTAACTTGAAAACTTGTAGTTTCTTTGCCAATACTTGGGGCAAAAGCAATGACGTGATATTTGTATTACGCGCAGGTGCTCTGTTGCCGTACAGACTGGCCAAATCAATGGCTTCAGTCCAGATCGGCTGACGTCATTCTCCCTTACTTTTATTTCTATGGGGTAACGTCAACTCGTCTTTGTTCATGTTAAATTATGCGAAAGGTACTCGGGTTCACACGTTCGGTTGTTCCGCTTCGTTAGCCCACTATAAGGACCTCAATCAGATATGAGATCCTTCTGAATACATGGAAAGGTAGTAGCATTGTGAAAATTAGTGTCAAAAAGTTTGTTTGAACGGTTGCAAAAAGAAGCGTCATTTAATTCTTTAACTTTGACAGAACGAAAACTAACCTTGGACAGCATTTTGCACAGAAGGCATGCCTGTTGTGCAATAGAGTTTGTGTGACTCTTCTTGTAGGGATATGAACTAAAATTTGTTACAGAAGTGTTCATCCTAGAATAGTGTAAAATTTTTCCGGTCAACTGTAGTTTCAAAAAGATAAAGGTCAGCAAATTGCAAACCCTTTCAACACACGATACCCTTGTGTCACCCCTTTCTTTTGTTGTACTAAGATTTAAACCTTCTCTTTTGTAATATTTGTGTACCAATCGTGGAAAGTTGCAGGTCAATAAAGATTTAGCATTTATTCCATGTTTCCTTGAACAGGCATAGATAAGAAACTGTGGTCCTATGTCTTTTACACAAAGCTTTTTTGTTACCGTATAACTTAAAACATATTGCAATATTTTTTCACTAATGCGTTGTTAGTAAGGGACAATATTAAAGGACTCATCGTAAGACAGGGAGCACTTCTTGCATAGAGGGGCGCCGGGCGGAACCAACGCCGACATCAGCCCGGGGTCAGAAAATTTGGCGTATCATATTTTCTGGATGGCAAGAATCCCCAGCATAATACACAAATTTGTCACTGCAGGCCCGTCTAACACGCTTCTCTGCAGAAGAAAATTTGGCATGCGAAGCGCTCTAAATTGCTTGAAAGACAAATTTAGTAGTTTTCTCCATCGTGGAATGGACATTACTCAATGATCATGGCACGGCCTTTTTCAAAGCTACGGGGAATCAAGGTGAACTCATCATTGCTGTGCGGCGTCAATTTTAAATGCAGGGGCGTACTCAGGTTTTTGGTGTGGGCAAAGTCGACTCATCGTCCCCATTCTTGACCGTCGTCCTGGGGGGGATGGTATAAATTGAATTTTTGCTGCCTCAAAGGGCAAAATGGTGCTATAGTTTGCTTATTTTTATACTAGATCCCACTGTTCTCCACAAGGATTTTAGAGGGGTGGCCCTCCTCCCAGTGAAAATGGCCGTCCCTCAAAAATAGTTGCCGCCCTCCAAAAAATTTATCCGCCCCTCTCCACACTGCTGCCTAAGTATCAGAACAAGAATGAGCAAAATTACCAGTTACGCAACACCATTTGGCGCCATTCATGGTATCGAATCTCAAAATTTTCTCTTCGGCAATAGCCTTCAATGAAGAGGCAAAGCGGCCCGTTCTTGGACAATAATTCTGATCATTGGCATAAAAGAGGACTAAATTTCAGGGCTGTAACCGAGTCCACCTAATCCGAGTCCGAGCCAATTCCGATTCCAGTGACCCCAATTCCGGGCCAATTCCGAGTCCGGTACCACTCGAGTCCAAGCCGAGTCCGAGTCCAGAGGACCCGAGTCCGAGCCGAGTCCGAGTCCATCCCATAAGTAAATGTGCAGTAAAATCCTTGGAAATTGGCAGCGCCGCAGTGTAGAGTGAATACAGTAGCATGAGTGCAGGTACAGGTACCAGCTGGTCATGAGTACGGGTACCAAGCCATGGGCCTGGGGACAGGTATGGGAACCGGGCCATGAGTACAGATGGGGGCCGGTACAGGTACGGGTAACATGTCATGAGCCCGGACACGGGTACTGGTCATGAGTATGTGGTTTTGAGTTTGGGTATGGTATGTATGCCAGGTCGTGAGAAGCTGGTATGGGTGCAAGTCCCGGGTTACGAACTTGAGCACAGACTAGGGGTAACACAACACGAGTATGGACACCGTTACGACTCAAGAACTTTCATACCCAAGTGTAGGTATGAAAGTTCAAACTTGAAGGAATTTAATGAGCACTGGTACAGGATCTGACCAGGTGGTATGGGTGCAGTTACATGGTCATGAGTATAATTATAGGCACCACCAGCTACTATCGTGGGTACAAGAATAATATTAGGTGTACTTAGTAATAAGTTTGGCAGCCACTCTATATGAGTATCATATACAGTATCTGGAATATTTACAAAGTTCTAGAACACAACCACTGCAATGTCTGGTACTCAGGTGCCCTTCTCTGGGGGGCATGCCCACCTCTAAGTTTCTCTTAGCCCCTCAAAAATTGCCCAAATTTCATAAAGGCTAGTAGTGAAGACATACAGATATCCCCAGAAATGTTAGCTTAAAATATATTAAAGCCCAGCTGCAAATTAAATCTCCATATTGTAGCCCCACCCCGCCCCGTCCCACCCCACCCACCGTCCAAAAAAATATGTCGCAACATCCTTACAATTGCGCCTGCTGATGCCTGTACTGACACGTCATCATCTCTATGGTTTGAAGTGAAGTGCAATTTTCATACCTGTTACACTACTTGATTTCAAGTACACAAAACTTACAACTTTGGAAAATTAGTATTGATTATTTTCTGATGCCTATAAAAATATAGCTAATTCGCTGCCATTTTGTGTTATTGAACTTCACACCTTGTAATCCTAAAGGCTGATGGTCAGTGCTTGAATAGCTTAATCAACTTGAACCATGGGCTTGTTGTATGAACCAAGGATGTATTGGAGCAACTACCTACTATTTACAGTACAATCAAAGCCAATTAACAGTTTTTACAACAAAAGCAGTCAGATTTGCTGGGTCTTAGAGATTAAGAGGAGACTATACAAATCTCCAAAGCACTGGAAGATTCAAGGATTCAAGGAAAATACAAACTACACTATAGCTGTATATGTTACCTAAATAATACCTCCAGTTGTGCCTAATCCATTCACTGGTACAATATGTGCCTATTGATTGTTACACACCTTACACAATGCAAACAATGAACATAGGTCTGTGCCTTGCCTTGCAGAACATTGTCAGTGGATCTCCTAAATTCTATTCAAACCATAAAGTTATTATAGGCTCTGAAGGAGGTGACACTTTTTTGCATCCTGTCTTCTGTAACAAATTTTACAAAAAGGCTATACTGTGTAGACTATATATGCTAAGGAAGGCTTAGTATGAAACTGCTACAAATGGGGCAGTTCTTGCATTTGTAAGTTTTATCCAGATAAGATGTAAACATAGAGCAGGATATCAATAGCTTCTGTTGATGTATATGAATTTTGCAGTACTAACTGTACAGATCAGTCATGTGCATGAATGGAGCTTAAATTTAATAAACTTAATTTACTGTAGTTCAAGGACCTTTGTACTTTTGATGAGGGTATGCAGAGGGCAGGTGGTGGCCGGATGGGGATCAACTGGGAGAGTAGGCTATAGGCCTTTACTGATGAGGCCTATATTGCCAACATCACAAATCTTGGTTACAATTAAAGGTAGTCCTCAGATCCAGTTGACCCCAGTTGCACTAGTATATAGACCTACATGATCTGAAGTACAGTGTATGTTGTATCACACAGTAGTAGTAGAATGCACCTGTAGTAAGTCAAGACTATAAATTTGTACATGTAGTACCAGTTCTGCTAGAAAGTTCTGCGTTACATTTAAGTTACGTAGTCGTTCCTTGCTACCTATAGTATACTACAGCAGCTTACCTGGGGAAAACAGTTCATTGACTGGTACTTTTATGGTTCAGTTTTAATCAGTTCATCATCATGTATAGTACTGCAGCATGAACAACTCATCTCCCTCATGGACGACACACGGTGCAGTATGAGTAAGAAGCTTTTTAAAAACTTTTATGTTGAATCTATCTAGCAAGCGCTAATGCTCGTAACCACTTGCCAACAAGACCAGCTGCTGATATGTACTGGACATGTACTGTAGGTCTTTCATGCAGCCAGCATAAGGACTTTGAAGCGCAGTACGTATATTGTTGGGCCTATGCCTAACAGTTAGAACTCATTCTGTTCAAGCTGCAACTGAACTATGTGTGTTGTATACGATTCATTGGTGCAATACATATACACTGCACTATACATGAATGAGTATACATAACTGCAGCTGGTTTTGCATGGGCATTGACAAACATTGTCCTGTTAGCTTTACTAGTGACTAAGGTGTCCATGCAACCTGAAGCCTGCAGTAGCTGCAGAGATAGCTTGCCATATATATCAAAGAGCATGGAGTATAACCAGAGACACTGCAGCCTGCATGCACTTGGCCTTCAAGCCATTTCACTTTACCATGATGACGTTGATAAAAATTTACCTCTGAAGGCCAAACATCATGCTCTAGGTGATTACTGTATTATATTTGATGTGCTTACACAACCCTCCCCATTGTCAGGTTTCAGGTTGCTCCCCCTTCCCCCCACCTTTGGGCACCCTGCCCCCTCAGGCAGTCCTGGCATAATCACTGATAGCCTATTGCACAATTCTCAGACTGCTTTTGAGTTAGTGTAAGTAAACACTATAGGTCTCAGGTAGTCAGTTAGAGGTCAGTGAGCACCCCCCACTACCTGTACATACACCCCATCAAAAGAGATATGTTCAAAAATGCTGCCAGACTCTGACTCAACTCTGACTCGGACACAGCTTGGTCTCGAGGCCTTCAGGACTCTGACTTGGATTCTGACCATCAACTCAGACCTTGCTCAGACTTGGGACAGGTGGACTTGGCTCCAATTCCATTAACTTCACATCTTGCAGACTAGTGGTCACTGCTTGAATGGATAAATCAGTTTAAGTTGAATAACCTGAAGGAATGTGTCAGTTCTTCAATCAAAGAATTTCTGTAGCTGGGTAATGACAATGGTTAATGCCACTGTTGCCATTACAGGAACTAGGCATGATACTATGGAACGCGAATTACGCAAAGTTCGTCAATAACGGCGTAATCGTTAGTAACAGTGGCGTATATTGAGTTAATAACGGCGTGATTTTCAACAACAGCGTGGTAAACGTTGGTAATGACGGCCTGATTTTAAGAAACAACTTGGTTAATATCGGCAACAATGGTGTAACTTTATGTAACAAGGCGGTAAAGTAGTTAACAGCGGCGTGTTACGAAGTGGCCTCGTACAGCAAGAGGTTAACAACGGCGTAATCCTTATCAATAGCGAGCTAAATGTCTTTAACGACCTTTCCGCGTTCAACGGGCTGATTGTAAGTAACCATGTAATATGAGTTAACAACGTGAAAGCAGTCAATGGCGCTGTTTCAGTCAACGCAAATGCGATTAACGACGATGTAAATGGGAGCAACAACACGATTGGTAGTAGGCTAAGTCAATGAGCCTATACAGGGAGCTAGAAGACAGCTTCATGCTCAATGTTCATGGAGCCGGAAGACAGCTACATGCTCAATGTTTCATGGCGCTTGTACTTAAGTTGCTGGAAGAGTGGATGTTTTTTTATCGCAGTGCATTTGAGGATTTTATTGAAGCTTGTACAAAGTCATGTACAGATAGAAGGCTTATCAGACTCAGAGCTAGAGGTGTGCACGAAAAATTTTGCTTGAAGAATAAATACAGCATGGCCTAACGAGATCCGTCTGGGATCGGGTAAAGGATCAAAATAATGCCCCCTTCCCTCCGATAGGTGGCGTCACCAGACTTTTTTATTCTGGGGGAGGACAAGGTGGCACAACAGTTCGACGAAGGGGCACAACTAGATAGTGGCCGGGTGCAGTATGTTGTGTGATCGCCGGCCTGGGGGAGGGGTGTAAGGGGAGGGTGTGTCCCCCTCCCCTTTAAATTTTTTTTTTTTTTTTTTGCTTTTTTAAAGAGCGTAGATGCAAAATGGTGCGAGATTGTAGACTTTTTTTAATTAACCTTGGAGGTTTAGTAATGGTGGTTTATTGGGGAAATTTTTTTATCCTTCAGTGGAAATACCTTTTCATTGGAAATGTTTTTTTTGGGGGGGGGGGGCTTGATGAGAGGGAGTGGTTAAAGGGTGTTCTTTTCCCCCTTGAGACATTTGTATGCACGTAAGATTGCTAAGAACAAAAGTAAAATGGTGATACTGTACAGTACTATAACTTTTTAGCAAACTTTTTCATGTTTTGTGTGTGCGTGTGTGGGGGGGAGTGTCCCCCTCCCCCTGAGAAATTTTTGAATATTTTGATCACCCTCAGATGCAATCTGGTGCACTATTTAGCATCATTTGAAGTCTTTTTTTTTTTCATTCCAAAAAATAGAGTTAAAAAAGTTCGGCGCGAGCAGGAGGGTCTGGACTCCCTCTGGACACGCGCCTGCAACTTAAACAGAACGCGACCATTAGTCGGCGCATACATTACAAAGAAGAAAAAAGATTGCCAGAAACGGGACTTCCAATGGCTTTTAAGAAAATTCATACATTATTTATAGCCTATTTTATTTAGTCACTGAGTGAGGTCATTTTATAGTATCCCCTTCCCTCCCCGTCTGCTTAACATTAGGCAGTGACTTCCACCAGTGATGTACCCAGGATTTTGGACTGGGGAGCTAAGGATTGTGGGAAGAATATTTAAGCGGAGCGCCACCATTGGTTGGCGCGGAGCGTTCCAGAAAATTAGTATGGATAAATTCCCCCAGATTACCGGAAATCGCCCTCCTCAGGCTCTGCTATTAAGCTCCTAGGAACGGTATTTTCAGTATTTTCTAGGATGGAAAACCAATCTTCTTAAAACTGTTGGCAGATTGTCAAAATATGGTGATGTCTGCCCCTCAATATACAAAGTATGGTAAAATTTTTACAATTTTCTGACTGTTATGTGTTACCAGTACGTTATAGTAAAGAGCAATTTGCCACACTTCCTTACCTCTGGTGGCTTAAATATAAGCCTACAATATTTTCAGCTTACTAAAAAAAAAAAAAAGAGCTCGTTGGAACCCTCTCCCCTCCTTCCTTTGGTACGCTACTGGTTTCAAGAATTCCAGAAAAAGGGACCAAAGGGGGGGGGCAAATGAGCTGACTAGGGGGCCGTGCAGGGGACGGGGGGGGGCACGGCCCTCCAGTATGTATGTTAAACAAGGTCCTGTATGGAACCACTGCTACCGCACTTCGTTACTGTTCAATTGGCTACAGTGCATGTGTGATCACAGCAGAAAAAAAAAAAAAAGTCATTGGTGCTCTTGACTTGAAATTACTGTGATTGCAGGTAACTGTTTGCCTACGTACGTTGTGCATGGGCGTTACGGACCATTATCTCAGCCCAGTGTTGTAACTAGTCACTCAATTTTGCAGTCGAGTCGAGTCATTTACTACTTTCAATGTGACTCGAGTCGAGTCAGTGACTCGAGTCATTGTATTATTTCAATGAGTAAAATTATGATACAATTGCTTGAGTCATTTCCCTTTTGAAAATTAGTGACTCGAGTCATGACTCGTTACAACACTGTCTCAGCCTCCATCTGAAGTTTGCGAAAGGTATAGTGGGCTTACACATTTAACAAAATATTAATTTTGCAACATTAAGTTTTAATGTTTTGGGAAATTTCAAAATTAGGGACATTTTTATAAATCGGGGACACTTTTTAATCGGGCACGGAACGTCTGGTCACCTTACCGTAGCTGCGCCAATGCCACTAACTAAAATTATATGAAGTTCATTGAGACTGAGAGAAACGAGATCTTAAAAATCCCACTTATTATTGTATTAGGCCTATTCTTCTATAGCCTGTGCTACCATATGTAGGGCGCAGCCCCTGCTCCCCGACGGACCGCTCAACTCCCAAATGGCTCCCGTCGGTGGCCTTAAATTTAGGTTTTTACCGTACTGAGGCATAGGGATCTATACCCACCCTTCGAAGAGCCCCGAATTATTGCATGCTTTGACCAAATTCTCAGGCTCTTCTTATTTTGAAGCGCCCCTACGGGTCAATCTCGCCAAGGGTCTGAAACGTAGCCTACGTCCCCTGGCACCCAGCTAAGAAAAGCTTTTTACTCCCGCGAATGAACAGTATAGTTTACTTCACCCTTTCATTTGAGACCAAACCATGCGCTAAACGTTTTGCCGCCATATGGCATATGCTTCTTTGTTCTTTAACGTGGACTTTGAATTTCGCAATTTCCCTAGGAACATATTCGGACCTTCCTCATCGATCAGGTTCTTTCATTGCTTGGACTCACTATCTCTGGATTGAAAAAAAAAATCGTTCACTAGGATTCTAGCATTTCGAATTTACTTTGCGCGCCTTTTTTATTTTTCATCCTGTCAAGCATTGGTCCGGCCGATACGGAGTCATTCCGCCTCGCCTCCACATCAGCCACATATCGCCAATACGGTAAGTAACAGCGCCATTGAAGTTTGCGTTGTTGATGCGAATCGTGTTGTTGCTTCCGTTTACATCGCCGTTGATTGAATTTGCCTTGACTGCAACAGCGCCATTGACTGCTTTCACGTTGTTAACTGCTTTCTGACGTGTTGAATTACAATCAGCCTGTTGAACGCGAAAAGGTCGTTAACGACATTTAGCTCGTTATTGAAAAGGATTACGCCGTTGTTACTTCGTATCACGCCACTGTTAACCACTCGTACCGCGTTTTACTTAAAGTTACGCCGTTATTACCAATACAACCACGTTGTTTCTTACAATCAGGCCGTTATTACCAACATTTACCACGCTGTTGTTGATAATCACGCCGTTATTAACTCAATGTATGCCGCTGTTACTAACGATTACGCCGTTATTGACGAACTTTGCGTAATTCGCGTTCCATATGATACAAGTTCAACCAGGCATGTATCATGCAGCACTTTTCCAACTAACTTAGAGGGCCATTTCTGTTAAAACCTCTTCTTTACAGTATTTCATACATTCTTGAATATTTAGTTCATTGGTTACAAGACCAGACCAATTAATTTTCCCGTGTACATCTGGCTAGCCTGGAGTCCCAGCGGGACTTAGCAAATCCTTTTCCCAAGAAAAAGCCCTTGCCCTGCCTACAAAATTCCAACCTGAGTAAGTTTCAACCCCAGCTGATTCTCAATAAATAACTCCCATGTCCCCACTGTTGCAAACGTACCCAGGGACACTTTTCCCAGACAGTAGGCTGATAGCCCAGTGGTAAATGTGAGCTAATATGCTAGGGGGCATCAAATTTTCACTTAAGTGGACTCGGCTGGACTCGGCTCCGAGTCCAGTTGCAGCCCATTCCGGGCCAATTCCGATTCCAGGACCTCCCATTCCGGGCCAATTCCGAGTCCAGAAAAAACTGGACTCGTCCGGAATTGAGTCCGAGTCCGGACTCGGGTGTTACAGCCCTGCTAAATTTTCAGACATATAAAGCTCATCTCTGAAATCCCTCCTCTCTCGCTTCATAAAAAGCTAAACTAGCCAAATGATCGTGCTTCCAAAAGAGCACAATAAGATCTCACAAAATTTAGAACAGTAGAAAGGGAATTTTCGGCTATACGTAGCCATTTAAAAGCCCAGAACCTTTGAAGCAAGCGAAAGCACTCCTTAAAGACTTCTAACCCTCTTCGACAGGAAACTGTCGAATTCCGAAGCAACTCAGTGCCTGATAAAAGGGTTAAAGTTCATTACAATCCAAGAGAAGCTAAGACTCTGCGAATTACTCAAGCCATTAAAAGGCCGCAAAACGTACGTATGAAAATTCGCTACTCCGTGCATATAAGCAAATGCTGCTAATGCTTCAAATGCTGGTGGTTTCTGTTGGTGGTAACAAAGACTCCATGAAGCCGTGCCGGAGCTGCAGTGTCCTCGCTGGTCGAGGGATTCGGTCTGGTGTTATGGGCGATTTCGGTAGTTTGTGTTGTTGGTGTTCGGTTTTTTGGTTGTTGGCCATATGTAAGTGATCCTTTCGCCGGTCTGGCCGTGTCCGTTTTTAGCACGTAAAAAGCAATGCTTCTGACAGGGTTCCGCCTGATGTACACCGTTACTCAACAAAGGAACCACCCATGAACTTTCGAACTTAGTGGCATAAATTGAATTTTAAAATTCTTTTCTTCCCAAAAGTTGTTTATGGAAGTCCTGCCAACTGGGGTAACTTACCTAGATTTGAAAATCATGAAAAAAGGAAACAGCCTCGTGGGCGACGGGTCAACACAAAGTCTACATCCTAGCTCACTGTTACCTTTCAGTAACCCGATCGATATTTTTGCACAATTCGCCACCACCCACAAAGGCTTCACAAAGGCACAATACGGCAATACGCCTAGACTGTGCAGCGAAAGAAACAGGATTCCATTCAGAGAGGAATGTTTAGAATTAAGCACGTAGAAGGAAGTCAGCCCGGCTATTAAAGGTATTGAGGCTACAAACGAAGGGCGCACCTACGTGTACTATACCCCCAAAAGGTTAAGAAGTGCCACTACTTAGGCTCAAAGCCACGCATACCCAAATATCTTAGAACAAGGCATTTGAAAGCAAGCTTGAGAAGCACAGGGATGTTATTTTGCGTACATTCGCATCAATCCCGGCGTTTGTTTCCCGACCGTTTTTTCCCCTATCAGAGGACACTAAATCTAAAAGATTTACTTGTGTAATCAAGTTTTACTGCAGAGTCGGACGAAACAGGAGGGTACGACGATACTTTATTGCATGCGCTCATAGCTGCATTCTGAATCTCATGACGAACTTAGCCAATGTTTGACGAAGTTCCGCCGGTGCATTATGGCCAATGGAAACCTCGAATCAACGATAATTTCACACCTTCTCGAACACTTTGCTTCACTTGTTCTGTTAATCCGTTTCTTCCTAGTTTTCAATATCATGAAAAGATCACATTTGCGAAGCCAATATTCCCCAATTACCCTCCCCTAGGCCTCTACCCCCCCCCCCCCACACACACACACACACTTCGCCCGCCAAGTACCCATCCCTCCCTCCTCTCGCTGTTTTTCTTTTTTATTTATTTTTTGCTCTCCTTCATTTTTTCAACATCGCCCATCGCGTCCCCAAAATTTCTGTGGAGGCACTCTACCCCTATGCCCCCTGCTGGTTACGCCACTGTTTAAATGCTTCAGAAATGATGTAATCAGGCCACATCAGGCCCTGTTAGAGCTTTTGGTATCCGGACCTCCATGGTCATGTCGAAAATAACCATTGAAATAATAATGATGATGATGATGATGATGATGATGATGATGATGATGATGATGATGATGATGATGATGATGATGATGATGATGATGATGATGATGATGATGATGATGATGATGATGATGATGATGATGATGATGATGATGATGATGATGATGATGATGATGATGATGATGATGATGATGATGATGATGATGATGATGATGATGATGATGATGATGATGATGATGATGATGATGATGATGATGATGATGATGATGATGATGATGATGATGATGATGATGATGATGATGATGATGATGATGATGATGATGATGATGATGATAATAATAATAATAATAATAATAATAATAATAATAATAAAAGTGGAAGTAGAACGAAGAAACGAAGCGAAGACCTTAAAATTTGACGCTAAAGTTTGTTGAAAGGAAATAAATACATAACTTGTTGACGTATCTTTCTTCTTACATAGAGTTACCGATTACAATGTTTATTCAAATTCAGGACCGGATTTATAAGTGTGGGGCCCCATGAACACTCATGGGGCTGCAACGACAAGATATGATGGATAGACACTGAAACATACCTCTTCAAGTAGGTCAATAGCATACAGATACCACGCTTCCCAATAAACGAAAACCAAAAATATGATAGCCTACGTTGTGGGGTCCCATTGTGTCTTCCCATAGCCCTAAAAGGATATGGTATCTTACTTTGTGAACCCCATTATGTGGAGCCCCTGGACACGTGCCCTGTAGCCCATGCTTCAATCCAGTACTGTTCAGATGGAGGTCTAAGGAGGGAGCGTGTAAGACCAGTGACGTAGCTAGATATTGGGGGGGGGGGGGCAAAAGCAAAAAATTTCCGACAGATTATTACCTTGAAGTAATGGTGTACTATCTAAGGGTAGCGCCACCATCATCTGGTGTGTAGCGCGCGGAAAAAATTAGATTAAAATATCTCCGAGGTTGCCTTAAATTACACTTCCAGGCCTTGTCAGTAACAATTTCCTTGTGTAATTCTGCTTAAAAACATAAGAAGTGTTGTAAGTGTTTCAAATAGTTTTTATTTATTTCCAACAGAGACTAAAATTTCCGACAGAGGCCTTCGGAGGCTTTGTGGGGCGCGACCGCCCCCACCCCCCTCTAGCTACGCCACTGTGTAAGACCCCCGCAGTTGGTGTCGAAGATAAAATTGCTAGCTTTTTCCTGTTTCGAAATGTTCTTTGAAAATTGATAGGAAAGAGTATTAATTTTGACGTTTTGGAAAAGTGGTAACTAGAGCCAGAGTGAAGTGTGGACGTGGTACTCAATTTCACTTGAACAAAGTCCAACGTTTAAGCTGTATGGCGCCATTTCCCAGCATATCTTTTCAAAGATCATAATATTCTCTCATTCCGGGTACATGAAACAAGTTATATGTAACTGGGAAATCCTTAGATAAAAAAACGGAACGTAAATACCTTAACAACCCACGAAAGTTTGAAAAGGATGCACGGAAACTATAATTTAGTATGACACAGGTTAAAGTAAATATGCTCTTTTAACGGGGGGCGAAACCTAGAAAGAAAATTTGCCACTCCCCTAAACATTTTCACGCTGGCATTGTCTTAACACAGTTTTACACGTATCCCCCAGTCACCCCTGGTTGCCATCTCGCCCTTCCCCTCTTCAAGTACCTTGTCTGACCACCGGTCTGGGGCAAATAGGGCTAAATGTGATCAGAAAATGCATTTAATTGCCGAAAGCCGAAAGGAGATATAGTGAACGGCAATATCTTCGGATGTATGCACAAGCTTTTCCTGAAAATATTATTACATGAGAACTGCCAAGACATTCAGTGTAAGCACACTTCAGTAAAACCTGCCAACTGAACTACATTCAAACTTGAAGAATTCATGACGAGTGCTCTCAGTAGTCCTAACCAGACTCTTTGCAAAAGTAGAAATAAATAGCCTAATGGTGAAGGACATAGAGGTAGGAACTTAGGCTGGGGGCTCGGGGTCAAAATGTGGAGGTGGACGTATGCTTTCGCCACCCCATTCAAGTACGAAAATCCTTTATTTGTTTCCTCCATACAAAATGTCAAAAAATTTCAGAAGGTTTTCTTAAACTTTGCACACTATTTTACAACAGTGCACCTAAGGACCCTGAAATATTCAAAAATTTCAAAAATGGGAGGGAGATGCCTCTCCATTCAGACCCTCTCCAGGATGGAGAGCGCTCCGAGGCGGCCCGACACGATATTCATTTCCCTTCCCCAGCTACAACAAAGCACTTTATATGAGCCTGGTGGAGACTGAGGAAATTTTAAGATTGGCCTAAATTCACCACTTGACTGAGGAAAAATTACGCACTTAGTGACTACCATGGAACATTTCAAATTCTCTTCGCCTAAGTCCGTCATTATTTTCTTCTACCAAGATGAGGTTATAATTGGGAACGAAAATATTACAGCCATGCCATAGTGTCCACTGAGCAAAGTTAATCGTATGACTTTGCGACCATAGCTGATAATTTTATATAGAGACCGTCGTATACGTATTAGTACTTGCGTATCCAAAATCCGTATTCCGTTGACATACAGACGCTATACAGGAGCCATCTTGTAAAAATATGTGTGATGTCCGTCTTCTCATGGGAAGGAATGAAATAGTTTGGCGAAATGTAAAACTGGTGAATACAATGTACAACCATGGTAAGATTGGAATGCAGCGATGATGTTTCAACTGTCTCTCCGAAATGAGAAGGTGTTAAGATGATGATTTACACCCCAAAATTTCTCCGAAAACTTTTCGGAAATGTGGGTGGCTTATTCCATAAATGAAAGGGTTCACTACGCTATTTGTTGAAACAAAGAGTCTGGTAAACGCTCCTATCCGACAGTCTGTAAAATTGCAGATTGTATGAGGTAGGTAACAAACGAGAAATGCACAGAAGATATAGAACATATTCCTTGTAATCTTCAACTGGCGTTGAAATGCATCATGGCTTCGTCTAATGGGAGCGTATTCATCTGATGTTTCGGGGCTACAGTAGAGGAGAACAACAAAAAGGAGTGAAAGTAAAGACTAACGGCCTGTCTACACGATCATATATTTGTCCATGAACATCGTCATACAAATGTTGGAACATTTGTTGACAAGATGAAACATGCAGTGCCCATACATGTTGGAGGTTATAGGTTAGATGGAATTTAACGACACACCAACACGAATATGTTATGTAGTGTCAACTAGAGAAAAAGTTAAGTTCAAATACGGTTTCAAATATGGTTCAGGTTTGGTTTCAAATACGGTTCAAATCGGTTTAAGTCCTCCCCTTTAGTCGCCTCTTACGACAGGCGGGGAATACCGTGGGAATATTCTACAACCCCCAGCCCACAGGGGGGATGGAAGTTGTGGGAAAGCTGTCCACACGATCATATATTTGTGCATAAGCATCGTCTTACATACGCATCGTATGATAGTGTGGAAGAAGCTTAGAGGATGAGTGCAAAAGTTTTACTTCTTAGAAAAATTTCACAAAAACCACACGTAGTTCATAAGTGCAAATCAACAAGCCTATGCTTCAAATCAAAAAATGAGTGCGGTCTATAGTACGGTAACAACTGGCGGAGATTTTTGTGAAAAAGTGGGCGGAATAAAGAGACAAGCTTTTACTGTGTTAAAGTTTGAAAGTCGATGGGGGCATCTTCAAAAAGTGGAGGTATCGTCTCTCTGGCCCCCGGGATTTCGCGTATGACGGTAATTTTCTCCCAATTGAAAGTCAGTATATTTCTTTACCAGGTATATCAACAATTTAGGAGGATAAGTACGCGGATCCCTTACTGTGATGTTTGTTTAGACCAAGGGTTCTGAAGTGTTCTTGGCTGCGAGCCGCATTCCCTTGAATCTATGCTTTATCACTGTTGTAGTAGTCAGCTGGGCGAATCCTGGAATTGTAGAAAGTAGCTTATTCTTGAATACGAAGACACACATTAAGAGCCGGATGTGTCTGCACAGCAGGCAGTGGCGGTTCTGCGAGTTTCCAATTTGGGCAGTTTCGTTTCTTAATGGGGCGCCATACGGGATCACAACCGACCTAAGCCCAACCACGGTGGGGGATGAGGTGAGATAATTTGACATTCTAAACGCGCTTACTAGCAGGAAAACGCACTCTAGAACGCAAATTTGCCTCTAATGCTTGTGTTGCTAGTATGAGGAGAAGACGTAGTATCCCAACTGCTGTATATTGTGGGAAACTGGGCACTTACAACGGGAATTTATCATTAGAACTCTGCGTCTGCCATGCATGGGTTACCAGTGCGGAAGGAAATTTGGCATCCCAAACCCTCTAGATTGGAGAAAATCCCACTTTAAGCATAAAGTTGTAATCACACTTTTGTGTCAACCATGTTTGAATCACCAGTAGGAGTAGGCGGGGGAAAATGTGGCATCTAACTGCTTTAGATTGCAGTCACGAAATTGCAAGTAAATTTGTTCTGGCTCCTCGAATATTGGATGTCACGGGCCCGCTCATTGAGAACCTAGCGTTTAGACATTTGACCATGTTTGTGTATAAGAATATTTCAATACACACACACACACCCGCACACACACCCACACACACACACACACACCAAGCGTTTAGTACTATAAAGATGGAGTTGTGTGCAAAAGGAAAACTTTTGACAGCGCATGTAATATAGGCCAGCCGATATTGACCTATGACGAGTAGAAACTTATCAGGGGCAAACCTTTCCCGAAATCCGTAAACTTAAATTCACATAGGTGTTTGTCATGTACAAATGCAACGTTTATGGAGTTTTCGTATAAAATTGGAATAGTAGAGTAAAATCATTTGCCGAGCTCAGTTATTTTTAATATTTTGGCAATCAATAACGAGCCTCAAATCCTGCTAACAGACGCAGACCCTATCCATGGAAACAATGTGACCATATGCAGACAGCCACATCATTGTTAGTGTACAGTGATCCAGATAACATGTTTGAGAAAGCAAAATTTTAACAAAGGCACAATTCAATGGAATAGTAAGCAGTTATTGTTAAGGGACTTTGTCTACAAATGACTCAATCAATCGAAGAGGCCTTGAATTGTCAGGTTCAGTGACTAATCGTCCAATTCACTTAAGGTGATGACTTAATTTGGAAAGAAAAAAGTCCCTTGTGAAATTAATTCTTAGTAATGATTACATTCATCACCGCTTCATGAATCACCCATACCAATGAAATCGCATACACCCTTAGCTAACGAGACACCTCCCAATGAATAATGTCTAACAGCCCCACCTATATCCATTGTCCAGTTAAGTAATACTGTAGGTTACTGTAATCGACCAAAGAAAGGACAAAGTAGCTATTATCTGAAACTTCACGTGACAAAAATTGGTATAATAATGCTTGACCGGTTGATTGATTATATTAACAGATAGCATTCTAGCAGAGCCTATTTACGTAAATAATGAAATGAAATAACTTGCCTTCCCGATGAGTACAACGTGAGGGTCAGGGACTGTTTGCTCATCCGTCGATTGTGCCTCAACACTTTAATAAATATTCCAATGTAAGATACCATGATTATGGAGAGAGGAATGGGAAAGTAACCGTAGATCAACAAATTATCGTACAGTGCTGAACTTGCAACCGTAGTCTTTGGTCGACAGTTGTGGTTTAGTCCGTCAAAGGCGAGTTTTCCGATGTCAAGCGCAACTGGGGGAAACACCGCAATAAGGACTGGGCAGATCCAAAGAAACGTTACCCATACGGTGAATACCTTAGGTTTGAATATGTCCCTGTAGTACTTCATAGGACTCAAAATAAGAACAAATCTGTTAATAGCAATGGACGCTAAAGTGTAAATACTGCAGCCTATGGTAGTGTGTGCGATGGCCAGGGCAACGAAACACATGGTGTCCAAGTAAGGTCTGTAGTCTGCAAAGCCAGCTATCACAAAGGAAGGGAAAACCAAGGATGTTAGAAGATCTGCCACAGCAAGGTTGACGATGAATACATTCGAGGTGGTCTGGAGGGACTTTGAAAAGGCGACAGCTATCAGAACGAGACCATTTCCAGCGATTCCAACCACAGAAAGAAGTGCATAGCCAACTCCAAGTCCAATAGCCTCGGGACTGTAAGCTGAAGAGGTCCCATTTGTGTTTGATGAGTTCACGAAAGAATCCATTACTCTTAAAATACATACAACATTTGTACAATTTTCGCATGAAGCTTCGTTAGAGTCCGTAGCTTAGTTGACAGTGAGTTAACGTGTCAGTAGAGATTTTGTTCCAGTCGGGCTGTGATTCATTTATGAAGTAGTTCTGTCTCCTTCACCAAACCAAACCGCTCACCTATTTGTACGAAAGTGAAAAACAATCATTGTTGTCATCCAAGTTATTTCTAAGGGTTTTACACTAACCCAAGTAGATTTACTGTGATCATTCAACCGTTACTGTTTCCTTACAAAGTTCTAACCTCACTCCCACTTCATGAATAGGGTGCACTTGCGCGGGCGTTTGTTTAGAGCATGATATAAGTTTTCGCACACTTAACCGGGGTAAGAAAATGGAATATAAATATTAGGTAATTTCGGTCTATATTATTCTCGACCACCTGTGGATTTTCACCAAACCCGTGTTTGGTCCTAACGCAGTTCTTGCATGTTCGTATTTGCAATGATCAATTGGAGCGAATGCCTCCCAAATTAGAACAATTGATACGGGTGTCAGTAACTTTGCTGCATATGGCTATGGGTCTCCAGTGGTGGAGATATTGGGGTAGTTGAGCTTGGAGGGGTTGGGCAATTATGTTTAACAAGTTGTTCCGTTTGATATCTCTCTCTCACTCTCTCTCTGCGGCATTTTATTATCTCATCGTTCCGTGAGGAGGATGAGATATTGTAGTCACTTTGACAGTTGGCTTATATACGGCAATGCCAGCTGAAATAGCAACCGTTGCTTTAGTAACGGTTAATGTTAGTGGTTAGGTACTCCGGGGTGACCGGAAGTCCATGTGTAAGGAAGGGGTTAAAACATGTTTGGGTGGATGCGTGCGTGTGAGTGTGAATGTCCAACATTGCTTTGTAAATCTCTCCTCAACTGTGAAGCCGATTTTCTTCAAATTTGCGCGGTTGGAAGGTAGGAAGGTGGAAAACTTATACCATTTTCACTATCGAGAGTAAAAATCAAAGATCGGAGGTCAAAGGTATAGAAATCTTTTTCCGTATGTATTAGGTTCATTAGTGATTTAAGCTTTTATTTGGTACTGTTATCACATTGAATGATATGTGTGCTACCGATGAGATATGCCACTCCGTGGATTGTCCTCTCTTTTGTTCTCCCCTGACACTCCATATTTTCCTGCTAGATTTTGCTTACCATCAAGTTTTGTCTATCTTCCAATGGGTCAGTTAGCAGTAGGAATAACCAGCGTCTTTGGAAGACCAATGGTCTCCCTCTTTTCCTTTGAATGCACCGATGCAAAAGGCACCATTTGAAGCGTTCGGTCTGGGGTTCGAAAACGACTTGAGCCATAAATTGTGCCAATAAATTTGACAAATTCCTCTCCTGTAGTAAGTTAGCAGAGGACAGTCGCAAGTTACAATTTTCAAATTGAACCACTGATGGTGTTTTAGTTTCCAGCCAAAGACAGCTGTGTTGATAATAATCATTGTGGATATATACTGAGGCTAAACTACATTCCTGATGCGAGTGAGATCAATTGAAATTTAGGCTATGCAAACTCGTTAATGTAGGTTATAAACAAAGTAAACATGTAAAATTCTTCCATTGTATGCAGGAGTTGGAGGAGTGGCTAAAACCTGTCGGAAAACATGACTTCCATTTCTCATTCTTCTTTGAATCTCACAAGACCCGAATATACTTTAGACCTATTCCCAGTAGTGCAACCGAAAGAGGACTGAGGGAACTGCCCCTCCCACTGTTCGTCCCAGGAGGTTTGTCGGTACCTTCACCAAGTTTGTAGGTACATTTTTTGACTCGTACTAGATATAGCGTATTTATTTAAAAGTGATTATAGCACGCTAGGAACGCACTTGTAATCAGTGTTCTACTATTAGATACATACCCTTGATTCTCAAATCCACGCCCTTGGAGCCGCATGCGACCCTCGAACCCTTTCATTGCGGCGTGAACTGATTTCATACTGAAAAGAAAACATCTTCGGCTGGAAAACTAATACCTTAGGACGGTACAAAACCTCATATACCTCAAGTTGAATTTTATCTCAAACTATGTCCTCTGTAGTACTGTTGAAGGAGTGGATAGAGAGGGGCACAACTGGCCGGCGTTTCCTTTCCGTAGTTATATACTGCATTAATTGGTAATGAAATGCTGAAAATTTCATATAACTCATGTTAATGTTTTGAAAAGCCCTTGAAATCTGGGAAATTGCACACAAGCCTTGTATTTTTATGCAAGTTTCTCTGGAATAAGGGGCGTAGGGAAGGTGTTATCTTTGGGGGGGGGGTGTATAGATTATGTTTTGCCGACAGATCTGGTAATGCGTAGCGCAAAAACCGAGCTTTAGCAGGTGGGGTCCAGGGGTAAAACCCCCGGATGCTCTGAGGTTTAAGCATATGTCTGGGTGAAACATTAAGTCTCAGGATGGACATATTTTGGTTCATAATGCACCATCAAATGCAACGATTCCCAATAATTTTAATGTATTAGGCTATTCCTCTCGTTAGGGCGCTATAGTTTTTAAGCGGTTGGGATCCAGAGCCCCACCAGTGTTTTAGCTAGGATGTCTTCTCAATGCGACATTTACTGATCTGTAGCCTGGGGGAGATGTTTAAGGAGAGGGGGTGTCCCCCTCCTCTTTGGAAATTTTTGGAATTGAAAGGTGCATAGTCGCAAATGGTGCAATATTTGAGTGGATTTCTGCCCTAATGAGGAACCTCAAAATTTACACCCGAGTAGAATTTTTATATGGAAGCATGCTACTGACGTAAATGGAAACCACCTAAGTTAATCTGTACAGGGCATTATTCAAAAAGATAAACAAGAGAACTATGCGCTTCTTCCTTTATAGGAAGATCCAGCAGTAAGCTGTAAACATCTCTCTGTACCTACCACGACATTTGCCTTCTGATCACATTTTTGTTTTTCCATCACTTAAAACCTGTCACTGAGTTTTAAAAGTATTAGGAGCTTAGATAAAATTTCTTGCCGTGGACCAGGCTCGTAGCCAGACAAGGTACTGAAGGAGGCAAGATAGCTTCCGGAGGGGAAGAAATATACTGAATGCAATAAGGCAATGGTAAGTTTTGATCGTCTAGGGAGATTTTTCCAGGAGGCTTTGTCCCCTGCCCTCTCCCTCTTGGCTACGGGCTTTTGGAGCTCGAAAACGAGCTTTAGGGGGTGGGGTCCAAAGGTAAAGCCCCGGAAGCCCTGAGGTTTTAAGCATATGTTTGGGTGAAAAATTAAGTCTCAGGATGGATATATTTTGGTTCATAATGCATCAACTGCAAAGATTCCCATGAATGTTAATGTATTAGGCTATTCCTCTTGTTAGCTGAGGGCGTTTCAGTTTTAAGCGGTTGGGATCCAGAGGCCCGCCAGTGTTTTAGCTAGGATATTTTCTTAATGAGATATTTACTGATCTGTGGCCTGGGGGAGGAGTCTAAGGGCCCAACTCCCCTTTGGAATTTTTGGAAATTGAAAGGTGCCTACATCGCAAATGGTACAATATTTGAGTGGATTTCTGCCCTAACGAGGAACCTCAAAATTTACACCGGGTAGAATTTGCTTGTCAGATTTTGTTTTGTGCGACATTTATCGCCGTTTATGCGACATTGTCGCACAAATAGGGACTGGCTAAAACACTGGGCCTGCCTTAGGGCCCCTGGTGGGGTCCAGAGGGCTTCGCTCCCGGAAGCTCTGAGGTTTTAGCATAATCGCTGGGTAAAAATTAAGTTTCATGCAGGACAGGTATATTTTGGTTCATAATACATTATCCAATGCAAAGATTCCTGATAATTTTAATGTGTTAGGCTATTCCTCCCGTCATGCCACTATACTTCAGGAGCTGAACCAGTCGCTCAGAACTGGAATACTATGCGTTCAGCATTTGAACACTAGGGGCGTCAGGCGTTCAAATACGGTAAGTGTTCAAATAGGTGTCCGGCCTTCAAAAAGGGAGAAAAAGTGTTCAGAATCTTAACACAAGCGTCCAAAATATGCTTTTAACACCAGAATGGGTTCTGTATCTGTTTCATTTTGGTGTTCAAAGGTTAAAAGCCTGAGATTACAGTGAAGGGAAGACACGCGCGGGACGCATTATTTTTTCCCAGGATGCATTACTTTTTTCCCAGGATGTTTGTGGGTAAACCGAATCCTTAGGAGTTTGCAAATGTGTCTGAAGTCAATGTTAGGGTTTAATAAACGGGCTAAGGATGCCCTCTCCATGGGTAATCGGGTGCTCTCCCCATTGTGAGGAGAAAGTGAGGAATAATGTGCAGAAAGTTGTTTTTCAAGAATGTCATATGACCTGAAATAGTGCGTCTGTACGGAAGCCTTTAACTCCCTTTGTTTCCCCGAGTTGCCGACGGACTCAAGTCACTCGACCAATTACACCGACGGCCGTTGATACGGCCGTATACGGCCGTACATGCATAAACAATTTGCTGACGGGCCTTCAACTTGAATGGGCCTATGAGATGAAAAGCCGAAAATCGAAATAGCCGATAACAGACTGGCCACGCGCTCCCGTTCTCTCTTTCTCGTTTTTCTTTTCATTCTCCGTCTTCCCTTTCACTCCTTTCCTTTTCTTTTTCCTTTCCCTTCTTATCTCTTCTTTTCCTGCTTCCTCTTTTCCTCTTCTTTTCCTTTCCCTGTCCTCTTTGTGCTGACAGACCGAAAATTTGCCGACGGCGAGCAAATATTTGGGGGTGACACCCCACACACACCCCGCTCGCTACGGCCCTGTCTGGAATGGTTATGAGACCCGTTCAGAGACGTACTCCACGCCCTTTCGTGTTAAGGCTGCTTTCTCTCAGTGGCGTAACAGAGGTAGAACTCCGGGCAGCAGAACCTAAAATGCTAATTTTCAGCGCGCATTCCGCTCTCGAATCATAGGTAGCAGCCTCAGTGTTCGTTTCCAAAGCCCTCCTCCTGCCATTATGGGCTCTTCTCACCCACATGATCTCGCTGCATCATCAAAGCGAGCTGTTAGTTTGAGTTAGCCTGTTGAAACAGGAGTTAGCCTGTTCCAAAAGTAATGATACTTATAAGTGTGACCTTTGTGGTATATCTAGGCCTATTGGGCATTCAATGCCATTTGAAGGTAGAGTCTTCATTTTGATACCCACAATTTGCTTAATGACATATTCCAGATTTGCCCCGTAGTCTCTGTTCTCCACAAGGGTTCTTAGGTCCCTGGATACAACCGCGCCCTTTGGACAAGAGCTTCGTCTTCCCGCAGCCCTTGGGCGCCTTCACCCTCACAACAAAATCCAAACTATGAGTGCTTACTAACTAGCCTTATTTCCACCTGCAGCTACATTCGTGTTAATTTTTTTTTTCTTTCTCCAGAACGGCACCCTCTTTTGTGCAATTGGCTCATACCCCAAATAAGTCTGCATTTATCAACAGTAAGTGTCCCTCCCCCCCCCCTCCTATCGAATTTCTAGATGTGTTATAGTATAACGTGATTATTCCAATAATCGCCATGGCCCACTTCTCGTGATTGCTAGATGGCAAGAAATAGCATCTAACACTGTTTTACTTAAAAACTTTCATGGGGGGAGAGAACCCAGACCCCAGTTGGCCATTTTGATGGATACGTAATCATTATTTGCCTGCCCATTTGGATATTGCATTCATACTGGTCACACTGTAACATACATGATTCCGTAAGAATGCGCCGCCTATATGTAGGCTAACTATGGTGGTCGCCAGATGCATACTCTCTAAATGTAAAAGAGTGAATTTCACTTTTCGACGATTGCCTACAGTGACCACTCTTTCTTCGAATGAAAATTTCACTCTTCTGAGAGTGGTAATTCACTCCAAATGAGTGAATTACCACTCCGGGCAGAGTAAGTTCCACTCGAAGCAGAGAGTGGTCACTGTAGGCAATCGTCGAAAAGTGAAATTCACTCTTTTACATTTAGAGAGTAGGCGTAGGAGCCCAAGTTGATTTGGGGGGACTGGAACGACTTGCCCGAAAAATATAATCAAAAATTTCCGCACGCTCCACGCACGTTCGACATGTTAATGTACATTCACCTGTATTCACCTGTAGGCCATCAGAGAAAAATCTGATGGCAGACGGGTAAGGGATTCAAACATGACTCATATTATCCTCCATTAATGACATCAGTCTATCAGTGTTGAGAAAGGCCTTAAAAGCTTCCACTGTGGTACATCCAACTGCTTCTGCTGGGAGGCTATTCCAGGCATTAACAATCCGGAACGAAAAGGAATATTTCCTAATGTCTAAATTACATCGGCTCTTGTATAATTTGAGACAGTGCCCTCCGGTAGTACCTGTATCTTTTACCTTAAACAATTCTCTATAATTAACATCCTGAAAACCATTGACAAGACGAAACAACTTCAATATCTGATCTGAGACGTCTCATATCTAATGACATTAGCCCTAATAGGTTCAGTCTACCAGAATAAGTTACCTCACTAAAGCCAGGGAGCATACGAGTGAAACGCCTCTGAACCTTTTCAATAAGAACTGTATCCTGCCTCAAGTAGGGGTTCCAGGCTGGACTACAATACTCCAAATTGGCCGTACTAGGGACTTGTACAAGGGTAGCAAAATTTCCCTGTCTTTGTAAGTGAATGACCTCTTAATAATACCAAGTACTCTATTAGCCTTCTTAACAGCCTCAGCAATATGTCTACCAGGCTTAAGTGACTTATGAACTATCACCCCTAAATCTCTTTCTTCATCAATTGACTGCAGATTGACACAATTCATCTCATAAGGAAATTCAAGATTATTCCTTCCAACATGTAGAACTTTACATTTACTGACATTAAAGCCCATGTGATATGTATCCAGCACTAGTTGTCTTGTTCACCAAAAGTTTTTATTGTGGTACTGTGCCTGCCGATTGGAAATATGCAAATGTGGTGCCAATTTATAAGAAGGGTGACAAGAGTGTTCCTGGTACTATTGTTAGCCTGACATCTCATGTCTGTAAAGTGATGGAGTCTATTATAAGAGACTACATAGTTGATCATCTTACAAAGTTTCAATTAGTTAAAAGTTCACAGCATGGCTTTGTGAGCAGGCGGTCTTGCTTGTCTAATTTACTTTTTTTCTTAGATAAAAGTTACCTGTTATGTTGATCAGGGACGGCCTGTTGATGTTGTCTATCTAGACTTTCAGAAAGCGTTCGATAAAGTTCCCCACTATCGTCTCATTTCCAAGCTCAAAGCTCATGGAGTAGGGGATTATGTTTGCAAGTGGATTGAGGACTGGTTGCACAATGGAAAACAACGTGTGCTTTTAGGTGGTATGTTTTCTGAATGGACAACTGTTCATAGCGGAGTGCCACAAGGTTCTGTCTTAGGTCCGGTTTTGTTCACCATCTTTATAAATGACATTGATGGGAATATTTGTAGTAATATAATTAAGTTCGCTGATGACACCAAAGTATTTGCTTGTGTTTCTGACGAAAAGAATGTTCTAACTCTTCAGGATGACCTACATACCTTATGTCGGTGGTCTATTATGACTGGCAGATGCTTTTTAATAGTTTATCACACCACATGCCAATAACATACAATAATTTGCCTTATTTCTACTTTCTTTATTGGTTTTAATTTTGGCGGATGTCGTTGATTGCCGGCCTGGGAAAGGGGTCTAAGGGGTTTCCCCCTCCTCTTTGAAAATTTTTGAAAAATTATGCAATTTCGTGCCACATATGCTCCTTTGAAGTAAAATTTGTTTTAAAAAAATTACGTATTTTAGGTAGAAAAAAATCAGCATCAGTGAGGGTGGGGCATGGCGATATGGCTCCTCAAATACGCCACTGATAATCATAATATAAGTTTAACCATGAAAATACACAGTGATGAATTAATGCGGAATATATAGGTGCTGATGCAATTCAAATCAGAACTTTATATTAATTACCAAGGAAGTTTTTAAATTATTAATACCCTTTAGACATCTTTGCATTATTTTTCTTTCAGTAGGTGCCCGAAAAATTCTCAGCATTTTGCCCGAATTTTCACAAAAATATTTGGTTGGGGCTGCGTCCCCCAGCCCCCGCCTCCTACGCCTATGGCCAGATGCCAGAAAATATCATTCAACTGTGTTTACTTTCAAAAGTTTTCCCTGGGACGATCCCCGACCCCTCGTCATGACTTTTAGAGCTGGAAGATTCGGGGGTCACACTCATCCAGCGGCGTAGGAAGATGTTTGACATGGGGTCAGACAAGATGCGATTTCTCGACCTTGAACCCCAACCGTTTCCGCACTCCAACTTCATATTTGCTCAAAGGAATGAACAACAAACATCAGCAGTGGTGTAGCTAAGATATTTTTGGTGGCTGTATAGGGCTGGGGATTTTGTTGGCGTTGGCTCTCGTTTACTACCTAAGCGGAGTGCCACCATAGGTTGGCGCAGAGCGTACCAAGAAAATTTGAGATTTTAATACATCCCAGATCGCCAGAAATGGCACTTGCCGGCCTTAATAGCAGCCATCAAGATGTGCAATTTTGTAGATAATTTGTGAAGGTTGATTTGAATTTATTCTAAAACACATCAAATTTGTCACATTCTATCCGAATTTATTCAAAATTATTCAGAGTGGAGTTATCCCCATGAATTTCAGTGGATTAATTGGACTGGAGATTTTCCACAGCCAGAGTCTATTATCAAGTTAAGTAGAGGTGGCGCCAGGATCTGCTTGAAAAGGGGGCGGCGACTCGAAGCTCCGACAGCCCAGTGCAGTTGGGTATTGGTGAGGTGGAATTTGAAGAAAACCTGTGTACTAGACCATGTCATTCGGGGCATATATTGCATAAAATTTGTGTAAACTAGAAAAGCATAGTTCCGCGTTCTTTAAAAGTTTTTCCCGGTGTCTAAAGTAAACCAGAATGCAAAAATGCATTGAAGTTTCAATGATATATAATCTATTCCAAATAATGCCATGATGTCCCATATCTTTCAGTCACTGGTCAAGTGCTATCTTAACATGTTGGAAAAATAATTTTAGGTTCATACTTGATCTTGGGAATTCCTGGGAAATTTTGCATTTTGACATCTGATGACTCAAGATGATGATCTTGGGAATTCTTGAGAAAATTTGCTTTTTGACTTCTGGTGAACCCATGAGACGATCTAAGGAATTCTTAAAATTTTGCTTTTTGACCCCAGATGACCTTTGATCTCCACCAAAACCGAAAACATACATCTTTTCACTACAATGCATCCACATACTAAGTATGAAATTTATCCAAGCTTCCTATCTTGAGATATTGTGTTAAAAGGGTTTTCAGCATTTGACCTCCAGTGACCTTTGACCTCCATCAAAAACGATAGGGTTCTTCCTCTTACCATAATGCATGTACATACTAAGTATGAAATTTATTCAAGCTTCCTATTTTGAGATATCGTGTTAAAAACATTTTCAGTGTTTGACCCCTGGTAACCCTACATGACCTTTGACCTCCACCAAACATGATAGCATTCATCTTCCCACCATAACACATCCACATACTACATATGAAATCTATCCAAGCTTCCTACCTGGAGATATCGTGTCAACATGGTTTTCAGTGTTTGACCCCTGTGACCCCAAATGACCTTTGACCTTCACCAAAAAACAATAGTTTTCTTTCCCTTACCATAACGCATCTACATGCTAAGTATGTAATTTATCCAAGCTTCCTATCTTGAGATATCTTGTTAACAAGGTTTTCAGCATTCGACCCCCGGTGACCCCACATAACCATTGACCTCCATCAAAAACAAGAGGGTTCCTTCTCTTACCATAACACATCTACAAACTAAGTATGAAATTTATCCAAGCTTTCTATCTTAAGACATCGTGTTAACAAGGTTTTCAGAGTTTGACCGCCGGTGACCCCAGATGACCTTTGACCTCCACCAAAAACAATAGTATTCTTTCTCTTACCATAACACATCTACATACTAAGTATGAAATTTATCCAAGCTTTCTAACTTGAGATATCGTTTTAACAAGGTTTTCAGCATTCGACCCCCGGTGACCCCAGATGACCTTTGACCTCCATCAAAAACGATAGGGTTCTTCCTCTTACCATAACTCATCTTCATACTAATTATGAAATTTATCCAAGCTTCCTATCTAGAGATATCGTGTTAACAAGGTTTTCAGAATTTGACCTCTGGTGACCCCAGATGACATTTGACCTCCACCAAAAATAATAGGGTTCTTCCTCATCTATGTACCAAGTTTTAGAACCGTCAGAGTTTTCCTTCTTGAGATATCGTGTTAACGAGCAAAGTGTCACAAACACACATACACACCCATACACACGCATACGCACACATACCCGTTCAGGGCGCCTACTGGGGATACTGGATTTTGAGACGTGAAGTGGGGATACACTTTCTGGGGGCGCTAGAGCCAAAACGTCATTGGAATTACAATGGCTACATCATAGCTGTAGATATCCCATGTTGAAATAACTCAATTTATGTTTCTATCTACTTGGACCGCCAGCTATGGAAATGGGGAGCATATTTCACACACTGCGAAAGTTAGGGAACCGGGGATAATTACTCTCTATTGAAATATCCCCAGTTCACCTGCTCAGCGCATGGTCGTGTGTGAAAAAGGGGCGTGTTTTCCACACACAGAAACCGGGGATAATTTCACAAGAGAGTGTATGGCATTTAATCAAAGCTAAAATTACACAGATTTTACACACGAACGTGCGGTGAGCAGGTGAACTGTGGAACTTGCTTGAAACTGTATGATAAGCAGAGGGCGTACTACTTTGACTCCCAAAGGCACATTTGAAGTGATACTAAAATCGGGGATATCCCCGATTTTCATCACACACACGAACACACACACGCCATCACGAATGCATAGGTTTCTCTTATCATCGAAACCAAAAATTGCAAAGGGCGCAAAATTTTTGGTACGTTTTCACAAAAAAACATATGTAATCATTAAGAATAAAAAGAAGAAAGAACACCTCTAGGAGTTGACAGCTTGTAGACCATATTGAAGATAATATACATTGTATCGAAACCATCCCGACATTGCTCCGTGAGCCCCTCACAAAGTGAACGTACCACATCAGTGACACACACAAGAGAATAGTAACTAGGCTTTGCGATATGAGATGAATTTTACGACCTCTACATAAACTAATTTCTCTACATGTTACTTGGAAAGGTGGAAAGGACTTGCGCTATCTAGCTATGTGGAATGGAACTATTGAAAACACTAGGGTCGCTCTATAGCGCGCGTTGCGCCCCGAAAATTTTGGGTTCTTATTAGAGAAATTGTTCTCATGAGAGTAAAAAACGGGTAAAACGAAACTGTAAACTATCGCGATTTTGGGGGGCATAAAAATTACATTTGACCCACGTCAAAACACACTGGGGGCCATGCCCCCCCCCCCGGGTTCCTACGCCACTGTCATCTAGTTCATCCTTTAAATGAATACTTTGCATCTGCTGTGCAGGTTTTAGTTATCAAATCGATGAAAAATATTTTCAAATTATTTATCTTATTGAACAACTTATGTGCGTTATCAAACTTGTGGAATTCTGTACGATTTAGTATCAACGGACTTGTGCATTCGCAAATATTTTGTCGGTACATTTGTGGAGAAATAAACAATCAGTTAGATAGTTGGCAATAACTCAGACTCACCCACAGGAGTCGCAGCCTTTCTTCCCGGCGCTGACACGGACCTGGTTGATGTAATCCCTCTCTAGTTCTCCGTTTAGCTATTTTTTTTAAGTTGAAGGTCGGTTGCGTTAAAATGAATAGGTGCCTGCTATATTACATTAAACGTCGCCTAAGTATCCGGCGCGTGCACTTTCAGTTTGTTTATACAAATACAGTGGTCAATAAAAGTCTACGCGGACCGATCTGATTGGCTGTATTACTACTGCCGCCCAAAAGCGGCTACCTACTTGCTGTCCACATAACGATTTAATTATTAGATGATACTCCAAGGTTTCCGGAGAAGTCCATGCAATGCAGGCTTGCAAAAAGATGAACACGAGAAGTAATGTTAGTAACAGCTGAATTTCTAAAACTCTGTTGTCTTCTCCGCTCTACGTAAGTGACTCTCCGTTTACAATAGTACATGCAAACAACACCCTACTATAATGCACGCAAAAGCGATGCATAGACTCTAAAATTTGCAAACAATGTCCATTCAAATTCCCCGGTAACCAGGTAAGACAATCTAGTTACAACCGATTACGGAAATGGTCAGCTTCCAGCTACGACTATACAAAAAGCCATGGCGCCCTCAGTTATAAAATTCCGCTACTTTTAGCTCAGCAGCTGAGCTACAGCGATCCTGCGGGACAGCCAGAATTCTGTCACCTTGTGCGACTGTATTTAAATGGTTTTCATTTCGTCGTTTTTTATTCGATTTGGAACAGATTTTGTAGTGGATTGAGAGCACTGAGCCTTTATATAATCAATGATTAGTTACAAATTTTAAGGATTATTTGAGGTTGCGAGACTTAATTTTCTAAAAACATAAAGTCCTCTATTTCCAAATCTTATGGCGAAATGTGATAAAATCTTAGATTTTTACAGTTTTGAAGGTGGTGAACAGAAGTAGTTGCTGCCAAAAATATTTGTCGTCATTTAAAGCGGTTGAAATGGGACCGCTTTAAGGAGCTTATTCTATGTTAAAAATGTAGGCCACAGATCGTATCCAATGCATATAAGTTTGTTTTTCCGTTTGCTGGTATCTGTCACTAACATGCGGTTTGGGTTAAATTGAAAATTGTGTTCAGTTTTAATTTCCCATCATTTCAGGAGGATAATTGGTGGTCAGCTGAAATTTTGAACAAACCAGGAATGTTTTGCATTCCGTTTTTTCTGTCTAGTTTTTGATAAGCTTCACTGGTCTAGCCTTCTCGGCATATTTGCATTCGTTATGTTTTCGTGTGTGAAATGCAATGGAGATTGTGTTTCCATTGTTGCAGGCAGTCCAAATTTCTGCTCTATTATAATTTGTCTGTGGTAGTTCACGATTTAGTCGTAGGTCGTAACATTATTGAGTAGGTGCAATTAAAATGGTTAATTTTGGGAAAGCTTAAATTCAAAATAAAAATCAACTCTTCGAAAGATTTACAAACGATTGAAAAATAGCTTTAAATCAGTTTTTTTTTTTTTTTTTTTTTTGAGTACGGTAAGTGATATGATAATACAAACTTACCCTGACCTCAGTATCCAGGTACATCAGTCGAGGCGACAGCAGGAACAGATCCCCGCGACAAGGTTTCCCAGACTAAGGGCAGAGTCGTTTATAGAGCAAACACTACGAATTGACTCACCCCTAGCTGAGAGACAAAGTGAAAGGGGTCTGTGTCCTATAAGTTATATAATGTGGTGCCTGGACAAGGGGCTGAATTCAGCTCCGCTATTTGCCGGAGCAATGTAATTTTTGGCCTTAGCTTGATAAAGGCTAGAAAACAGTATATACAGTACAATGCCTCAAAGTTATATACAACAAGCTAGGCTCAAGGCCTAAGTCTACCTACTCCTACCAGTGAGCTCACAAGTATCCAAGGGAAGTGACTGAAGACCAGTTTAATATTTCTATATTTAGTAGGACATACAATACTAATAATGGATAAATTATACTTAGATGGAGATGTCTACTATAAAAATTTGCCCTTTGTTGGCCAGCACTCCACATCCAGCATGCCTTCCTCTCTCCCTTCCAGTTCTTGAAGCCATGTGCTAAAACTGAGCACACATAATACATAGAGAGGCATGGTAAAGGAGTGGAAAATTCCAGCCGGTCAAGTAATGAGTGTCTACTCATCGATATTCATCACCAGTCTGTCCAGGGTAACTATTTGTAACGGGAATGTAGCTGGACCAAATGTAAGTCCGCTGCAGTAATTTTTTACGAAAAATTCACCTGCTCACCTGCTCACCGTACTTGCTCCACTACTGGAATGCAGATGTAACTCGTTACTTGTAACTCGATCGTTACTTCTCAACCCTTATTACCCTGACAATGGGGTCGATGGCTCCCGTGATGCTGAGCTAATTAGAGGATATGCATACTCATGTGCACATGCGTATGCATAGCACATGAAATGAAGAACTCAGCATGCAAAATTCAGGGAAATCGGAGTTCTTAACTACTTTTTGCATGATATCATTCCTCCGTGCAAGCGCGTGTTCTGAATGAAGTTGCAAGAAAGAAACCCATATCCTCTAAGGGAAGCTTATGTGGGAATAATTTAAAATATTTATACTTGCATTTTGGAAAGAGAGTTAAGTCATTAGTCATTTTGCAGTTTGAGCATTGATATGAAACTGGCTACCTTGTAACTTTTGGTAACTATTCAGCGTTGGGTGACGGTCTGTATTGTAATAAACTAGTGTCCATCATTTGTAATAGATCCCTTTAGCAGTATAGCACATCTTCGCATAGTCGATCACGATAAAATCGCTGTGATAAACAAGGAATCGTCACTACACTTGGAACTATACAAATAAAGCTAACAATCTTGCTGCGCAACGACATTCATATCATTGGGGAAGGTGATTGGGGAGATTTAGTCCAGGGGTGTGCAACCTTTTGGAACACCAGGCCAAATCATGTTGCTGTGACCATCTGGGGGCCGCAGTGGAACAGAGATGTGTATACGAGGGCGGCGTCTCACCCTACCCTTTGCACCCTACCCACATGCACTTTAATAATATTGTAGTATGGGCCTACTAATTGTTGGCGAAACTTGTCCCGTGTATTGCATCTCTATTTTGTCGACAAATAAGTTAATTCAGATTTAGAATGCGTTTTACAAGTGAATTCTTCAGTTTATCAAATAATGAAATGGTCGAGAATATCCACCTTACATCAAAGGAAGTGATTGTTTCTTTGTTTTCATGATATCCTGTACTTACGTCAAGTTTAAGTTGTGGTCAAATAACAAGACGTACAAGGGCCAAAAATTAGGTAAATCGAAACTGGTTCGCGGGCCGCACCGTAGGAAGTCGCGGGCGGCATTTGGCCCGCGGGCCGCAGGTTGCACACCCTTGACTTAGTCGATCACGATTAAGTGTGTCAAACCAGGGAATCGTCTCGTCCTTGAACTTGACTTGCGTTGAAGAATTGATATTCTATGGCGAAGTTACCTAGGAGATGCTTAGACAGGGGAACAATGTCAGTGATTGTCAAAAGGATACTCTCTGTAGATAAGCAGCTAGGATGGAATAATTGTAACAATATCGCCGGTGGGCGCTTGTTCAGGTCGGTTGTTCTCTCTCTCTTTGAATTATCACACTGGTTGGTGCTGACACAGTTGTAAATTGTAACTGACGTGATAATAAACTTTTCGAGTCTCAAGTTTATGATCAACTAACTGCATTCAGTCATACTGAAGAGCATTTTGACCGAAAAGTAACCCCTCTTGTAGCCCTGGGATGTTTTGGACTTCTGACCTCTGAGACTCTGACGACCTTACGATAACTGTGAATGAAAAGAAGTTCCAACTAAAGTGAAGTACCAAGACGGAAATATTATCTTCATACAATTGAATGAAAATATAGTCGTGTCTCCTTGGGTTTCTGCCTTAGTACTGACTCTTGCCCAAATTTACCGAGCATACCGTCGGTTTCACTACATTGTCTTCCGTCTAGATGCACGAATCAATACGGAAAGGAGTCCGAGACCGCCTTTCGAGATATGTTTATTTCACCGAAGTTAAATGACAGAAAAAATGAAGACGGAAATTCACCATAAGTGTTTAGTTGTAGGTCTTCCCATAGTAAGATTGCTGTTTTCGAATCCCGTCTTTCTCATAAAATTGTGTCCTTGGGCAACATGCTTTATCTGAATCACTCCCCCCCCCCCCCCCAGTCATCAATTTATGAAATGGCTTCCACCTAAAGGAATTATCTTTAGTTGGAGTTGAGTAGAATTAGGCTGTTAAGAGCACTAAAATACAGAGTGTACAAAAATGTAATAATTTGTAACCAATGTGTCCCAGATAAAATGAAACACAATAGCGTATTGATTAATATCCAAATGAATGATCTTTTCATTCCCTCCAGTCTACGTAGCGTCTGGGAATTTCGTGTCTTCTATGGCTCTCCTTTTACGTAAGTACATCAAGGATGACAAGGTTTAGGAATGGATGCCCCGTATACAGACTCAATATCTGACAATAAGCTACGGATCAGAGAACATACTTAAACCGTCGTGGAGACTACAGCTGAGACAGTTTTCCTCTGGTTCTCCATACCTTTGGCTGCCGTTAGATTGACCCATTATATGGGTCAGTTTCTAGGTAAACATTGTTGAAAGCATTACTTCTACTTAGTTCTAGAGTGCAGACACGATTCTATATTGATAGTTGTGAACTTTTGGAGAGAAAGAGTAACTCTCACAACAGCACCATATGTCCCCAAATTGAACTCATGTTTGGAATTCAACAAACTTTTCAACCACTAAGCTATTTCTTACTTACAATTCATGCTTCCGTGGCTCATATGAACTCAGTCATGGTTTAATTATTGCACCATATTCAAAATCAAAGCAATGTCAGTACAGGGCAGGTAGACTGGTGTGATAAATCTGCAACAAAAAATTCAGTGTTGGATTATTTTTCTCTACACGCCTGAGTAAAATTCAGTAACACACTATTTTGGTTTTTATGTCTCTGTATACATAAAAAACAAACATTATACATCACTGATCTAAAAGGCTGACTAAGTGGTGCATTCAATGGCCTACTATCGTTTTAGCAGACTGAAGAACTTAAAACGTAAAGAGAGTACCAGGGGGTTCTTAAAACATTTTAAGCTTTTGAGAGGAGTACTTTGCAGCACACTTAAAGAAATATTCAAAGCAGTGCAGACCGCCACTCATCTAGCCAATATTTGCTCTCGCTCTTTAACTCTTGCCTTCTTCATTTGTTCTGGGACTTATGTTAAATACACAGCACGGTACATCCTTACAACAAACATGAATCCTGGAGACTGCAAACACGTACTTCCTACATAGTAGGCCTACTACTTATTTCAAAGAGATGGTGTTTGGATGTTGCAGAGAGGAGGTAGCTGTGAGAAAGTATTGGTAAATTGTTGAATTTTTAATAAAAATGACGATGCATTCAATACATGAGCGAAGGGACCAGCTTTACAAGCGAGTACAGCTATAGCGCCACCACACTGCTTTTCCGCTGAATGTCTTCCTGGGTGAGTATTTTCTCTTTATCATTTTATTTCCTAATCTTTCCTTCTTTATCCTTACGTAATCAACTATTTTCAGTTACCCTAAAGATGTAACGTTTATTTAAACTTTGTTCCTTTAAAAGTTTCTGTTGAGATAAACGGTACACTTTTGTGATCCTTATTATTATTTCTCCTTTCGCTGCCGTTGGGTGCTTCAAAGCCCATTCTTCTCGTCATTTTTAATTAACGTATGTAAATTTAACAATGTGATTATATCTTATTAAAATCGTTCATTTAAAATCACTGCAAGCAATCTACAGAGTCAGGCACCGACCGACAGTGACGTCAGGGGCGTATATTCTTGAATTTGCAGGGGGGTGTGAACTTTTGGGACCGACTACATTTCTTGGAGACCGACTCCCATTGCTATAGTTGTACGATCCGAAACCCTGGAGACCTTTTTTTTTTTTGGCTTTTCGGGCAAACTTTTCACTTTAAATGTTGTTCATGTCTGTTCTACTGTTACAACGAAATACTGAACTTGCATTGAGACCGACTTTTTGGAGCTCAGAGACCGACTTTTGATTTTCACGGGGGCCCCACCCCACCCCCACACCCCCGTATTTACGCCCCTGAGTGACGTTAAAATAATATGACAAACATTTTTTGCTTGCTATCCATCTTCCTTATCAGCCTGTTTGAATGAATTACCCATTAGTTTGTTTGATGAGCTCCTGTCTTACAAAATGAGTATCATACACTACAATTAAATCACAAGTAACTTACAAATAACAGATTACTTCCTTTTAATATGCCGACTGTATAAAGTAGCCTACGCTTTATACCATAGGTGGTGTACAACAATGGAAAGAAGCTGATTGTATGAACTTCCCTATAAGGTGGAAAAAAGGACCTCACGGAGATTAGCTTCAGTTATTGCCGTTTTTTTTTTTTTTTTTTTTTTGTTTGTTTTTGTTTTTGTGTGTGTGTGTGTGTGTGTTTTTTTTTTTTTTTTTTTCTTTTTTTTTTTCTTTCAAGAACATGAAGCGAAGAGTAGTCATCATTCCAAAGATCTGCGTAATAGTGACGCGTTCTGAGACTTGCGTAGATTCTTCCTCGAATAATAAAAATTACATATAAATGTATATATAGATACATATATATTAATCAAAAAACAAGTCAGATATGAGAAACCAAAGATATATCGGAAACCTTTTTATTTAACTGGTTTGGAAAATGGATTAATGACAAGTTTGCTAAACATAATCCTAAACCACTAGTTAATTGCAGTATTATCAGCACAAGCATCAATTACAATCATTTGGGGAGACAATACTTTGTCTGAAATTTGAATGAATGGCTGCCCGAAAGGTTGCCTAATTTTGCGTGGTAAACTAAAGGCAAATATTCTGCCATATCGGGGCTGTAGCCTCCAGTCCCCACGTTGAACATATGTTATAACTTTGATTATCAGCAGGCAAATAGTAAGACTACGAAAAGGGAAAGGTAGCTTCAGGGGCGCCATATTCTTTGGGGCGAGCTATGTGAAAATGTATGAAGCCAATGAAAATTTTCCCTCCAAAATTTTCTGGGGGCAAACTTTTTTCTAGTAGAGCTAACTCCCCTCCCCACCCCACTTTACTAAGGACCTGATGATCAGTCATGGTTTTCCAAACAGAACTTTTGTACTGCCTCTCAGTCAAATTACGTTTTCTTGCCGGATTTTAGGATTGATGACGGTATCAAATATGGTTCAGTTATGCCTCTTTAACAGTATGACGGTATCGTTGACGGTTTGGCATGCAGGTCGGTCACAAACGAGTTATTATTTTCATATTTATACATAATGTAGTATGTTTGTGAACTGAAACACCCTGACTGAAGCGCGCAGGCAAAAGGGGATAAGACCTTTTAGAAACGGAAGAGGGTGCATTTTCTACCGCAATGAATGAGATCCATACCTTCTCAAAAGAGGCTCGAACATTGAAGAAGCTGAAATCATTTTTTTAATTGATTTTGCTTTATTCCAAAATCATTCTTCTACTTTTGATTCCCACCACTCCCTCAATTTGATATGAATTATCTATAGATAAATACTGATGAGAGTTCGTCGGTCAAATAAGATGATTTCTCAAGAAGCTGCTATAACGTGTGGCATCTATAGTTTTAAATAACTAGCGCATCAATGATGCCGTAGCTCAGCTACCACCACCTTTTGCCCTTCTAGAAAATTTTAAAAACATAAAAATAGTGCTTGTTTAATACATCTACCCCGCCCCTTTCCAGCTCCAGACAATGATCAATTACAGCCATTCTCCGTCCACAACACAATGAGAGCTTGCTATCAGTATCATACACTCACACACAAGCTCCCCGTCGTAGTCTGACCAGAGAGTCCAAATAACAGCTCCCTGGTCTGACACCAAAATCAAAACAGCATTCTGCCTGCATGCATGCACAATTCGTGGTGACAGTGATCCCCTCGGGAGCTATCAGCATTGGCTATGCTTTACAGTTTGTGTGTGTAACAGTGCACAGTATATTGTCTACAGTCTTATGTAAGTCTGTCTATAGGGGGTACACCCCATTAGCTTCTCCATTGACTTACACACTATTTTGTCTCGGTTACATGCCTCCTACAGCCTAGTCAAAGTTCACAGTCCAGACAAGCTACCCCTCAAATAAAAGCTGACAAGTTGGCCTATTATGGCATTACAAATTTACCATAGAATGACCGTTTAGATTTTGAGCTACAAGGGGATGAAGTTTAGAGGGTATACACCTACCCATATTAATCCGCAAGGTGACGGAAATCACCACTTTCTTCTGACAATTTTTAAAACGATCTAAATCACTTTCAATCAATCTAAATTTTGCACCACCCACACATTAACATGCCCTCTTTCATACCCAGGAAGAATCAGCATCAACTGATTATCTTAACATAAGTTATTTACAAATAAAGAGGACCTAAAATTGACGGTGTGCTTTGGAACTACTTTTCTCGAGTGGGCTGTCTCTCTAATGGGGGTGTGCCCCCTATAACACCTCTTGCACTGAGCATTGTAAGTACCAAATTTACCGTCGCTCTGAAGGGACATTTCGAGATTTCGATGTTTCGACTTTTTCGTTTCGATGTTTCTGTGTTTCGACTTTTTTGGTTTCGATGTTTCTGTTTCTTTATTTCTATTTTTCGATGTTTCCACTTTTTTGTTTCGATATGGCGATTTTTTCCTGACTCAATGTTAACTCAAAAAGGTTTCTAAATAGTACAAGGGACAGGTTTAATCCCGCTTTCCGATCTACGTGCCCTTGCTTTCAGTTAGAACAGGTCCTCCAATGTGAAGCCCAAGAAGAAAACCTCCCAGATCGGGACCAGTGTTGCGGCTCGAGACCATGCCCCCATAACGCCTAAATAGGCTACCGTCCAAGTAATGTAGCTCTCAGAGAAAGTGTGTTACATTGAGTGGTTCCTCATTAAAAGGCAAAAGTTGGCATTTGAAACGTCCAAAAAAGCGGCTAGGCAAATTATCGTTGTCGGGAAATGAAATATATCAGTGGCAGAGCGTCCATATAGTCAGGGAATCTTTCGCCCCCCCCCCCCCCTCTGCCGAGTCACATCGCCTGCCGGCTCCCTTTTCAGGTTTCTACAGTATTTTAATCTTGCACCATATTGTCATATCATGCCTCCTAAAGAACAAAGTAAGTAGAGTTATTAGAAAATTTTGAACCACATGACCCTACACCCTCCCCATCATCAATCCCTCTGCATCTTGAAGAAATCAACCAGCGGCTGGTCCGAATTACCCTATTTTGAAAAACTGTAGACAGACTGCGATTTCATGGCACGTTTAGTGGGAATTAATTGCCATTTGTAGACAATTAAATGCTGCATATTGGTGCCCATGCGCAATTGTGAAATTGTTAAAGCTTATAAGGGGTCTTTTTCCCCGGTCCCACACAGAGAAATAAGTTACTGAAATGGGCCCAAAGACGGCCAACTGAATCCTACGTCAAAGACGATCTTTTACTCCAACCTTGAGACCTTGCTGTTGTAACAGACAAATGAAAACGGGTGCGCTGCGTTATACATAAAATTTCCATTTCTTACATTTTGCAAACACCGCCTTAAATCATGGGCCATGATTCATCACTTCCAGCACGCCCCCCTCCCATTTCCCCCCATTTCATCGATCCTTAGGGACTCTCCTAGCAGCCTGTCCCCATAATGACCTACTCATACAACACTCAAAAAGAAGCTGCATGGATTTGTTTTTCCGAGTTAAATTTTCTGCAAGCGTGACAATTGTTTGGATGGTAGGCTATTTAGGCGTCATGGGGGTATAGTCTCGAATGGGTATCCTGTCCCAGTCCGGGAGGTTTTTCTTCGGAAGCTGTTGGTAAAGTGTAGTCTCTTCGGGGATTGATTGCCGCAATGAATTACCTGTTCATGTTCTCGGTGCAATCAGGTCCTTTTATACATTGAAGGACCTGTTCTAACTGAGAGCAAGTGGAAGAACACGTAGATCAGAAAGCGCGAATAAACCTCTCTCTTGTACCATTTAACAACCTTCCTTGAGCTTGCATTTAGCCAGGAAAAGTTGCAATATCGAAACCAAAAAGTAGAAACACAGAACGCAGAAAAATGGAAAGTAACAAACATCGAAACCAAAAATTCGAAACACAAAAACATCGAAACGAAAAAGTCGAAACATCGGTATCTCGAAATGTCCCTGAGGCGACTGAAGGGAAGGACTTGCACCGTATTTAAACTTTCCTTGACACTATATAACACATTTGTGTTGGTGTGTCGTTAAATTTCATCTAACTGACTCATACTGGTGTGTAATATCGAATGAGGATATTTGACTTCCCACGAGAGCGTGTTATGTCTTATGAGGGCTAGAATGTCTTTTATGGATGTACCTCTTCAAAGTTTTACAATTTCTAAGGTTTCTCATTAGCTATGCAAAAATTATGATATGGTACTACTGCACAGTGTCTATATTTCTTTTCTTAATACTTTACAAATTATCTGGTAATTACTTACCACCTAGTCTCTGGTTAAGTTTTTAATGTGGACATTTTAAAAGTAGTAAATAGCTTCTTTCAAAGTAAACACCACGTGACATGTCTGTGCTTAGACTGAAGGTTAAACAAAGGCTAACATAACACATATCTCATGTGTCCCTCTTTCTACGTCACAAGTTTGCATACGTAGCTCATGTTTCTTCATGATATAAATACAAGAACAGTAACTGTGACCAGTATTTGATAGATTTTGATAGGAATTGCTGCTACTTTTTAAGGTCTTTAATGTTTTTTTTTTTTACATCAAATTGGAAGGTGCGACATTTACATAGACTGTCCACAGATAAGCCATGAGGGACTGTATTGTCCCATACGGACAGTCTGTTATGATATGTGAACGTTTGAAATGTCCATTGAGGGCCTAAAATGTCACATTAGGTCTGGTTGATGCAGATACCTGCAAAAAATTGCCTGATACAAATGGGAAACATATAATGGAATTTCCCAACTCGGAAACTAACTGTGATCTGTGCAAAATACTTAACTGATGAATCTCGATCCACAACCTTCTAAGTGGGTATAGAATGTTTAAACAGGTGAAAGCAAAAGTTTAAGGGCAGGATCAGTGACTGTTTTAGTTTACCTACAACAGCTGTGTTGGGGTCTTAGAAAAATAGCTGACACCTTTCAGTAACACTGACTTAACTGGAGCAGGAGTATCCGTGATGGCGATCGCTTCTCGACCTTTTGGCTAAGATCGGCATGTGTTATCTCTGTTCTGTTCAGCCAGTTGAGAATCACGATGGAACCACGCATGAAAGACTCTTGATGTAGAGGTCTGAAGGTCGAGAGGTTGGTCAGTTAAGTTTGTTGTCCTTTCTGGGACGTAGCTACCTTGGGGAGAGAACTCCTTCGGGAGTAAGGTTTGATTTCGCCCCTTGGCTCCAGAGAGTCGAAGGGACTTAAGAAAAAGTAACTTTCAGTAACACTCTGAACCGTTGGTATGAAAAAATTTGCACCTTTACGGTACCTGAAAAAGTCACAAAACAACTTCTTTTAATTCATTGTGAAAGGAATTGCACTTTTGAACCTGTAGAAAGAATTGTAATTACAAAGAAATAAAACTGGGAGGAGGAATTACACAAGTGTACCACTAATAGTCAGGTTTCCTGTGTCCATAATTTGATGTTCGCTGGAATTTTTTGGAGAGTAGCAAAACTATACATTTTTAAGAAGTTTAGGATCCATTTATACAAAAAATGGACGTTTCAGATTTTTTCATTTGCCTGGTTGCCATGGCAACCATGGGTTTGGAGTGAAAATGACATTTATTCAATATTGCGAATAGAAATTCCTTAATAAATACAAAAGAAACAATTCACGATTAATAAACTCAAAAATATAAAACTATGGAATTTATTACATAATGTAATGTTGGGCTTTCACTGTTGGTTGCCATGGTAACGGTAGTTTGGGCATAAAAATGTCTTTTTGACATAAATATGTACAAGAAATTGACAAAGAACTGAAAACATCCAAATAATTTCCAAATATTGTTAAAAGCTAAATATATCTATAACTAAAAATAATATGATCAATATTATAAGAAATAATGCAATTTGGCCATTGGTTGCTATGGATACAGTAACTGGATGCAGAGAGCGTCTAAAACCGTGTTTTTCAACTGGCCATGCAGTGGGAAGCTTCAGTGGAAGTATCAGTGACCATGATGGAAAAGTGATCATTGCTGTTTTTTGGGGGGGGGGGAATGTTCATCTCAAAATGCACGTACCTACGTCTATAATAATACGTACGTTAATTTAATATAGCAAGCCCGGTTATATTCCACAAAGGCCATATATATCGAGACGAGCGACGTTATACATTAGCAGACAGTGGCAGGTGCGAGAGCTACGCTGTTTGGTACTGGTGCAAGTTTAGAAGCCCTGAATGTAAAGTTTAGAATTCCAGATTTAATTTTATGTAGTTATAATTACCATGGCGATTTTATGAAATTGAAAGGGGGGGGTTAGGCAGCTCACTATCTGACGTTACCAACAGGGCCGTAGCTAGGGTCATATGTTTTGGGGGGTGTGAAGGTCCCCAATTCCGACTGGATGGATGTTTTTCCAACTGAATGGTGGCGCTCAAATTTCACCATTTTTGGGGGGGGGCTGCTTTTTTATATACAGCAGTGAAGATCCTTCCTTTGTCACTACAATAAAGGTGCTGTCCTGGGGGAAGGGTCTAAGGGGAGTCCCCTTTGAAAAAGTTTTAATTTATGGTTGCTTAGATGCAAAATGGTGCTATCTTTGGGATATTTTTGGAGCTGATCATATATGGCTGGAAAATGGCCATAATTTTGTAAATTCTAATATTTCCGACTGGCTGGATTTTTTTTCCAAATGAATGGCGGCTCGTGAATTACACCTTCGTTTTCATGCGCCCTGCGTTTGTATACAGCAGTGGGGATCCTTCCTTTGTCACTACATAAAGGTACCGTCCTGGGGGAGGAGTGGGTGTTCCCCCTCCCATTTGCTGCAAAATGGTTCTATCTTTGGGATACTTTTGGAACTGATCATATTTGGCTGGAAAATGTCCATATTGTGAATTCTAAGATTTGGTTAGGTGAAAGCAGAGAGTATATTGTCTAAGAGAAGAATACGTTGTCAACAAACCACCTAAAGCCCCCGCCCCCTTTGACTACTTTACTGCCTTCTATTCGGGCGTCTTAGGCTGGCATATACCTGTATAGGGCCTCCTGGAAGCTCTGGATCAATTATGTGAAAAAAGTGTTTAGAAAAGTGTTTAATTCCTAAACACTGTTTTCACAGTGTAGAGTATGACGCCAAGCACTTTACATCTATATCGTATTCTTACTAATTTTGAACGAAAATCTAGAAGAACAGCTTCTAGCAATGGGGAATGGGCGGGAGGGAGAGTATAGGTGCAGAAGGGTGATATTACACCTACCACACAGGTATAGCAAAAGGGGTGTAGGACCAACAAGCGCGTTCCAGAATGTACACCTAGTTTATGCTGTAAAAGTTCACTGGTACGTTTGTGCTTTTAATGTTCATAAGTGATTCAACGTGGATTGTGAGGATTGCGCGTGAAGCACGCCGAAATTTGGGGGTATACTTCAATGCCAAAATTAAAAACCTGCACGCAGGCTCAGCCAGGGGTGGTGCTTTGATTTGCCGACATGGGGGGAGCGCCCTGACTGGGGGCCAGCTACTCTAAGTCACGACAGATGCAATGGGTTGCAGAACTCGAAATATAAGGCGCGCAAAGCGCGCCGAAAAATTTGGAGTTACATTGAAAAAAGATTTCACACTTTTGTTTTCATGAAGGAAAGTTGAAAAAGTTTGGGTTTTATTGAAGAATCTGGGCAAAACCATGAAATTTGTTGGGGCGACGGCATGGTCGTCGTCCGGGATTGGCTCCCCGACGAAACTGAAAATCTTTTCTTACAAAATATGTTTGCCACGATGGCGAGACTGAAGAAAGAATCTTCCAAAAGTTAGGAAAAAGAGGAAAGAACTTCGCAACGATTCATTTTCGTGTTTCTCTAGAACCACGCCTACACGGAAGAACAATATTTTTTTGGAAACATTGAATAAATCCAATATGTTTGAAACGGGGGCGTTACCACTAGATAGAACTATAGATGAAAGAGTGCCTAGAGTGCGAAAAATTTTTTGAAGTTATAAAAAGAATCGTTACAGAACTTACTGGCTACAGGCCTTATGAATAGATATTTGGAATATTTTCTGAGTATATCTATGTCTTCACCAATATAAGTCTGCAGTATAAAATTTTGCGCAATTTTTTGGGGCTTGGAAAAATTTGGGTGGCTAAAGCCTCCTAGCCCCCGTAGAACTGTGCCTGGTATAATTACCTCAATAATGTTCATGCGACTGATTGTAAATCGTAACGTTTGCGCGCGAAGCGCGCCGAAATTTTCATTAAATAAGATTTCCATGACAAAACCTGCATTCAGAATCTGCATCGAGATACTTTCAATTGCCTAACAACCAGCATGCCACTCAAAAAGCCAGTCTTTTACCTGGTCATTTGTAAACAGCTTTCAACTTCTGCTGTTGTGCTTCTCCGAAAGTTGCTATTGGAAGATATTGATAATAAGAACAACACTGAGGTAAGGTTTGAAGCGCGCGGAGCGCGCGAAAATTTTGATAGTTTGAGAAGAATTTGCGAAAAAAGGACAGTTTTGATTTGATTTTAAGTGAGGAAAATAACGTTTGGTATTATTCTCACTTGATCTAGTTGGAAAATGTATACAAAGTTGACATAGGCTCAGTCGGAAAAATGTACTAGACTGAGATATCAGAAATTCCAACTGGAATTTCAGATTTTCCGACTATCGGCGCTCTGACGAACTTTGGGGGGGGTGAGACACCCCCCCACACCCCCCCGGTCGCGACGGCCCTGGTTACCAAGTCGGTGAACTGTAATATTTTTTATGGAAAATTACCCGATCATGTTATAAATGATAGGAGGAGCAAAAGCTTTAGAAAAGTTCCACTCAAGTTGGACGAATGTGAGTTGTTTTGAAGTTGACAATTAAGAGGTTTTTTTCAAAACCAACTAGACCGGTTTCTGTTCTTCGCGTTGTAGGCAGAACGTCATCAGTAGTAGCCTTTGTATACATAGGCAGGGTTTGTCAATATTTATAATGCAGCTATGAGCACATCAAGTAAGATATCGTCATAACTTTCTTCTGTTTCATTCGACTCCTTGTCTGGGGAAAACCTTGATTTTACAAGTAAATCTTTAAGATTTGGTGCCCTTTTATAGGCTATAATAGGACGGTCTGGAAACAGACAGGACAGTTGCTGGTCAACTGCAATTATGTTTTATCAAAGCTTGCTTTAGGCAGGCAGTTGTTAACTCCCTTTAGGTGCCTTGTTTTAATGTGTGGTGTACACGGACTTCTTATATACATGGACAGAGCATATTGCACTAACGTCCTATGCGTAAATTGTCGCCACCGTGTACACGAATAGGCTTACCAATATGGCTGCCTGCTATAGTCTTGTGTGTAAAAGTTTGGACTTGCTCAAGTGGCTCAGTATCGACAAATTGTGTGAAAAACTTGTAATATTTTCGAAAGAATGCAAGCTCAGGTCAAATTCATCAAATAGAATGGAGGACTGTGATATTGTTCTGCCATTCATACTGATATTTTGTCTGAAATATAGCAGATTCATCGTCAAATTGGGCAAATGGTAGTAGCCCGGCGGCCATCTTGGTTAGCCTAAATTTGTTCGAACGGTGGCGACCGTATTGATTGCGCAATCCTCTGTCCATGTATTGAAGTCCGTGGTGGTGTATCAGTTGTTTTGGAAACGAGTGGTGGCGCTGTTGGCGTATTTTTAGCCATTGAAAAATTTATTCTTTGTTTATAATCAATGCCGTTAGTGGCTGAGGCTATCTCTTCGGGTGCCTAGTTTCTTGTGAGAAGTTTCTCTGTAAAGGAGTTTCTTTTCTCTAAAAAATCATTCTCGTTACTGCAATTTCTCGCGTATCTGAGTACTTCACCCTTTAAGAAGCCTTTAAAAGTGGCTAGTGGGTGTACAGAATTTCGATCGAGGTATTGAAAGGTTTCAGTGGGCTTGGTGTAGACTTTCGTGTCAAGAATGTCACTTGATTGAAATTTAGTACCTTTAAAGATTTTTAGATCTAGGTAGGTAACCTCGTTGTCAGAGACTTCCATGGTGAATTTCAGAGAAGAATGAATTTCATTCATTTTGCCACTAAACTTGAGAGTTCAAGTGTCATTCCCTTATAAAGCAGTAGAATGTCATCCCTATAACGAAGCCATTTCAGTATGTTGGAATCTGTCGGTAAGATTTTGTTTCAAGTCTATGCATGACAGTATCGCAGATATCAGGTGAAGATTGACTGCCCATAGCGCATCCAATTTTTTGTAGGAAAAATTGGCCATTAAACTCAAAACAATTCCTTTCAAGGACGAGTTTTATGAGGGCGCGAAGGGAAGTAGGGGATATAGGTTTAATCCCGTACAGGTTTTTAGGTGCTTTTTCAAAGGCTTCTTGGGATGCATTTAATGCCTCCTCTTGTGGAGTGTTATACATGGATACCACGTCGTGTTGCATGTAATGTTTCTCTAGGAAGGGACGTGGCTTCCAATATTTTTAAAATATGGCTAGTGTCTTTTACATAAGTGCTTTGTTGTAAGACAATAGGAAGCAGAAAATAGTCCACGAATTCGGATTTTTTTTAGTAGGGCCGTTTCCGCTAATGATAGGTCTACCAGCGAATTTTGAATTAAGTGGAGGTGCTTTATGAATTTTAGGTAGCACATGTAGGACCGGGATATGGATTTTGCGGTTCCGTGGACTAAAATATTCGAGCGTTTACTCGTCAAGTTCATCCTTGTGAAACATATCTTGAAGTGCGGTTTGGACCATTTTTTACAGTTTCAGGAGTTATATCACCCGGACGTCGTTCATAATGGTCACTTTGCAATTGCCTTTCGATTTCGGCTTTATAGTCTGAACGATTCAAAAAAGCAATACCTCTGTCTTTGTCAAATGGCTTAATTACTAGGGAACGATCGTTCCGAATTGCTTTGAGTGCATTTAATTCCGCTTTGCTTATATTGCTTTTAGCATTGCGGATGGGTAGACTAGCTATTTCAGTTAAGTAGCTTCAAGGTAGTCTTCAAGATGATTACTATATGTAGGTTGTGGTATCCACGCCTAGGGTAAACAAAACTTTGAGAAAAAGCTCTTGTTTTTTTATTTGAAATACATAGCGTAGTCTCATTCTACGTTTTGAGTCTTTAATTAACTTCAGTAAGTCGCTACGTTTTGACTTTTCAGGAGTTATTATGAACTTTAAACCTTTTCCCAAGGCAACTGTTTCAATGTTAGACAGAGGTCTAAGGTTTTTGACATACTTTTGGGGTGCTTTCGCCTCGTTTAATAGGCTTTGGGTTTCTACCTGGCTACGTATAGCCGAACATTCCCTTTGTCGATTGTGAGATCTAAGTTTGCTTTTAGCAGCTTTGATCGAACGGTTATATTTATACTTTTTAACTAGCGTAGGCTTAGGTTGGATGATTTCAGAAATAGGTCTAGGCCTAGGATCTGACTTAGAAAAAAACTTAGAATACATTTTAAGCATGTTCGCAGAGGAAAAGTGCCCCTCTTTCGGAAGCATTTGACCGTTGGATTAATCCGGATTCCTTCACCGCCTGCAGGGATGTTTTCTCGGGGCTTTCCGGTGCCGCAGTCTATCTTCCTTTTTCTTGGCCGATGACCTGAGGAGTTTCCCCAGCAGCTTCTTTACCTCCTCACCTTCCGAAATTGACACTAAGTCCAACTTTGCCCTGCCTTCCTTTTCAAGGAAGCTTTGCCTTTGCTTTTGAGCCTGGCTGGATAGTTCCTAGTGCCAGACCCTACAAAGCCCCCTCCCCGCTCGAGCAATCACTGAGTTCCAAGACTCAGAAAATTCCTCCGAGCAGTTGAGAGACTTCGGGAGTCTGGGTGGGTTTCTGTGAACCCTCAGGTGTTGGGGTACCGTCCTCTTCTCCAGGTGTTTATCAAGAGATTTAATCTCTTCTGTCAGGGCGATGGTGGTGGCCTGGATATTGCTGAGTGTATCAGCGTGCTGTCTGACATTCCTGTAGTTTTCTTCTTTAAGAAGAATCCTGTCCTTTTTGGAGGAGGTGTTCTCTGACCACAAGTTATTTTCTCTAATTCTTCAGAGTCTGTGGTGTCTTTAGGCGAGGCAGGTATATCCGGTATTAAATCCGTAATATCCATAGGTTCCATGCTATGGTCGGAAGGAAAGTACGCCGGCCAAGCCTCGTGTGACTTTAAGTTATACGTGCCTTTGTGGACGTGAAAGAGAATACCTCAAATACTGAGCGCTGATTGGACAAAAGGTTTAGGCCAAATAAGGCTTTTTTGGAAATCTATCATACATTCAAAAAGGAGGGGGTTTGCTATTCTCCAAAAACATCACACAAATGTCAAGTTATATGCAAAAGGAACCTGAATTTAAACAACACTTTCCATGAAAAGCATAAGAAGGATCAAGGTTACTTACTGTTTCCATGGCAACCAATGGTTAAAATGCATAATTTTCTACAAAACACTACATTTATATCAGCTATATAACATTTTTGGTAATTATTTAGTTGTTGTAAGGTTTTTCATTTTTGCCTTTTTTTAAAGCAAAAAAATCCATTATTTCGGCATAAATTCCGTTACCATGGCAACAAGATATAACATCAAAGTTTCAAAATACATTACAAACTCCATTGTTTCATATTTAAGTGGTTATAATTCATCAATTGTTTATTCTGTATTTTTAAATAATTTTTTTATTCACTTTATTTATATAAATGGCATTTTACTAAAAATTCATGGTTACCATGGCAGCCGTGTCATTGAAAAAATCTGAAACATCCATTTTTTGTCTTAGTGGATGCTAAGCTTCTTAAAAATCTATAGGTTTGCTACTCTCCAAAAAATTCCTGCGAAATTAGATAAGGACCCTGACTATAGTGTGAAACAAAAAAATCACAATTGTTACGATTTGCGTACTTTTAAGTCTAGCTCCCTCTAATGTATCACCCACCTCTGCAAAGTTCATGAATTCAGATTTGGACCACAGACTTGAACCATCTTCATATGAAAAATTGCTTAAAGCAATGAGAGAGAGAGAGAGAGAGAGAGAGAGAGAGAGAGAGAGAGAGAGAGAGAGAGAGAGAGAGAGAGAGAGAGAGAGAGAGAGAGAGAGAGAGAGAGAGTTTGGGATAGATTTTAATTTCAATTATTTCAAATGGGCTTGTCAAATTTAATCACTGAACACCATTATATTGTCCCATCAATATATATGTGCTGTCTTAACCATTCCCATACAGGCATTTCAAAGATGCCGAAAGCTGGCCATAGGTTGAACGGCAGCATTTCCGCGAAAGGGGGAGGGGTCGAATCCTCTAGCCTGGTGCAATTAATGCCTCACAATCCATCCTAAGCAATTTTAATTCATTTACATAGCTAACAAAAGGTTGAAAAGGGGAGGCACGTTCTAACATCATCGACCCTCGCCCACCAAGCAATGCCCCGGTTCACTGTAACCTGGCACACAAGACAAATTTAGTGTTGTAAATCCGAGGGATGAGCTAATCAGTGCATCCCCCAAAAAGGAGTCAAGTCCCTCAATGAATACTTACGGGCTTATGGAAGACCATCGCTGAATTACTTTGTAGGCAAGACGTACTACTTTCCCATTCTCGCCCTATTCCATGTGTAAGCCCACATTTTAAGCAATGGTCGAATTTTATTACTATGAAAGTTCATCTGTGTTGGTATTACAAATATAGAAACGTTTAAACTCTTGATCTCAACACAAAACTTGACGTACCTGAAATTTTCGGCCTAGTCCTTCGACCTTCGTCAGCAGAGTGACTCAGAACTGGATCACGTGACCTTTCGACTCCAATAATGAGTCTTAGACTCACTTGTAGTACCCCGGTCTCTATTCAGTGATGGCTGATTGACCCGGATATGAATGGCCTCCTTATTCAGACAATATATCATAGGTCCGAAATTGTAATCAGTGATCACATATACTCAGGACAAGGAAAGGAAGAATTCGCACATCAATCGCACTTTAAAAGAATGTGGCTATCCTAAGTGGGCCTTTGACAGATTAACAAAACCAAAGAAAGATAATCTAGTTAACTCAAATAGGGCCTAAAGCCAAAACAAGGGACAAATTGTTTTCAACCATGTGAAGGGGCTTTCCGATACCCTTAAAAGAACCTTTGACAAATGCGGAATTAGAGTTTGCTTTTAACTAACAAAGACTTTGCGACAACTACTTGTTTCGCCTAAGCCTGGATAAAACCGACAAAAGGAACATTAAAATCCATTACATTTGATCGACCGACAGATTTTGAGAGGGGAGGGGGTTCCAAAACCTATTCGCCACTGACAAATGCACACAAATAACGCGTGTAATTTTGTGGGTAACATAGACAAAATGTCGGCACCCACGACCGATTTTTCTCCCGATCGGGAGAAAATTAGATTCTCCCAGAAGGGGGAATCACCTGAACTGACAAAAATGTCACACCTGTATCCGTGAATATTACGTCTAGTAGTGTACACTACATTTTGTAAAAAGCAGTCTGAGTTGAAATAGCTACAAACTATCAATTTTTATCAATTTACGTTTTTTGCCAAAATCTGTTGCAATCATTGTAAATTATTTACAGTTGCTAAAAACAAACAGATAATCACGTCCACAACAATTGCGTTTATTCCTAGCGTTCTCACGAACGCTTAATTTTTATTACCTTGCATTGTTTTGTCTCGTTTCGTAGTCATGGCAAACATTTTGTTTGTACAGTCAATTACCCAAAGTGTTAGTAAATGTGATGAGCAAACGCCACTTTAATTATTAATGCCAACGGGTAACAGATTAAATGCCACAGTGTCTGTTCTTTGGTGGAATTCTATCTGAAGATTCGATATTTGCCTCGTTCGGAAATGGCAACCAATACATTTACTTACCATCCGTTTCACGACAAGGGTATGCTCCAGGAACGAAGAGTTGTGGACACAAATCAAACCCTAAAGGCTCGTTTGACACGTGTTTGTTCTTTGGATGAATACTTACACAGCTTCAGCTTCTCATGATATGAATAACAATATTCATGTTTGTGTACATATATATATATATATATATATATATATAAATAAATATATATATATATATATATATATATATATATATATATATATATATATATATATAAATGAAAGAAATGTTCCCATTTGTCCAAAACGTATTCGGTTCTCCTTCATAATATAAGTGTAAGAAATGTACAAGTTCAAAGAGAGACAGGACGTCGCTTTATGTCTTTGATGTTTATTTTAACAAGCTTTCGGCCGTTTGGCCTTCATCAGTTTTTTGCCAGTCCTTTTGGAAACGGATGTGGTCCGATCACTTGAATCTTAAATATAATAGTATATCATGTTGCTTCGTAAGTTGACTAAAACCGGGTATTTACAAGTGCAATAAATACACGGTTTTAGCCAAGATTAGTTCTAATGGCTTTTTAGTGTATTCTTTTTAATTGTTATATACCCTTTTCAATACACTGGAGATGTAGTGTGATGTATGGTGGCGATTGAATGCTTATATATATATATATATATATATATATATATATATATATATATATATATATATATATATATATATATATATATATATATATATATACAAGAAACATGTCATTGTTGACAAGAGGAGTACAATAATTTATTACCAAAACGAAATTTTCGACTCCCCTGGAGTCTTCTTCAGCGTGTAATGACTAAAGTGGTAATGTACAAGCAATGAAGGACTGGGTATGGTCAAAAAGCGAGTAACATAAAACGAATACAACAAAAACAGAATTACAAGGAAACAATAGACTTAAAGTTACTTAGCGGTCCCAAATTTCTGTTTAACCTTATCACACTGGATAGAAATTTATGAATCCAGTGGATATTAGATTGTTTCCGTTGTCTGGGAAGTTAAAGTTGGAAGCTGCCAAGGTGCATCGTAAGTTATTTATATTATAGAGTGATGTCAGGCCACGGGAAAGCCTGGTTTATTGTCTCTAATGGATTCATTATGGTCATTAAACCTTAAGCGAAACGGTGTTCCTGTTTCACCTATACGTAAGTACCCTGCGGTCAAATATTACAATGAATAATATAAACTAAATTACTGGAATCACATGTGAGGGGAGGGGGTTGTAGAATGAGCTTGACACCACTAATGGGTGCTCGAGATCATGTGGTGATATGTTTGAAATAATACAAATACTTCCGAAAATCACCCCCGCTCCCCCATTCGTCCTGGGAAAAAAATCCGCTTCCGAGCCTGCTTTAAAAACTTAGGTCATAATTTTCTTGTCGCCCCACTACCGCTATATTCATGCCATTGTTTATATAGTAAACGATTTTACAATTTAAGTTTACATTATAAATTAAGAATATGCTACAAAACACTGTGTTCTGTAAACTCTCCAAAATATTGGATTTACTCACTGGAATGGACACAATAGATACTCATCCGCTCGTAATGTGTTGCTTCCAGAATTCACTGCAAAGAGCTGAACAAAGGAAATATATGTTTTCTATCATGCTTAACATCTGAAACACCCAGTAACCTTCAAAATAGCCTAATCTTCTTCGTTCGCTGTTTATGCAATATCGCAATGGCTTCACGGATTCAGCAGCATTGCTCGAGTGTAATCTAAAGTACACGAGACTTAGCCACGTGACAACAAATCCTGATTTTACCTAAACTACGACACCGAGAGCAATAATCGAGAAAGCTTAGCCGCGACGCAAATTTTACAACACTGTTTTGTCGAAAAAAAAGACGAGTCTTGTCTCCTGTATAAGTCTCCGTTGACTGTTTCGCTCGTAAATGAGTACAGCAGTGGCTGCAAGGAAAAATAACGCTGGTTTGACAATGTATGTTGAATCCGTCAAGAATGCAAATATTTGTCTTTTGAACAGAGAAGTAATGGCGGTATAAACGACTAGACGGTGTTAAAACTATGGTTTATATTTAACACAGTTAAGGCGAATTTCTGAACAGAAATTGTAATGCCATAGTTGAAATATTGGGAGGAATTATTTAACATTGCCAATATTAACACATTCACGCTCTTTATGTTTAAAATGTTATGAGTTAACTAATATAAACACGAATAAGTGTAACCATCCTCTAGTTAAAGTTAACCATTAGCATTTGTGTCAGTTTTTTCCAGGGAAGCTTCAGTTTTTGTGCAATTTGAGTTTGTCAGAAACTTGCGATGAAGGAAGCTCAATAGATTCAAAGGACTACCATGGAAACGTCATTATTATATTGGTGACGATTATCGTCCGTAGACGTTAATATACATCTGGATTTGTCGGCTTGAAAGGAAACTCTTTAAAGTAATTATGAAAAAGGAAAGAAATTAGAGACGAAGCAGAGATTCTGTTACATCCATACATACATCGTGCTTGATCAATCGAGCGAAAAACAATTTAATATTTGTACGGCGTCTATGTCTAGAGCAACGCGTTGGCTCGTATGCTTAATGGATTGTTTTCGCAAATGAGTCAAGTAGAGACAGGTTTGCGAGAAACGGACCGTTTTGACGAAATCATGGTAAAAGGGTAATGATGAGGGTATAGATCCGTATGAGGATTTATGAGTCTGCGTGTGGCATTCATTGTGTACGGGTTGGTGGATGTGCGTGAAATTGCACGTCACTCGGTACGAATAATGTAGAAGTGTATGGAGATTCGATGTGGTAAAATATTTGTATCGGAACTTGACATTGGTTTGGAAGAAAACCCTCACACGAATGTGTATTGGAAATACCTGGATATATTAAACCGTATTAGTTGTATAGAATCCAGTGATTGTATTAATGTGGAAGTAGAGTCGAATTTGCCTAATAAGTGGGATATTTAATTGGAATAGCCAACCAACCATAAATCGGTAAGTCTTTAGTCAGTTTTGTAGTAATCATGTTTTTAAAACCCAAGGTGTTGTTTAGTGACAAGTGACATATACCTATGTTAGTGTATTGGACAAAACTAGACATATTGTACAATGTAATCATAAATACACATCCATGAATCTAGTTTCAACTTTTAAGCTGTGTTCGCCTTTTTGGTTCAATTTGAGTTAAAACGAAAAACAGAGGCAGCCATTTTGTGTTCTCGATAAAGTACATCGTTAAGAATGCAAGTGATTTATAGAATTTATTCATGAATCAAGTGTACTTGTGAGTTTACAGATGTGGGTCTCTAGGAATTTTCCCTGGGTTAAAAGCCCTTGAGAGTAACAATGAACTAGAACTATGGTATCATGCCAGCAATATTATTAGTTTACTGTTAAAGGCTACGTGTACTAATAAAAGAAAAACCCTCAATGCGTGCTGGTCTTTTCAACATTGTCATGTAAAGAAAGGGCATCTTTTTCTTTCCAGTATTTTTCACACATCCTATCGCATATAGTTTGTACACTATGAAGTAGTGTAGGCTACAAGTCAGTGTAAATTTCTGTTCTTTAATCAGTGGAATTTATGATTATGCGAGGTCACTTAAAATATCCTTCTTGTATTCAAGACCTGTTATTTCATCTGTACACTAGCAGGTGAAAATAAAAAGAATTAGGAAAGAGTCTCACGGCGGAGGAGGCAGGAGGTCAGAGGAGGAAAGGTGACATCCCCCTAGAGCAAAAAATATCGATTTCAGGGCAAAACTGTCATTTTTATGATACATAAACTCTCTTTCCAAGGCAAACACGTCATGACTGTTTGCCAATCAAGGAAAATTTTCAGGAAAAACATCTTCGAACCCCACCACCTGTGAAAGTCTGTAATTAGCCTTTAGGACAGTTGATAGCAGCGTCTGTGGGCCGTAACTTGCAAACCTTTATGATGGGTAATTTTTTCTCTCTCCATTTTTTTGGTACTGTGTATGGCCCTAAACCTTTTACATTTCATTCGCCTCAAGTAGCTTTAATGAAATGTTTGGGACAGCAAAAAAAATCAGAATTTTAGAACATCATTTCGAGTGCTACTGTAAAGACGAAATCAAATCAAAAGCTTGGCATATGGAAGCTTATTAAATGTAACAGTTTAAGGTAACTGCATGTACGCAGTCTATGTGGAAGTCTGGGCAAAGAAACGATCCACTTTCGGGTCCGTATTCAACTGATATGTTCTGGAGGGAATGCTCTGATACGTGTAAGGACACTTGGCTGGATTCATTGACTAGTAACGGTTCTGTAATGAAACTAAAGCTTGGAAAAAACTTGATTCATAATCTAAATTGGTAAGAGGGTTTTGCCCCTGAATACCCGTCCCCCAACACACACGTGAATATATACCGGTTCTGTTCGCACCCCTGCCACCTATCCTAAGGATACCCCAACCACTAAAGACTGATCTATGTAATGCCACATCCATGGCAACTCTCCCGAAAATGTGAATAGTTACGGAGACGCATGGCAGTTTGTGTAGATAAAAATGTATACTTAATCTGCGTGAAGTAGACCATTAATCAAGGCACGGATTATAAACGCAGTCACAATTCATCACACGTTACATGCAGTAATATACACAGCCATGTTCAAGATACTGCTATAGCTAGGTAGCTGTATGCATTAATCTGAGAAGAAAGGACTCTCACGCTAGGGTTGTACAAAATGGTGTGCATGATAATGTGGTTGTATACCCATGTCTAGGCATGGGCTCCGGCTTTAATTCAAACTGTCTACAGAGAGAGAGATAAAATCTCCACATCCGTTTAGTATCCATTCTTTTAAATAAAATAACTGCAGATTCTGAAACAGTAAATCAAAGGTACTTGACATAAAGTTGCATTTCAGTAAACCGTTTGAAAGCTTTGTGTCATCAGTGAAATCAATGCAAAAATGCGTGCGTTACGGCTGACGTGTAAGTATACAGTCATTCCCATGCAATAAGCTACGCAGTGCCAAATAAGTGAGGGCGTATTCGACCTTACAAAAGGCATTTCTGAATTGAATCCTGACGGACAGGAAGTCTGCAAAACATGGAGGAGAACAGGAGAAGCAGGACTTTAAAATGGATCGCTTGTTTGGAGTTGATACACTAAAATGTTTAATTCTACTTGAAAAACCGTGTAACTAGTTTGGTTCAGTTTCCCTATTTATATCTATATCTACATATATATATATATATATATATATATATATATATATATATATATATATATATATATATATATTTATATATAGTAGGTCGAAATATGATAGATCGAACTGTGAATAAGTAGGTCGAAAAGTTGTGTAAACTGTTTCGATCGTGGAAGTATATATTTATGTATAAATATTTATATATATATATATATATATATATATATATATATATATATATATATATATATATATATATTAACTGGGTCCTTACGAAACAGTGCTTTAAAACTGTCTTATAGTTCCCTATAGTCACAACCTTTCAATACTTAAGCTCCCTTTACAAGTTGAGCACTCTACCATTGACTGGTTTACACTGTAACGAATATATATATATATATATATATATATATATATATATATATATATATATATATATCTATATATATATAACCCTAAACTGTATATTTGGGAGTCAATTCCATTGACTTACACACTAATTACTAACCTTTAACCCTAACCCTGAAACTATCAAAATGTGATATTTAGAGTCCAAAGAACATTCTAAAACTATTTCAGACAATAAAAAAATGTCAAGAAATAGTACCCAAAATATTAAGGAGACATCGAATGTCTCTCTTATAGCATATATAAGAGATAGTTGATATATATATATATAGTTGATATAGTTTAATAGTTCCGAGTGGTGGATTATCACTACAAATATGACAAGAAAAACGGGTAATGCCTTTGATTCCAACATAATCTTTAATAAATTCACAATTTTGCACAAATTTTCGGACTCCTGGTCCTTCCGCAGATGCAACAGATAATGAAAAGTTTACTAGTCTATATGTTTACTATTTGTAAATGTTGAAACCAGAGAGAAAGCTCAAATCTCTGTTTAATACGTGCACATATGTGCCGGTTCTGTGAATCAATTGCAATGTTTCAACGAGGGTCCTTCTACTTGTATCGGTCAAGTTCGTGAGGAGAATTGCAAACTTAAGGTTATTTAGGCTAAGTCAGGGATATTAAAGTGTTCAGCGACTGGAAAGCCCTCTATATTGAGTCGTATACTGCTTTTGTGGTTGTTGAGTCGTAAGCGAAATGACGTGGAAGTTTGACCGATTTACTAAATGGTGGGGCAGAGGGAGCATGTGATTAGATAGACGACGTTACAAGCATCACAGCTATCACAGCATTTTAACCTCCCTGACAATAGCCTAAATAACCCAAAGTTTGCGAACCTTAAGTTAACATTCTAATAACTTTCAACGGACCTTATCTTTAAAGCTGTCAAATCATCCTTAACAGTACTCGACCTTAGCCATCAAATTATATCATAAGTTTACCAAAATTCAGTGTCTTTAAGTTTGTCATTTACCAATATTTTCAGACGTCTACATCGTCCAGTCGTACTAAAACTTAAAGCACAGGCGGTACCAAATAATATTAAAAGTAGGTGATTCTGTCAAAAACGTTAACAGTCTAAATACTAAAGTGTAATGAAGGGGTACATTTATTTGCACGAGAATAGGAAATTCGTTTGCACCCCTACCTCCCTCGATGGCCCTCTACTTTTCCTGCCCCTACCAACCCCTTGTGAAACATATAGCCTGTGGCAAAATCGTTATCGGCTAAGGTCGAAACACACATCCTGTAATTCCGTGGAAGGATCTACCTTCACTATTCACGCAGGCGATCACGACAGGCAGTCTAGTAAATTATTAAGCTGTTCAGTCAGTTTGTGAAGATTCACTCAGTGTTGCAGGTAATTGCTATTTAATAATTGTGTGTAGCGGATTACGCTACGTAGGACGTTGTTGGGTCTTTATACTAGCTTGCCAAGCAGGATCATGTTAGGCCTGTTACCCTATACCGTACTAGCTTGCTACACTGAGATATTTTAGGCCTTTGTCATCTTTCTACATAGGCTTAGTACTAACCTATATGTGACAAGGATAAGTGAATTTATAACATAGTGTCAGGATAGTATTGACTATCGACAGAGATTGGTTGCAGGACGCTTGTGTAATAGGGCATTTATTGTTAACAGCTATGTTTGGTATCACGTGTCAGCCTTCACATGAAACGTCGATAGAAAAGGGGTTTTGTTTCAAACTTGGACACCCCTTAATTGTGTTAAGCAGCGCTTTAACAAAATGATCTAGCCTACTGTTTAGGTCTATTCCAGTTTTATAGTCTATAGTTTTTTAGTCTATAGGCTACATTTGCATAGACAGCTAAACGTAACGTCAGCGGTTGTAAGGATACTGCGATAATCTACTTATGAAGGTAAACGGTCTAATGTTTCTTATTATGCAATGTTTCGTTTATAATAAAAAAACTGGTACTATAAACCTCTATATAGTTTTTAAACACTCTCTTACTTAAGCCGTAATATTACCATAGAAACGAGTTATCCTGAGTAACGAATTTCCCCATCAGTACCTTTCAATCGTATCTTAATTAGTAGTAAGCTTTGCCCTTTTCGGGATTTTCAAATTGACATGTTGTTTCCTTAACAAAACGGTTCTAGACTCCGAGTGCCCCAAGAGGGCCTTTTTTGAAGCCTATTTTTGTTAAATCAGTTGCTAGAGTCATATTGCTCTTCCCAGTAAAGTGGCATTTGCCTCAGTTGTGTGAGCAAAATAAAACGAAAACTGAATAACTTTAACGTCTCATTACCGTTGGTAACTTATACTCATCAGCAGAGGCAGCATGCATCCTCCGAACTATCTAAGACAAAGGTTTTTATAAGCACATCGTACATAACTTATGTAGGAAGTGGGTTGCACATTACAATGCAGTTTCCACGGTTTAAACACTACACCTAGCTGGTACCCTAATTCATATCTTCTTCAGCCATGTGACAAAAGGTCTACTTTCGTAACTGAACTGTTTATGTCATGTCGGATAATTTCTTGATTTACTCTTGATACCGTATGCAATAGGGATTGAAACATACTTAATGCCCAGACATCTTTAAAAGATACAAGTAAGAATGTTGGCTGATATTTCAACTAATGTTGGTACGAGTGCTTATAGTTAACCCGACTTAAACCTTACACGAAATCGACAGAAAGGCTTTCACCACAGTTTAACTCGCCACTCGTCACCACAATTTAAGTAAGTTTGATGAGAGAGAAAAATGCCTCTCCGAGCTTTGAATTTACACATGCAGAGAATTTACAAAAGTAAGGTGAATTCCTAGACGGAAAAAGAGAGGTTCAATCACAATATCGATGAAATTATATCACAAGCAAATTTGATGATAAAGCACAGATTCCTTTGTCAGCTGGCCACAGATCGTAATAAAGGAAATTTGACAATTGTAGATACAAGAGATCATAACTTTCAGCGGAGTGAATTGCATCGTGATGTGCACCGCCAGATATGATATTGATCTAAATTGTTGTGGCCGTGTGCTTTTCAGCGTGATCTCACAGATCAGAAGAAACTAATCTCATATTTGTATACAAAAAAGTATAGACGTACAAGTCAAGGGGCCGGGGACTGCAGTTCCCCTCCCTCCGGAGGTAGCTAGACCTATTTCTCGGGCAGATTTCTGACAAAAAAAATCCTGTAATTTACTCGGGCAACATGCATACAGATTTTAATGCCGGCAAAAATGGCTCAACACGCCCCCCCCCCCCCCTCCTCGAAAAGATAAAGAAGATCACATTTTATATTCGTTAACGTTAGCTGGCTCACTGTCCAAACAGATACCTATCTGAAGAAGGTCGGTTAGTCCTATTGTTATATTGTTATTTGTTAAAGGCTTGCTAGTGCTTATGCTTGTGGAGGCTAAGTGCAGGGAGGTGATATTAGATGGAGATCCATCGAAAACTTTAATTTATGCTAATCCAATTAGATTGACTTCAGAGTGGAAACTAAACACTTTGAATGGGAATTATTGAACTAACGGGCATTCATTTGTCTCATATCTAGGCAACCTCATTCATGCTTACAGCGACCCCAACAAAAAGGATTATTTGAAAAAAAATGCTTTAATGTCAAACTAGTTGCAGACAGTCAAGTGCAAAACACTGTTCTGACATTCAAAACGACTGTATATTGCCAAGGAACCTTATGATGCTGGCAATAAACCAATGCTCAGGATTATGCAAATGAGTAAGAGAAATACAAGACTAAACTTTGCTGTCGGATTTTGACTAATTTTCGCATTCGCTCGCATGATTTAAAAGACACACCCATATTTAGCAAGTTATAGAGAACTAGACATGTATGTTGAAAAAAGCGTCTAAACGCGTCCAACAGTCAAATTAATTTACAGCTTGAGCGACTGGCAAAGTTAAGGCAAGGGGTTAATTTCCTGATCTGCTCATCGAGATGTAGCAGACGACGTATCCTCCTTGTACTTAGTTCTTAACACCTCTTAAGCCTACTGAATCATCAAGAGCAACACACAAAAGAGATTATTGTCGGCAACTAGTAGGGTTCAAAGAAAGAGTTTTCGACGGATTTCCATCTAATATCACCTCCCTGCTAAGTGTTACTCTGCTACAGGAGTATAATCAGGGAGGTGATATTAGTACCTCCCTGGTATAATTAAGACTCGGCCTATCTACCGCCGTGTTCTGTATCCTCATATTTAGCTACTACATTCGTTACTATAGGCAATATTTATTGTATGTAGTATGGAACGAACGAATGAATGAATAAATGCCATATACTCGTAGGCAAGACTCAATCATAGTTTCTTTAAGAAAACAGTCATCAATACTACTTGACTGTGCTGTTTTGTTAGAGAAAGTAAGAAGCTAGTAGCTATTGGATATTCACCATATTGAGAGCTAGCAGGCTATTTCATTCATGGTAAACATCTGGATTACGATGTACTTATAGGTAATCTATCAAATGAAAACTATTTATTGTTGAACAGCCCGAAGGAACTGATAGTATCATCTACCATTACCTTCATAGTAGGTGCCGAATTTATACTCCTCTGGTGTTACGACTGCAGCCAGTATAGGTGCAGGAGTAATACATTTACGCTTACTCTGGCTTCTGCCACATTTATCCATGCATCAATTTAGACGACGGGTTCAGTGGAAAATTTCAATACTTTGCATACACCTGTAAGTTTTACATACATCCACGCTGCTTATTTTATGAATCTTTCGGAAAAAAGTTATAAGCTGTTACGGTGCACCTGTTCTTTGAATCAAATTTTTAAAGTTCGAAAGCACCCTTCCTAAAATGTCATTTAAGATTGCGTTAAAATATTCTCGAGGGTGAAACCACGCGAGCGTGCAGAAAACCACGAGAGCGTGCAGAACTTGTCAAAGACGACAAAGATGGACTGTTTATTGAAAAATCTATCAAAAACAACAACAAAATCAGAAGGAAATTTCTAAGTTACAAAATACCGAGATCCAGTGGATATTTGAACCTAGGGCATTCTGACTATAGGACATCATACTGTGAACATAAATGTCAAATCCTCTACGGACACGATTTAAGATCAGTCCTTTCAAGGGCCTCTGATAAGACCATGAATTCCATCCTGTGATAAAGGGCTGCTGAAATGTTAAAGACAGACAATCATCATCCCAAAGTATATTTTAGTGTGGGGGTAGCAAAATTCTCAGTTGGTGACTGCTCTTTGATTGACATCAAAGTTTGAAAATTTAAAAGATGCAGAGTAGCTCACATTTCACACAAGGCAGAGAGAGAGAGTGTGTTTTTATTACATTTTATAGCCTTACATGCTCACCAGGACATGGCCTTAATCAATAAAACAGGTCTATTCCTGCACAAGGAGGAGCTTCATATAGTTATGGGAGGAGCTAGAAGTTGCACAGATGGGAGAATTGGAACTTCTGAATTAACTTAGCCCATGACCCGTAGGTAACTTGTCGATTTTGAAAGGGATGTGTGAATTTGGGTCCACGGACAAAGTTTTCGCTTTGCGGCAATTTTCCGCTTAGCATAAACTATCAGATTTCCCACCATCAAATCCTGTCAAAACAATAGTGCTTGTTGTGATAGTAGCTATAAATCTCGTAAGAGAACCATCCTTTAATGAGAAATAGACACTGAATGCAGGCTAAGCCTTTTTTTTCTGTCTTTGATATAGCAGTTTAAATCATGGTTGAAGTAATTGGCAGAAGATTTCCGTCAGTTCATTCCATAGCTTTAGAAGCTGTTCTCTCTTGGTAGGATTGATCTGTTAAACCGCCGCCCAGTTTGAAATAAAGAACATTTTAGTGACCAATATATGCATTTTGATGTTAGATTGTGCAGAGTTTGAAGTACGTCGATTACAAATGATTGATATTTTACTTGGAAGTTTTGACAAAGTCCAGAGCAGACAAATGACTGGGTTTTGGTCCCTTAAAAGTGGAGGGTGGAAGCATACTTTAGCAGTCCCCACCCCCCTCGCTTCCATCCCCTATTGTTCACTCGACGTAATTATTTAAGCCCCCCCCCCCCCATGTTAATATTGAGAAGTGAGGCATCCAAAACGGAACGTAGTTACGTTTGAATAGTACAATTGTACAACTGGATTGCAAGCATACATGTTGGCCTCTGAATGCCGGGTCGGTTTCAACAAATCGGTTCTAGACAGAGTTAATTTTAAATTTTGGGGCGGGGGGGGGGGCTATTTGTAGTCACTAGAACAGTTACAAGTCTTTTCCGGTAGATTCGTCAAATTCATTTGCAATTGGCTTTTAAAAGGAGGAACCCTTGCGTTTAAGGACGTAAAAATAATGACATACCTTCTAGCAAATCTGGGGTACAAGATTCTGCCTTCTTGAAATAATAAAAAACAAATTGGTAGGAATTTCCTCTTTTTAGACACTATAAATAAAAAGGAGCTATTAAAGTTTGATGGCTATATCTGTGATTTTGTAAACCTTATTTCTGCAAACTTTCAATAACCTTTGTTATTGATCAGATCAATAGATACAAGGCCTTTAATCCTTCATGTGCACTGGCTAGATATCTTTCCACATTTTCTCCTGATGGATACATTTCTGCTATCCTGCTTCGATTTTCATAATACTGCCAAACATACCCATAGTAAAATGTTAGCAACGAGTATCTAAAGCTAGTGAACCGTGTTGGAAGTAAACCTGTCGTACGGATAAACTTCTCCACCATCTTCCTTCCTATCCTATCCTTCCCAAAGTATTGAAGAGCGACAAGTGAAAATTGTTGAAGCAAATAAAAATAAATTGCATTTATGTCAACAAAATGCGTTTCCTACCACTGAAAATACGTTAATGTGTGATCCTCACAGAGTGTATAACTTTCACCATATAAGTCAGTAGTAATTCATGCTGCTAACTCCACTACGTCAGTAGTAATTCATGCTGCTGAACCCACCAAGTCAGTAGTAATTCATGCTGCTTACCCCACCAGGTCAGTAGTAATTCATGCTGCTAAACCCACTAAGTCAGTAGTAATTCATGCTGCTAAACCCACCAAGTCAGTAGTAATTCATGCTGCTAACCCCACTAAGTCAGTAGTAATTCATGCTGCTAAACCCACTAAGTCAGTAGTAATTCATGCTGCTTACCCCACTAAGTCAGTAGTAATTCATGCTGCTTACCCCACTAAGTCAGTAGTAATTCATGCTGCTAAGCCCCAGTGAGTCAGTAGTAATTCATGCTGCTAAACCCACCAAGTCAGTAGTAATTCATGCTGCTAAACCCACTAAGTCAGTTGTAATTCATGCTGCTAAACCCACCAAGTCAGTAGTATTTCATGCTGCTAAACCCACTAAGTCAGTAGTAATTCATGCTGCTAAGCCCAAGTGAGTCAGTAGTAATTCATGCTGCTAAACCCACCAAGTCAGTAGTAATTCATGCTGCTAACCCCACTAAGTCAGTAGTAATTCATGCTGCTAAACCCACTAAGTCAGTAGTAATTCATGCTGCTTACCCCACCAAGTCAGTAGTAATTCATGCTGCTAAACCCACTAAGTCAGTAGTAATTCATGCTGCTTACCCCACTAAGTCAGTAGTAATTCATGCTGCTAAGCCCCAGTGAGTCAGTAGTAATTCATGCTGCTAAACCCACCAAGTCAGTAGTAATTCATGCTGCTAAACCCACTAAGTCAGTAGTAATTCATGCTGCTAACCCCACTAAGTCAGTAGTATTTCATGCTGCTAAACCCACTAAGTCAGTAGTAATTCATGCTGCTAAGCCCCAGTGAGTCAGTAGTAATTCATGCTGCTAAACCCACCAAGTCAGTAGTAATTCATGCTGCTAACCCCACTAAGTCAGTAGTAATTCATGCTGCTAAACCCACTAAGTCAGTAGTAATTCATGCTGCTAACCCCACTAAGTCAGTAGTAATTCATGCTGCTAAACCCACTAAGTCAGTAGTAATTCATGCTGCTTCACCCACCAAGTCAGTAGTAATTCATGCTGCTAAACCCACTAAGTCAGTAGTAATTCATGCTGCTAAACCCACTAAGTCAGTAGTAATTCATGCTGCTAACCCCACCAAGTCAATAGGGATTCATGCTGCTAAACCAGGGGTCGGCAACCTTTCGGGGACGCGGGCCAACTTGCCATTTGGCGAATTAGCAGAGGGCTAATGGGGTAGGTGAAATTTGATAGTTGAACTAAATATTACAGACATGCGTGGCTAGGTGTTCTCGCCAGTATTGCACATTGTGCTTTTTGTACGCGGTTTTGACTGCTCTATGCGGGCCGGATTCTTGACACCGGCAGGCCGGACTTGGCCCGCGGGCCGTAGGTTGCCGACCCCTGTGCTAAACCCACTAAGTCAGTAGTGATTCATGCTGCTAAACCCACTAAGTCAGTAGTAATTCATGCTGCTACACCCACTAAGTCAGTAGTAATTCATGCTGTTACCCCACTAAGTCAGTAGTAATTCATGCTGCTAACCAGTCCGTAAAATCGATGTCTTTCATGTCATCGGGTCATTCGTTTGTTGCATGATTTAGAGAAAACACGGCAAACAGTACAGGGATCCCGATAAAACCATGGAAGAACGACTCCGAGGTAGTACTTCCATGGTTCAACGGTCCTGTAATTGCGATAAGGTGTTTCAAACGAGAAACCTGGCACAATGGTCCTGGTATCCAGATAATATACTTGATTGTTGCGTCTGAAATTAGGATCCTGGTCCAACCGTGATAAGCAGTTAATTGCAGCCTTTCAAACCACCTATCTCATTTCACACCTGCTCGAGATTATATTTGTGAAAGCGGATACTTCAATATCATATCATACGGGAGAGCATCCTGCTTCCACCTTCAATGTTTCTTGCAATACATTACACACTTAAAAATGTTGTAACTGTATGCTATTTGGCCATATTTACATCTCTCCCGCCCCCCCCCCCCCTTCATTGTTCACAACCGTCCAGAGATATCGGGGGTTCCGTCAAAACCACATAATTTAGGTCAGTGTCACATATGAGGGGGTGTAAAAATGTCTTCTAAACGTTATTACTATTATGCAATTTCCTTTGCCAAATCACACCGCCAAGACCCCACCTATTCGTCTCCTCCGCTTAGTCGCATTCATTTGCGTTATCCGTACAACCCCGCCATCTCATCACGTAAAACCTCAATGCCTATAACAGCAGTTTCACAAAAGTTGTACATCCTATCCTAGGATACAAGTAAAGGCTATGCAAGCCAGATATGCATACTACCGGTAGGTTACTCGCTGAAGGATGAACAGTGATTGTGCTGTGAATCTTTAATAATACCGTAGAATGTCCTAAATGAGTACAGAGCCAGACTACATTTATATGGCGTCACTGCTAATTTTTAAAACAGAGATAAAGATCAAACCGTTAATCAATTCATAACATTAACATTTTAATGGGCTTATTTCTCATAGGAAATTGTTTTTCATTTAATCCGTGGACTCATTTTACCTATACATAAATATGGTAACAACTTGAGGTGGTGTCACGGGCGCCTTTCCGGCTTCACTGGGTATTTGACACCAAAGTACATCCAAGTTAGATTTCTAAGCTACCCTTATAATTATCGAATGCCAAAGGTACCTTTATGTGCTATAATTAACTTTTGGCGGGGCAAATTTGTTTTCGTGACATTAATAGTGCACGAATGTGATTGTCGAAGCTGACTTATGCAGGCATAAATAGTCGAAGCTCACTTATGCGGGCAGGAAGAACTTTTAAGGTCATAAATACATCCAGTCATTCTAATATGACATATATACCACACAAAAAAGAAAACAAAATCCTTCAGTCATGTCACTTAATTGGCTAGACTTTAAAACAGAAATACAGACTAAAAGACAAATCAGGGGTTGCAGATCCCTTCAACAGTCATTGGACTTTTTTAAGCCTGAACTTTTTACTTCATTTTGCCAATTTTGTTGAACCTTTAGTATCACAGTACTAATGATTTCTCAATTAATAGAGGCTATGAAATAGCTCATGATTTAGACGATTGCGATGTGTGCTGTAATGTGAGGTGACGTGCGTGATGCCTTATGATGTGATTTCATGTGATATGACGTGATGCGATGTAATATGTGAGATGTGACTTGGCGTGATGCTGTATGATGTAATTTCATGTGATATGACGTGATGTGATGAAGTGTGTGTGATGTGACTTAGCGTGATGCTGTATGATGTGATTTCATGTGATATGACGTGATGCGATGTAATATGTGAGATGTGACATGGCGTGATGCTGTATAATGTGATTGCATGTGATATGACGTGATGTGGTTTGTTAGTTAATTAGATGAGGTTTTACGGCTCAGTTTCTAACTAATTGGTTTAAGTCGTGTCGGCCTTTCTCACAGTTGTGGCTCACTGGCTTGTTTTCCCTACTCCATTGCTTTATTCTGAAAACCAAGCACAATGGCAGTAGGTTCCATTTTTAAAGTCTTTGGTATGAACCGGCCAGGAGTCGAACCCCAGACCTTCCGGTTGCAAGTCGGATGCTCTAACCACTTGACCATGCAGTCGTTCATGACGTGATGTGATGTAATGTGTGTGGTATGTGCAGAATGTAACTCATGAGTCCAAAATGTAAGATTTAAGTAGATGATAGGTGTAACTGCCAACAAACTAAAGGAAACACATAAGTAAGCATAAGTCGATTCTGTCTGTCCGAGTTGGAGGGGCTATGCAGGATAAGGAATAGTCTATCCGTCACGTTACACTACATGTATTTATAGTAAGAGTAAACTGCAATCGTGTGTATCCTTAGCCCCTGACTGTGGACCTCTCTCACTGTCTGACTCCAAAATACAGCTATGTTGTGTATGTGAAAGGGTACATCACGCTTAGAGGTATAGAGAACTCCAGGAGGAGGTGGTAACAATGACAAATGGGACATTGATCGCTGTTAATTAGGTAGGAATGCTCGGATATTATGGAACTTTTGTGGAAACTGTCATTGTCCACTCCACTTATAGTTGTTTTCACAAAGTGTCGTACTGTCTTGGTACTGGCCGGGAAGTCCAGTAACAATCAGTTTAGACCTAACATTTGCCCTACGAGTGTGATGGATGTTCTTTCAGGTTTAACTCTGTTTTAAATACATTGGTACTAACAAACGATATGTTAATAGCTATGTTAGGTACAAATATTACCGTGTTGGTCCGGTCCTCGTCGGTTGATAAAAACTCATTATTCAGCACCTTAACGTACATTCCCCGAATAAGACAAGTTTGTGTAAATGTATAGACTTACTGTGGCATACACATGCAACTATTTTGATAACTACAACAAGTAAGCATGGACAAGTAATAAGAGGAACGGATTTTATTTTTTTTTCCAACCCATCTTCGCCCTCTTCTCATTACGTACAATTTGAGGTAGCCTTAGTAGAAGTGTTAAAAGTTATCTTTCAATGTCACAAGTTTGGGAAAAGCCTACACACGTCTGTGTATCTTTAGGAAATCCCTCCTGTGCCACACAGGCCTACTATTGGGTATACAGAGCTAATATTAATTGAGTACATCATGTTGGTGTTATCAACTATTTCAATCTGGTGTACATTTCATCCTATCGAAATAAATAAATATGCATAATATATATATATGTATATATATATACCTGCATAAATAGGAGAAAGGGCATTGAGCTAACGAAGGCATTGTTTCCACCGCATAATTAGCATACAGATTGAAGCTTTTGACAAGTTTGTCTATAATTTAACTCCTGCATTGGAATGCATAATGAACATCCCTTCCACAGGATTGCTACAGTTCAATGAATTTTGTAACCTGGGTGATCACAATGTACAATACCACACTCTCTAAGTCAGTCTTCATCTATCCCTCGATCACGCAGCGTTTCCCCGCTGGAGACTTGTTATCAGAGAACTGTTCATTTTCAGACAATATGTTACCTTACTCGCCTTTATTTCTGCAATAGTGAGCCTACTATACTCGGTAAATGGCACGAAATAGTAAATATTACATACGGCCAATTACAATCCTTTAAATATTGCACGGCTTAATTATACATGTGTTTGTAAACTCTACAGAATATTTGGATCGTATCAGATGACGTTATAGAAACAAATTACAGCTTTGCTTCAGACGAGAGTTAAACATCAAAATGATATATTCGCACAATAAATTTGAATAACTGGACTATTCAGAAGTATAAGAGTATATCCGAAACACGATTAGCTTTAGAACAGATCAAAATGTGGATGTACTGGTCACACAGCGTTACCCTACGCTGCAGAGCCCACAAGCTCTGCTCCTACACAAACACTTGTTAGTCTATTTTGGTATTTGTTTGCGTGGGTTGAAGAGAAGCATCGTCTGCTTTACAGACCAACAGATTAAGCACGAATTTTCACAAAGGCCGAAGGCAGAATTAATCAATTTCTAAAAGCTTGCAAAACGTGGAAATTTCAAACTGTTTTCAGTGGTATTGAATAGCCTGTCTGAATTTTACAATGTGCCATCTAGAGCTTCCTCTTCCAACTATAACTTAAGGAGCATCCAAAAACTATCGGTTTATGTGTCTATGGCGTCTGTACCAGCGTCTGCCATACGACTTACATTATTATGATCGGTAGTTCTAGCATTCGAGACATTTCTTTTGATATTACACCTGTTAAAAACGGTCTTCGAGAAAATAGGTTGCCACCCTTCCAAAACTTTCTCCGAATCATCGTTTGGACAAACCTACAATGTAGACCCATACACATCTACGTATGACATTATCAGTCATGCACATTAAAATCGAAGTCCCCAAAGCCATCTTAAACCTGCCTGCCTTCAGGAGAGTAGTAAAATATTCATACAACCTACAGAAAATTACACTCGGTATGAACTTTTGGAAGCGATATGTTACAAGTTTAGAATAGAATTAATTAAACTTAAATGTCTCTCGTGGCTTGTGGATTATACCTTTACTTCGAAGCGTACGATAAATTCACAGCAACTGACCGTTCTTGTATTCTCTGTAAATAAAGGAGGAGAAACCATCGTTATTTTTGTGGACAGCAGTTTAACTGATTTTGATTCAAGTTATATCAGCTCTTATAGAAAAATTGAGGATATGCAACACATCAAATTGTGTTTCAGGGAGTACAATTGAAATTTTTTATGCCTACATGATGTCCTCGTAGGCTACAAAGCTGGTGAATTTTCGGTATGCCTTCCAGGACACTTGTGACGACAGGGCCTCTTTAACTGTAATGCTCTGACATATGCGGTCGACAGCTTTGCCAAAATGACTTCTGTTCTATGGTTGAATGAAGTCACAGTGTACATTACATTAGAGGGTTTAGATTGATAAATGGAAAGGAGTCTGAGGAAACCGATTTCCATAATAGTCGGGCGCTCGTCAACTTTTGCAGACGTCTTAGCAATTTTTCGAGTAAAGTGTTTAAAGTGGTATGGTTAGTATTTTGGCCAAATAAGAACAACCGTTCCTGTAAAAATGCAACTTGGTGAGTTTGTGTTTAGTATTCATATACAAAATATATAAGCAACAGCTGGCGTGTCACCTTATTCGTCGTTTGCGTAGATAACATCCCCCTCTTGTGCACTGAGGATGTACAGTGAAAGGAAAGGAAACAAAAGCGGTTTCACACCTAAATGAAAATTTTGGCGACCTACAAACTGTTTGAAAAAAATTACCTTAATTTGAAATAATGTACGGTACCTTAAACAATATTTCTCATGAATGTTTCTCAATACAAGCATGCCAATTTCATCTTTCATTATATGAGAACATCCTCTGAGGAATAAAGCATCCATCTTACTTTATTTCGTCAAGATTATGTTTCATAATTTCATTGTTGTCGAGTCTACATTATATTTTAGTTAATAAGATAAGAGTTGTTCTCCAAGAATTAATGACGTAACTTTCACGTATATCATGAAACCTATTACTTGTGGAGAGTTGTTGACACAATCGCCAAGACGATCAAAAACTTACCATACCTTATCGCTCCCTTCTTACCCCATCCCACCTTCAACATCGTGGACACAGTGTACACTATGCATACCACTTTGGGTACTACTAGCAAAACTCAATTCAGAGTACACGACGAATCGACAAAGTTTAAACTCTTCTCTTCCTTTCATGTAACCGCCTTGTCTTGCTTACAAATAAATAATTTACTTTATAGTTTTTTATCATTTTATGATTATTTTAAAAGCGTATCCATTTTCACTTTGTGAGCTCTATATAGAATAACCCCTGTAAAGGACTGTTATTGATGTGGTGACAATTGGCAGCTTACAGACATTGAGGTATCTTCAGGAAATAGTTTGATATTGTACGGCATCAGCAAGTCTAACCTCCAAGGCTTGTTTTTAATTTAAGAGCCGCTTAAATTGTGCAATCCCAGCGACCGTGTGTAATCACTTAGGTGCTAAAGCAATAGCCAAACTGTACATCGTATGCTATCAAAGGTTCTGATCTTTAGAACTAAATGAATTCTACATCACCCATCGGTTTTATCCTAAAATCAACACATATTGGCAAAGAGTGATCGTGTAATTTTCATCCTTCAATAACCTAGCAAAAGGCCATCCTCCTGAGATGAGGTTCGGCATTTTGTCGATCCCCCCTAAGGAACGGCTTACTTCTTAGCAGTGAGATAAATTGTTCAGGGTGGTTTAGTTGCATATAATGTAGTTTTACTTCCTTACTTCGAGTGGAGGCGAATCGTCGGGAGAATTACTCTGCGCATCTCTTTTAACAAATGAGATATGCTTCTATCTTCAGATCACAGAGCTGTTACTTCCTCCTGCTTGGTTTTAAATAGCTAGTCTGCACATTCGAAAGCAAAGTAGAAACGTTTATTTTTGCTGGGTACCGATGATTGTAATGTATGAGCAGTGTAATGATACGTTATCGAATTTATGAAGAAATAAATTCGTGGCGAATTTAACATATAAAATGATACTCTACAACCATTTCCATTGGGAGGGTTTGATTTACAGTTAACGTATTAATGTACCAGTGATATTTATCGTCGATTTCTGCATGCATTTTGAAGTCTTTACGTAGGCCTTATCTACAATATGACAAGTGATGCCATCCTACATGCCTACATAATTGAGTGCGTGCTACACATCTCACATCACAGATCCTGTTGCTTAGTGAGGACGATATACATGTACATAATTTTCTATGTTGACTATTCTAATTTACATCACACTTTGATTGGTTTTGTCTACAAGAATCATATTGGAATTACTTGTACGCGCAGCGCTCATTAACCGGCGTTCCATAATAAGTATGGACTGTTCCATTATCACATAAGTTGTTGGGTTCGTACAGCGTTGAAAAGTCATAATATCTTATTCACATAAAAGCCGCGTATTACTCATTTCATCAGTCGAAGGAAACAATTATGAGTTTCACATATGTCTGCGGGCTATTCTAGTTGACAGTTGTCTGAATAATCACAAATTCTGCTCATTTATCTTTCGAGTATCGTTATAGGCTTATTACAGAACCACTTTCACGAAAACAAGATCGCAAAATATAACAACTTAGTTACATGTGACAGGGTAAAGCTGGAAAGGTTACGTTGTGTTAGAGGGAAGAGCTAACGTTTGGATAAACCATTAAATCTAACGTTACCTGTAGGTGATGCTACTTTGGGGGCACTGAAACATCTCCAATGATCACAATGTCACATCCCCTACAATGACAAAGGACAACAGTGGTACAGGCCGGCTAAACGTATAGGCGACGCTATCAACTGATGGCTTCAGTTAGGTCAACTAGCGTAGTTGAGTTAGTACGTGACCTAGACTGGTTCCTGCAGTCTTATGTATTATTAATCGACTTTTCTCATAGGATAATATTTTTGAACAGAAAACTGCGCTAGGTTCCTCTCAAACAATCAAAACAACTCTTTCATAGTGACATCAAAGGTATTTTTTACTTCTGTTTACAACTTAATCTGGGTCAATCGCTCTTCGTTTCGCTAAGTTATGATTGTTTCATTACCGCAAGAGGTGAAAAATTCTCGGGGTGTCCATTAATATTTCTCATTTTCCCATTTTTTTAATCAAAATCTGCGCTGGGAAAATCAAGTTGTATTACTCTGAAAGGGATATGCCAGGAGAGACTAATGTTTTTTGCTTTAAAATCAGTTTAATCCAAATAAATAACCGCCCATTCTTGAAAGTTATGGTAAATTTACTACAAATTCATCAACGCCCTTGTAACAGTTAAGGTCATAGTCTTGGGTGGATGAGCGCGTATTTCCAATATGATTCCAGATCCAGTGTTAATTTTGATATAAAGGAGAAATATATTCTACTCCATTTTGTGAAACTTTCATTTAGTTCCAACATTGATATTTCGACATATATTAGCAGCTGGAATAATTACACTTTTCCACTAAGAGAACCTCGACAAAGATATTTGAGAATTATTAATGATAGTCCGAGACACATTCCAATTTAAGAATAATGTAAGAGGGAAAACAAACTATATACTTTTACTTAAAAATCGCAGACCAACATTTTGATATGATCTTGTGTAGAATACACAAATTTAATAGAAGTAAAGGTAAACTGCTACTGCTTACCTGCTAGCTTCCAAAACATGATGTTGTATTTAATCGCATATATATAAATATATATATATATATATATATATATATAAATATATATATATATATATATATATAAATATATTATATATAATATATTATTATATGTATATATATATGTATATATATATATATGCATATAAATATATATATATATATATATATATATATATAAGGTCAAAGTACTGCGTAGCACTTATGAAGTAGGTAGGTAAAAATGAAGTAGTAAATAGTTGTGGTAACCACTTAACACTTTCTGTTTTCCTAGCCGAGGTTTACCGTGCCCAATTTTATTGTGTATTTTTTAAATTGTACGTTTGGCCGTGTCAACGATCAGTTGCATTTTTGCCACCTGATGAAGGGTTTAAACCCGAAACGTCGTGGAATTTTTCACAAACTTTTAGCACCATTTACTACTTCATTTTTACCTATATAAAAAAAGAGACAATTGTTGGTTTAAAAGTTGCAAAATGCGTCTCCCCACGAAGGTTTCGTCTTTATATATTCTGACTTCTTTAGCGTGACTGTACAGAGCAAGTTAACGCAACTTTAGATAAGAACGGTAAAAGCAGTGAAACAGGTTGTCAAAACACGTAAAGTTCTGTAACCAAGCAACGTTAAAGCCTTAAACCTCACAACTTTAAAAAACTTATTGACAAATATCCTAGCTAGTGTAGGTGAATAAAAGTACCAATGAGAAAATCTTGTACAGAGTCCAAAGCTTAAAGGGTTCAAGAGAAGTAGACATAAGCCGCGTCATCTTTCCACCCTTTTGGCAAGATACCCACCTATACTTAACTTAAGAAAGCTAAAGAATAAAAATTACCGTGAAAGAAATCAAAACGCAGGCTAACTGGTGACTAAAAGTTGTACCTTTTAAAAAGAAGAAGTCCATTTGGTAAAGTGAAATCTAGACTTTAATGCAACCTTAACCCCTAAAAGTCTAAGTGGATTAAGAAGCCTACTCTTTTGTTGAAGTCTTTTCTTTTGTTGAGCCCTAACGGATGAGCCGGTTGCAACTGGGCTAGCCCATACCCTTCTCTTTTTGCTTAAATGGTTTCAGCGTTATTTTTGCTGAAACTTTTTTCAGTTATCATGAATTGTATATCTTTAGGATTACGTTGAAAATCTTTAAAATCTTTAAAATGAACTGCTAATTTACACCTACATTTTCCATGCAGAATATCTGACTTATGATTTCTAACACTGAGTTTAAACTGCTTTGTAGTAGACCCATATACTGCACATTACATTTAACAAGTGGCCAAGTAAATAACGTTAGAACTAGTGCAGGAAACTTCAGCAGTGATTTCTCCATACGTTGGTGCATAATGGCACGGTCAAACAACAACAACAGGAACACCTCTAGTTCCTGCAACCTTTGTTAAGCCACAAATAATAGGCCTAACATTATTAATGACTTAAAACAGCGCCGCCATCATAAGATATGTTTGGCGGCGATTTCACAGAAAAAAACTCACAACACAATTTAAGAAATTATGACGTCACGTACAAGCTTGGCCAGCCTTTCGGTATTGTGATTAAGTAGACTTGCTCTCACCAGCAGGGTTCCGGAAACAGTTGAAAGAGCGAGCCGCACGTTAGGTGTCAGGTCGCTGGTTCGACCCCTCTCATACTTTCCATTATTTTGCAAGGTCGCCCTTCATATTACATAATAAGGCAAAGGTTACCAATGTCGGATGTTAATTCCACAGGTTAAGGAAAAAATTATTCGACTGTATCCGCTCCGCTACCTACCATTTTATTCTTCAATATATATATATATATATATATATATATATATATATATATATATATATATATAATATATATATATATATATAATATATATATATATATATAGTCCAAAAAGACGCATTGCATTAGACACTACAGTAACTAGATTGGTGTGTGTCAGTTCTTAGTGTGCAGGAGATACAGATGGAGTGCATCATGTGGTACATACTGCTGTTTAGTTTCTGTCATTTCATGGGGTACAAGAGGGGGAAGCGCTTGTGTCCCCTCTCCTCTGGCTACAGTCTTGATGAAACCAATATTTAAAATTCGAATAACCTTATTTTATTCTACACAACCCAAAGCGATTTCTTTCTTGGCGTGGACGTTATTTCATGTGTCGGAGGTTTTGCTATAGGCTAACTAAGGAGGCGACTGTTGCCTGTAGTAAAAAATAAGGGGTGGAGAAAATTTTCAGTTTACTTTGCAAGTGGGTTTGTTTTATTCCTATTTTTCATTAGTTCTTAGGATTTAAATTCCCCTTACTCCCCCCCCCCCTTTCCCATCCAAATCCATATTTCTCAACTATACCATTGCTCAGTGGTACAATCTCCTTCGAGAACTCTTGGACAGTCGCTAACTTACAAACCTGGCTTTCAAATAACTGAAAAAATTCTTTTCGTACAACTCTCTGTCATTATTGCTCGTTTAAGTATTCTCCTTTGCCAACGTTACACAATAAACAGTAACTGCATGATATCACTAAAGCAAAGCTGCGAAATGCTTTGTTTTCAGTTTCCAAACCGTTGCATAAAACTGTGCAATCCTAGCAATGGGGAAAATTAAACACTCACTGGCTGATTTCACTTTACCCACAAGAATGTAAATTATTCACTCTTAATTCATCCATCATTTCATAACTTAATGATTACTTGAGCTTCGATCAAGTTGCTTGAATGCGAACACACAGGCTATTGAAGATTATGTTTACAGATTCTCATAAAAACACATGTCCACATAGTAGTCTTATGATAACTCGAAGGATCTTGCAGCCGTTGAGGTTGTTATAATGAAGAAAATTGAAAGGCTATTGAATATCTTGTTAAAATTGCCTCAAACGAGGAATTTAAGCATTAAAATTGTTGCCTGTAGCGCTATGTTTGTACCGATATTAGTCACCACTGGACGTTATATGGCCATTATGTTTATCTAAACAGTCAGTCATTATTGGGAAATGAAAATGTAAATATCAAACATTTCTATCCATCTGAAATTGTGTTAAAAATAAACTTCAATATTTGAAGCTATTTTACCGCCTGCCTTAGGATATCGTAATAACCTATTGGATTTTATAGAGGTCTAACCTTTAAGGACGTTCATTTTAAAACGTCATCATGACGACAATTTGGGATCGAAAGTAACCCACACTGGCAGTAGTGCAATCGGATACTGACATAGGGGGATGTGTTAGATATTTCGGGGTTGAGGTTAACAGCAAAAACCGTAATTTTTTCCGTCGTCTCATTTGGGGACAATAGGGGATCAAGCTTTCCACTTGGCAAAATTCCCCTTGCCTTCCCTCAGGCTACGGGTCTGAATTACTGACCAAGTGGTTTCTCAATGACTCAGGTTGACTTAATAGAGCCTGATATGCGTGAGCAGCCTTATCCCGTTAATTAGAGCATATGAGAAGAACAGCCTTGAAAACGGCTGACTGTGTAAGACTAACCATATATTGCAAATGTAAGACTAACACTAACTCTGACAGTGTAACCCCCCCCCCCCACTGTTTAACTTTGCATACAGCATGACGTGAATAGTGGCGCTGTTTACTGCCATCAATATTTGATAAAAAGATGAAAGTAACATTTTATACAACAAAAACACGTCACTTGGCTCAAATGTAGGTTCTCGTAATTTCTCTTGAAGGCCTTGTCCGTAATAGATATTTTTGCAAAACTGATTTTGTGATGGGGACTTTCTTGTGCAAGACACAATTGTATCATTCCCCCTTTCTGTGGCGCAATATGGTACGCAGAGTCGATATTCAGAACCTTGAGAGAAGGTACTTTATTGTAATAAGACTTGCTTTCTGCAGCTTACACTTTGAAAATTGCCAAAGAGGACTTTTGCTGTCAACGTGGTTTTTATTCTAAGCCTATAGTCTTCGCCAAATTGTAAGCAAATTAAGCTTTATGCGAAATTTCCTCCCAGCTTATTCCCATAAGACGGAAACCCCAATTGCTCCACAGAGCTTCGAACCCGAAAGTGACATCTACTTAACCAAGAGTTTCAATACAGCAAATGTTCTCTCTAAATGGTAAATATACTGTTGGAAGAAATGTTAACATGTTTATACCAAACAAATCGATGTTTCTTCGTCGTACTAACTTATTTAGCTCACAATCTAGTCATGAGCAGCTTAGAGTCTTTGTTGTAATTAGGTTTATGGACTAATCTTATAAGAGTAATATGTTGCTGCGAATGTTGGCTTTAATGAAAAAACAAGAGCAAACATGACATTTTATAATGAGACAAATTATCTTGATGGTCGTTTCGATGGCAACTTTTTCATTTCATTTCATTTCTTTCCATGTACTTGTTTGTTTTCACACTAACAGGAAAATACAAACAGAAAATGCGGTTAATTGGGAGAGATTTATAATTTAGAGTACAGTCGTAGAAGGAAGTTTCCTAACAAGGATTTAGAGCCTGCTTATCAGGGCTGTAACATCCGAGTCCGGACTTGTATTCGATTCCAGACTGGAGTCAATTTTCGTCGGACTTGGAATTGGCCAGGAATGAGAGGTTCTGGAATCAGAATTGGCCCGCAATGGACAGGAGCTGGACTTGGAAACGATTCCAGACGAGTCCACAAAATTAAAGTAATTAATATTTGTTTCCTAGGGCTACATTGCTATTGGTGCACAGTTCAACACAGGAATGATCGCAAACACAGTCAATCAAAATACAGCTTGGACCAGGGCGTAAAATTGACTCCTAAAACTGTCCGTTTTCAATTGAGTGTAATTGCAAAAAAAAAACCGGAACTAAAAGCATTTTTACGAGATACTACATTGTCAAATGGACGGACTCGGGTCGGCCTGGAATTGAAGAACTTGGAATCAGAATTGGCTTGGAATCAGAGGGTACTGGACCTCGGAATTTCCCCGTAATGGTAGCCACTGGAATCGATATTAGCCCGAAATCGGGTCAGGTAGACTCGGTCTAGCTACGTAATTGATTTTAACTTATCGTAAATACAGGCCAAAGGATTCCTTCCAACATGGGGTTTAAACGTTTGACCCGGATTTTTTAACCTTGGCTGAATTTTACTTTCACTATAAAGCAACAAAAACTGACGTTAAAATCGCATATTTTTAAGGGAAAACAAATTCAGGCATTTAAGGACAATTATTTTCCCGATTCTGCTGCCACAAATTGATGGATTTACTCGACGTATGGCATATTGTTTGCCCGAAACAAATGAACGGTCCCTTTTCCTCGTCCCCAGGTCAATACCTCAATTATTGTAAATGAAAATAATTTACAATGATAATTGTTCGCCCCAGGTTAAGTCTCGGTCAGGTAGTCACAGGGTGCAATCAAGAAATACCCCGTGATTTAACTTGACATATCTGGTATTGAATTACTTAAAAATTTCATAGGGTATAAGTTATGTTTTGGTGCCGAAATAAGCCTTTTGCAATTTCGACTGCGTTTAGTTTAGAAGGTATTCAAACCATTGCTTTTTATATCAAACTGGTGGTTTTCTGTGTTGAAAAGCAGGAAAATCGTCTTCTTGGTCTTAAAAAATTGCCTTATAATCTGTCCTAAATTACGCGTATTTCGTATGTTATGTGTTGTGAACGCGGTTTGTTTACCTTCCATGCATGCCACAATTAAGTCCTTGTGGCAATCGTAATTGCAAGAATGCTCATTGCCTATTGCAAAACACCAGTTACCATTCGTATCAACAGAGAACACTGCACTCCGTGCTCACTAATTAAAGACAAAAGAGTAGCTAAGCTTTTGGAGACTGTGGGGGCCTAAAAGTTGTTTAAAACTATCGTCGTGGGGGAGGGGTCTAAGAGGGAAGGGACGTTTTTTGAATATTTGAGGGTCCACAGATGCAATTTGGTGCAATATATTGGGCATATTTTTGGGCAAATTACTGCAGGTTTTTGACATTAATAAAGAGGGAGCAAGTAAGGGGTTTACGCCCTTGAATTAAGGGGTGGACTTACACTTCCGCCCAACCACATTTTTGACTGGGGAGCTTAAGCTCCCCATCCCCCCCCCCCGGTTTCTACGCCTTAAATTAAATAGTTCAATGAGTTTGTATACAACTTAAAAGCATGAGTAAAGTCTGCAAGGTTTAAATAAAGGCCATTTTGCGAATGTTTATTGACTGGAGCCACCATAGCTGATAATTTGATTTTATGTACCGCACTGAACGCTGAGAACAACAAAATTATGGGTAAAACGCCGTGGCTAGACTTTTCACTTTCCACAATGTGTTTAAACGTAAGACACGCACGGTTAGCAGCCCACATTCATGACCAACATACTATGTGAGCAAATTATCTTAACAGCTTTGCTTATTCCGACCGATTTGGCTGCTAACATGAACAGGATTACATTGTATTGATTGTCCTCATTGGATTATCAAATGCGATTAAGGTGGACCATCTCCCACAATGTTGGACAAATTGAAGTTCAGAACACAAGATGGCATATCAACATATGATAGAAAAGGATAGCAAACTAAGTCATGCCGTTAGAAAAGTGACATACTGTTTCGTCGGTTTTGACTTTAATTAAAGCTAATTATAAAACACAGAACTTTGAATACCGCCAAGCTGTAGTGAGAGTGTCTCACAGGCTACAATTTGTGTTTTGTTTCATCAATTTATTTTTCATGATATCTTCCCTTTATTCAGAAATTGCTGAAAGTTACCTTATTTGCTATGTAAGGAATATCAAACAAACCACGTTTGTTTTATCGTACGTCAAATTAAAATCGTTTTCCACGAAGTGTCTTTGCGCAATTTTAAACTGAAGATAATCACACGCATCGACCATTTTGTAAGAAAATGAAAACTCAGTATAAGAAACCCTTAATAACACTTAACTGACCACTAACGTATGATGAATCCGTGGATGCTTTTGAACACTTTTTTCTATAAGCTTTAGATTGATCGTCATCTCAGCTCAATGAAGAGAGATTCCTTTAATTTATGGAAGGTCAGTATAGATAGCAAAACCGTAAATTGCTTTGGGGGAAACTTTTATGTCTTCTTATTCCGACCTTTTAGCCAGAATTGATGGAATGTATTTTAAAAGATGGCAAAATGTAATGTACTAAGATCTTTCAAAATTCAAGCAAAACAATTTTCTTGATAAGTCACGTCCTTGTGCTATGGTTTGTACAGATTTTAATTACGACCACTCTTGTAGTTTGATGAGTGGCTTGGATATGATCAGTTTGCTAATAACTTTCATTGAAGTCTAGAAATGTAGATAGAATCATTCTGCGTTAACGGGAGAAAAATCAGATTACTGTTCGCTCATACTGTCACAAAGATGTCCAAACTTTTACTCTTCCCTTTTTATTTGTTATCTGGTTTTTCTCTGTTCATGCGTTGAACTATAATGTAAGGACAATTGCTGTTGTTATAGGTCTGTGGACATGTCCATGTCGTACCTACCTATTTGGTGTAAAAAGCATTAGCAACGTTTAAAATTGACAAAATTCCCATCAAAATCCATCAAATATTGAACATTTCACAAGAAAATTACTATTTGGCCCCTATATATTGAATAAACATAGTAACATATACACGTTTGTTACGTGAAAAAGGTAACCCAAAAGATGCATGTTCGGGCGCGGATCCGGGGGGTTGGGGGTCCACCCCCCCCCCTCGCCACGAAAAACGAAAGGAGAAAAAGGAAGAAAAAGAAAAAGAAAAGGAGAAAGAAAAATTAAGAGCAAAAAATGAATAAAAGTGTTTAAGAACGTATTCAAAGCATATATTTCTGTAGGGGTTGGGTGGAGCTATAGCTGGATTATCTCTTTAGATATCTTTCAAAGTGGCTGGCGACGAAAGGAGAGCTACAATGTTCGAAAACAGGTGAATAGCTGAGTAATGATCCTTGACTTAAGATCTAATAATCAACATCGTGACATATGCAGTATGGGCCCGGCAAGCTGCACTGAAATTTAGGATTGAGAGGCAAAGTTCTCGCCATACAGACCTTGCAGAAGACAAGCTGTCAGGTGACGTGCTATTGTGCACAGTGGTACCAGATGTTGCAGGCAAAGTAGCGGCGTACATACCCTATTCGATATCAAAACTGTCTGAAAAGTTTTAAAATGAACTCAAAAGGCTTTCAAGCTACAGACAGTGGCGTCGACACAGTGGGCAATGGGTGACGTGTGTCCCCCTCCCACATCAATTCTTGAAATATTTTAAAATGGCCCCAAAAGTCGTTTAAGCTACAGACTTTTGTGGAGGGTGTAGGTTGAGATGTATTTTTGATGATTGGTTTATTTGTTTTAGCCATTTTCTTTCACAAACCGCTAGCGTCAAGCCTTGTGTCAGAGTTGTCCTTATTATCAATAGCTTTCGGTAACTACTCACTGGGAACAAAGGAGAAAAAAGGAGCAAAAAAGGAGCAAAAAGGATTTGAAAGATTGAAAGTACGTAGTTGCCCTTGCTTATTTTCCAAACATTTTACCGCGACGTTCAATAACGACGAAAATCTTTTCTGAAACGAATTTTGCCTGTCCACCATACCTATTGCTATACCCACAAAGAAGGTGATATATCATCTCTCCTCCCATATGGATGTCAGGTAGTGAGAGTCCTGTTGGTCCCCTTTTTCAGTGTACAATTATTGCAGAGCTCCCGGGAGGCTCTATACAGAAAATTTTCGGCGCACTTCGCGTGCAATTGTTTACGCTTACGGACAGAGGTACATTTTTATTGAGTGAAGGATTTGTTTTTATCACTTTTTACCAAAAATCATTTGAAATCTTTCACGATTTTGCAAAGTCTACTCAATATTTCTTGATTTTTGCTTGATCTGCGCACTTTTAGCCTTGAATTGCTCCTTTAACTATCAATAAGGTCCCAAACGTATTCGCATTACTCATCAGTGGGGTTCTTCCATAAGCCAATTATTCGTGTGCATAAACGTGATTTCAGAGGAGCCAGCATTGTAAGGATGTAAAGCAACTGACATTCATTTTTCACCCTCCTCTTCTTATGAGAACTGAAAACTTAGTATCGAACCCACCTTCTAATTGATAGACACACATACAGGGAAATGACACCGTTAGCTATAGCAATGGTTTTAAATGTAAATGCAAATTTTCGGCGCGCTTCGAGCATAATTGTTTCACCTGATGTCCTATACCCGAATACCGTATAACGAAAATGAAACACTCATTATGGCAAAAACCATTTCAAGTTACCTACACGGGCTCATAATGTTGGCGTGTAAGTTTTGAGATACATATAGTAACTTATACTGAGCCATAGACATCAAATTCCATGCAACATGAAAAGGTATAAAATCTCACTGACATAAGAACTGGAGCCGATTTCTGTGCTCTTAAAATGCAATATTGCGAGAGCTTCCAGGGGCTTCGCCCCCTGGAACCCCCCACCGGGGCTCCGCCCATGGACCCCGCCAGGGGCCTTAACGCGGGCCTCTGGACCCCACGCGTAGGAGCTCGCGCTTCGCGCTCTTGGTGCACCTTCGGTGTTCATGAGATTTTCAATCTTGGGCCCCCCCCCCCCTCCTCATAATTTCTCGATCCGCGCCTGTGCATGTTAACCTTTGATTGTTTAGTCTTCATTCCAATGACATTTGTAAAGTTGGTATGCCTCGAGAAGGTTATTTTGGAAGCAGCTATTTAGGCATGCTACTTGAAAAATTCCACATTAAAAACCAAACTAGAAACTAGGGGCTGGAGTTAAGTGATAAACCAATAATTTATAACGAATAAGCAAACGAAATACAGACACTGTGCAACAGTGGTATATCTCGAGAATGGTAAAATATATTCAAATAATTCCAATGGTTTTCACATCATTATTAGTCTTCAGTAAAACAATTGCCGTGGTAACATGTCCAAAGACCTTTAATAAGTCCTAAAACCTGTAGAAAAACCTGTCGGAAATATGTAATGTGTGACAGCGTAGCCTAGCTAAGCGCAGATCCAGGGGTGGGAGTTTCCACCCCACCCCTTCTTCGTCACTACTTTTCTGCACTACAATATTTATATACTTATCTTAATTGTAAGATGCCAGGAAAACGCATCTAACACTGCTTATTTCCAAACTTTTCCTTGGGGAGAATCCCCGACCCATGTGTTACCTCCATTTGAAGGGACACATGGTCATTGATAGGTGGCCTGTTCCCATCTTACTGAGTGGTCACACTATGTTGCATGATCGTTCCATGATCGTTGCATGATCGTTCCATGCAAAATTATTCTTTGTATACTTACAGGAGACCAACGCAAGTCGAAACACTTTTAGGATTCGGTTGTAGAAGATTGTTTTTCGAGAATCATAACCGAAAAAAATAAACGGTGTCTTTTATACTGTAAGACTTGGTAGTATCAATACCACATATCAAAATGTAACAGGCAAATACCCTGAAAAAAATTTTTGGGTGCGAGTGTTTCAATCAATCCCAACTTTGAGAAGGTTGTAACAAGGCATGAGACAAACTGTGACGCCTTTTGTTTCTCACAGACATCAAAGAATATGGCTAAAGCAAAGTGGTGGAATATGTCATTTTTATATCCTAACTCATGTAATTACATTTCATCGACTATTCTTTTTTCAAAAAGCACTAAATGTGTGTGTGTAAATTTGAGAGCACTTTATGTCTGAGCACTTTTTTGGTCCAACAGCAAACAGTAGGTGCAGTTTGGCAAACAGTGAAACTTTAGTCACCAGGTTCTAAAAATGATTTACGCAAATTACTCACACTCGCTTTTGACTCTTTCTAATGACTTCATTGATACTTTCCAGGAATGTCAAATGTCATAATTCAATTCTTAGAGTAATTTAATTTTATTGGGGCAGGGGATGAATCCCGCTTTGCCTGACTCTGCAATTTTTTTGTATATTCTTGCTTGATAGCTTAAACTGATTTCAATTTTTTCCAAGACCCCACCCCTTTTCTGGACCATTGTATGGGCATACGATCAATATCCTGTTGGTATAAAGTAGCGATATACACAGTGTGTGCCGTATCGTACCCAGCTGTACATGTAGGCTACTTTATGGTTGAAATCTCGGCCCATGCAGGAGATGCATCAGAAAGATTTTTACCGTCATTATCACGAAGGAACAGTGTATACAGTAGGTAGAGTATATTTGAGAAGAGTAACAGGAAAGCAGTTTACGATTTGAGCACATGGTTGTGGTATATTTAGAGCAGAAGTTGCAGTGCCAACCTACGTTAATTTTTTTATGCACACATTTAGGCAAATCGAACACAAAGCCACACTGAGTAGGTAATGGTAGGACTTGTTTAAAATGTGTCTGACTGCACATCGCATCAATGGCGCTGAAGTATATGGTCAAATGAAATATTCTCGTCTGATTTTTAAACTCAAGATATTAAGAACCAATGGCACAAATGAAGTAAATTTAGTAAAGCATTGTGATGTATAATTTTTATCTTTTCGGTCTAATGAGAGAAGAGAAGAGACGCCGATGGGTAGAGTCACGAATCGTACCTGTATACAGTGTACTGAAGTCAGATCAGGTGCGTAGCCAGAAATTTGCCAGGGGCGAAGCCTGTAGGCAAACTATCTAAGCGTAGCGTCACCATAGGTTGGCCCCAAGCGTATAAGAAAATTTGGCCTAAAATACCTCCCAGATCGCTGGAAATGGCACTTCCCAGGCCTTGTAAGTTGCATCTAAACATTTTTAATTTTGATTTACTAGAAATATCTTTAAAAAATCATTAAAAAATACCAAAATTATGCTCAAGGGGCGGCTTCCCCCTTCGCCCCCCCCCCCTTGGCTACGCGCCTGAGTCAGACGTTGCAAGATTACGGTTGGGTACCAGGGTACCCGACGGGTAATGCGTTCCCGGTACTGGGTAAGAATTTCCTACCCGATGATAACACTAGTATAAACCTATTCCGAAATTGCAGACGCCGTACTGGATAGTACACGTGATGCACGAAAGTGATATTTGCTTATGTATTTATTTTGATTGCCAAATGCCAGAAAATCGAATCTAACAGTGTTTATTTTTAGCAAAATTTTCTGAAGTAGAGACCACAGTCCCCCCTTGTCTTGACTACTTTACCAATATATGGTCAGTCAGATGTCAGATGATCCGATTGGTCAAATAGGTTGTTCTGAGTTAAAGCAACTATATATACTAGTGCGATCTTGCTTGGCAAGTTTCTTCATAAGTTTAAGGCTTTGACTTTCAAATGTGTAACTCAACTATGCTTTTTTAAATCATTCGACAGCATCGTTTCTATTTTTTAATCATTCATTAAAACAATGGTACACTGTCCATAAGAAAGGCTTTGAGTGTTAACCTATCGTGGTTCCTTTAATCTTAGTATTAAAATGTAAAACTTCAACGCTTCAAATAATTTACGGAGAAGAAGAAATACATCTTTAAATCCTTTTCAAGTAATATTCATTTAAAGCACGTTGTTCACTATCTGATGTCATTGTAACAATTTCTGGAGGCCTTCTTCTTTTCTCCAAGGCCCCACCCTTACTCCTAGCCCTTCTTTCTGTTTACTTTGAGATTTATCATCTTTTTAAACATCTAAAGTATTTCCAAAGGAATCTTTGGTTTTATTAATCATTGCAGTATATTTCTACAAATTCCTTATCGTATATTTATGTTAATTTACTCACATTATCCTATACAATGTTCGATATCGAGCATACGGTATTCTTGAAGTTGAACGGTTCGGTAGTTTACTCCCTTTTGGTTCATGTAGCACGTCAGAATTGATATAACCCATGGGCGTCAGCAGCTTCCCCAAAATAGGGGGACATGACCTTACTAACTTAAAGTTAAGCGCGAATTGCAAAGCCTTAGCAGAGAGGGATCCGGAACCCGCTTAAAGGCCCCTAAAAATTTGCATTTGAGATGAACTATGGTGAAATCTGAGACATTTTTCCACAATTTTAATCCACAAAATAGCTCTTTCCACCATTTGGAGCTTGAATTCATTGAATTAGGTTTATTTTACGCTATGGAATCACACAAGTGCCTACTGGTTGTTTCTTGAAAAAAGTGTGGGAGGCATTCCATATGATACCTCCACTTTAAAAGTGGAGGGACATGCGCCTCCCCCGCGTCCCCTGCCTGTTGACACCCATGGATATAACCCAATACGCATGTTGCAGGTACAATAATAAAACATGGCATATATCCAGTTTTAAATCGCTGAACTGACGTAACGATGACGCAAGGTCCTTTGTCCATAGACCCTTTTCCAAATAGCAGTCACAAAGGATTGTGAGATAGAGTTTTCGTACGAGTCGTTTTTGGTCAATTACATTTTAATGTGGCAAAAAAGAAGTACTTCAAAACTCTCTCCAACAATCTTTCGTAATTGCTATCTGGAAAAGGGTTGCTAATCTTAATACGTGTACATAATCAAAGGGCACATTATCCATGCTCAGACAGTTAAAATTCTCCCACCTAAGTTTACTTGTCTACGGCACTTTCCAGACAAATCGGCAGTAGCATGTAATCAGTTTGAAATGCTCAAGACCATATTCTGTATAGGGCACTAACCTACTGGGTAATTTGCAGTGTAATCTGAATTGTCAATGAATAGTTCTACAACTTCATCATATATCACATTTGACAGATCTGCACATGTCATCATTGACCAATCAGAGTGAAGTTATTGTTTGAATTTAAACCAACCAAACTGAAATTACAAACTGTGAATAAAGATATCGGGAGTTTCTACATAACTTTGAGGGATGCAGCAGCCCCTTTAATACCAACGTAAACACCGTGACGTCACAAATCTATTTCAGCCTTTCCTGCCAGTGCATTACATTTAAATACACTTAATATTCTTTAAATACCTGGTGCAGTTGCTCTTGAAAACCTGCCAAGTTGTCGCTCAATTACTGCCCACTGTACCTAAATCAGCCTTCCTTTAGCATTCTCTTCAACTCATCAATAACTAGTTTGAGTAAGCATACTAATCTTTCATTTCCCTTGAAATCTTCTTCCTAAGCTTTCTATTTCTGCTACACAATCAGACCCATGCTTTCATCTATATCATGTAAATTGGGCGAATTAATCCATTCAGGTAAGAATAGAATTCCTACGGATAACCTTGAAAACTATGACTGTTCATCTAGGCATGCGGAATGTTACTTTTCCGTTCAACACACAAATACGTTAAAGCTTCGAGAAAATTTGAAATGCCATTTTATGTTAATGTGTTCCTTGCCTTAATAGAGTTCACTCAAGGTATATATTAGATTCTTACAACCTTGCAGACAATGATGTCTGAGCACACGGCCTGACAAAATAAAAGACACAGTACTTCACGTAGGGAAGAAGTATTCTTCGTAACATTAACTTATTTTCCGTTGGCATCTTTTAATGGTTCCCATTGGTGGAAATCCCGGGGGCTGGAAGGATATACCCCAACAGGCACACACGTTTTGGAGATGCTCCCATTGGCTTACACATTTAACACAGTAAATTTTGCCTCAAGTGCCCATTATCCCCCCCCCCCCCACACACACACACACACACACACACACACACTTTTTTCACACGAATCTCCGCGACTGGTGGTTGCAATGAAATATGGAACTCCCCGCGATGGACAATACTGTTGTAAACCTTTATCGAATACCCGGATGCCCAAATAGCCAAGAGTTAATCACTGGCATGCACTATTTTGTCAGTTTTGAACCTGTACTCTCATAAAAGTCACCTTTATGGCTTCAACAATATGGCGTTAGAAAAATGCCTTGTAAATTGCTTTTTTTTTTTAAATAAACACAAAGCTGGAGGGAAAAACAATATTTCTCTTTTCTTTTTCTTTAACGAAGTGGCAAATGCTAGTTATGTGAATGAGAACGAGACAAAACAAAAACAAGTCAAATTTAGAATGTCTTCATGATATTATCAAAGCTTTGGGTTGGGAATTTAACGGGTAACCTGAGACTCGACAATTATGGTGGTATTATTGTAATACGGTACACGGCTACAAAGGGCGAGGGCACATGCACGCTTAAATCGTTTACCACTCTTAAGCTATTTTATATACACCTTATTTATTTCTCTACATTCGATTGGAGGATTAGTGGTCACATGCCATAGGTGATTCGGCACTATCATCACGGTCGTGTGTTATCCATCGTGCAATAGTCTAGTATAACACACGGTCGTGCAATAGTCTAGTATAACACACGGCTGTAACGTCACAATCACTTCGCGTACGTACAAACTATGCCGCAACTCAATAAATTAACGCAGCTTTGGGGATCGCACATTGCATACCGTACGTAGTAGACGCGTAAGCTAGCAAACGACAAGCCATGGATCACGGACAAACGCCAACACACAACTTTAACCAAGGACTAGATAAAGGTAACGTTAGATAGTTATAAGGTGTTATATAAAACAAATAATGAATGTTTTTCATTCGTGCGATAGTATGGATAATTTCATTCGTTGAAAGATTTAACGTTCTATTCAACTCGGCTTCGCCTCGTTGAATAGAACGTCCAGTCTTTCAACTCATGAAGTAATTCATACTATCGCACTCATAAACATTTATTATTTGTATAATATTCAATATGCCTTTGCCAAAAAACATGCAAAACATGGAAGTCGGCCAAAATGGTCGGATTTTCCGTTTAAGATGTAACCATGCTAACTTCTCTAAGTACGCTTCTGGTAAATCAAGTAGAATCCAAAACAGTCAAAGTCGCCATATCACTAAGTCGTATAATACTGCTGCACCGTTCATACGTGTCATGTGATCTACTAGAGATTTTTATTGGTGCAACCAGTGCCGAATAACCTAATAGGCTAAAGCCGTCTCGTTTTGAATGACAACGCAAAAACTTTCAGATGAGAGGAGAATAAAAAAGACGCGGAAGTACTAGTGGTCACATAAAAGTCTTAGGAGGACAATGGTCCCACGGTTAAGCGTACAGTAAACCATGTATGCTCGCTACCACTACTGCATCTGTGTAGACATTAGTAACGCATACACGGTTTCATGTGTGCTTCCAACATAACGGCATAAATTAATCATGACGTGACTTGAAATGGGTTTATAGGAACTTGCACTTAGCTAGAAGACCAAAGGCCTTTGGACCCGAAAGCATTGATATCAAAATATTGCATACGAACCACCTACTTTGCAAAGGAGTCCGTAGAGCGGTTTCCAAAGGCTAGGTCTCTCGAAGATAGGCTATTTGTCAGGGCTGTAACCGAGTCCACCTAATCCGAGTCCGAGCCAATTCCGATTCCAGTGACCCCAATTCCGGGCCAATTCCGAGTCCGATACCCCCCGAGTCCAAGCCGAGTCCGAGTCCAGAGGACCCGAGTCCGAGCCGAGTCCGAGTCCATCCCATAAGTAAATGTGCAGTAAAATCCTCGGAAATTGGCAGCGCCGCTGTGTAGTGTGAATACAGGAGCATCAGTGCAGGTACAGGTACCAGCTGGTCATGAGTACGGGTACCAAGCCATGGGCGTGGGTATACAGGTATGGGAACCGGGCCTTGAGTACGCATGGGGGCCGGTACAGGTACGGGTAACAGGTCATGAGTACATGGTTTTGAGTTTGGGTATGGTATGTGTGCCAGGTCGTGAGAAGCTGGTATGGGTGCAAGTCCCGGGTCACGAACTTGAGCACAGACTAGGGGTAACACAACACGAGTATGGATACCAGGTCACGACTCAAGAACTTTCATACCCAAGTGTAGGTATATGAAAGTTCAAACTTGAAGGAATTTAATGAGCACTGGTACAGGATCTGACCAGGTGGTATGCGTGCGCAGGTACATGGTCATTTAAGTAATTATAGGCACCACCAGTTACTATCATGGGTACAAGAATAATATAAGGTGTACTTAGTAATAAGTTTGGTAGCCACTCTATATGAGTATCATATACAGTATCTGGAATATTTACAAAGTTCTAGAACACAACCACTGCAATGTCTGGTACTCAGGTGCCCTTCTCTGGGGGGCATGCCCACCCCTAAATTTCTCTTAGCCCCTCAAAAATTGCACAAATTTCATAAAGGCTAGTAGTGAAGACATAGATATCCCCTGAAATGTTAGTTTAAAATATATTAAAGCCCAGCTGCAACTTAATTAAATCTACATATTGTAGCCCCACCCCACCCCTGCACCCATCCCCCCAAAAATATGTCACAACATCCTTACAATTGCGTCTGCTGATGCCTGTACTGACATGTCATGCATCTTTTCATACCTGTTACACTACTTGATTTCAAGTACAGTACACAAAACTTACAACTTTGGCAAATTAGTATTGATCATTTTCTGATGCCTATAAACATATAGCTAATTCACTGCCATTTTGTGTTATTGGACTTCACACCTTGTAATCCTAAAGGCTGATGGTCAGTGCTTGAATAGCTTAATCAACTTGAACCATGGGCTTGTTGTATGAACCAAGGATGTATTGGAGCAACTACCTACTATTTACAGTACAATCAAAGCCAATTAACAGTTTTTACAACAAAAGCAGTCAGATTTGCTGGGTCTGAGAGTTTAAGAGGAGACTATACAAATCTCCAAAGCACTGGAAGATTCAAGGAAAATACAAACTAAACTATAGCTGTATGGTACCTAAATAATACCTTGAGTTGTGCCTAATCCATTCACTGGTACAATATGTGCCTATTGATTGTTACACACCTTACACAATGCAGACAGTGAACACAGGTCTGTGCCTTGCCTTGCAGAACATTGTCAGTGAATCTCCTAAAATCCTCCTATTCAAACCATAAAGTTATTATGGACTCTGAAGGAGGTGATACTTTTTTGCATCCTGTCTTCTGTAACAAATTTTACAAAAAGGCTATACTGTGTAGACTATATACTAAGGAAGGCTTAGTATTAAACTGCTACAAACGGGGTGGTTCTTGCATTTGTAAGTTTTATCCAGATCAGGTGTAAACAAACTGTCAATAGGCCTAACAGCATATGCCTAGGTCAATAGCTTCTGTTGATGTATATGAATTTTGCAGTACTAACTGTACAGATCAGTCATGTGCATGAATGGAGCTTAAATTTAGTAAACTTAATTTACTGTAGTTCAAGGACCTTTGTACTATACTTTTTGATGAGGGTTACTATCCAGAGGGCAGGTGGGGGCCGGATGGGGATCAACTGGGAGAGTAGGCTATAGGCCTTTAAGCCTGTATTGCCACCATCACAAATTTTGCATGGTTACAATTAAAGGCAGTCCTCAGATCCAGTTGACCCCAGTTGCACTAGTATATAGACCTACATGATCTTAAGTACAGTGTATGTTGTATCACACAGTATTAACAGAATGCACCTACAGTAAGTCAAGACTATAGATTTGTACATGTAGTACCAGTTCTGCTAGAAAGTTCAGCGTTACATTAAGTTACGTAGTCGTTCCTTACTACCTATAGTATACTACAGCCTTACCTGGGGAAAACAGTTCATTGAATGGTATGGTTTTAACTTTTATGGTTCAGTTCTTATGAGTTCATCACCATGTATAGTACTGCAGCATGATCGAACAACTCATCTCCCCCATGGATGGCACACGGTGCAGACACAGTATGAGTAAGAGGCTTTTTAAAAACTTTTAGGTTAAATCTATCTAGCAAGCGCTAATGCTCATAACCACTTGCCAACAAGACCAGCTGCTGCATATACTGGACATGTACAGTAGAACTTTCATGCAGCCAGCATAAAGACTTTGAACCGCAGTATATTGTTGGGCCTATGCCTAACAGTTAGAACTCATTCTGTTCAAGCTAGAACTTAACTATGTGTGCTGTATACGATTCATTGGTTCAATATATATACACTGGACTATACATGAATGAAGACATATATATGACTGCAGCTGGTTTTGCATGGGCATTGACAAACATTGTCCTGTTGGCTTTATTGTATATTATATATTAAAAAGCCTGGAATATAACCAGAGACACCGCAGCCTGCATATGCACTTTGGCCTTCAAGCCGTTTCACTTTACCATGATGACGTTGATAAAAATTTACCTCTGAAGGCCAAAAATCAAGCCCTAGGTGATGCCTGTATTATATTTGATGTGCTTACACAACCCTCCCCATTGTCAGGTTTCAGGTTGCTCCCCCTTCCCCTCACTTTTGGGCACCCTGCCCCCTCAGGCAGTCCTGGCATAA